>CM061532.1:171712445-171936985 GCA_030545055.2 Neoaliturus tenellus
ACAGAATGGAAGATGTCGTCCCACGTTGTCTCTTAGTCGATTTCCACAGTTCGAAAGTTTCTTTCTCAATAGTACGTAGTGCAGATTGCTAATAAATATTGTCTTGTGAATCCCATAAGTAGTGTCAAAATACCATATCTGGTTCACTTCAAGGTCACCCGATCATTGATGACGTCACCCTATGACGTCACTTAAATGACGTCACTGACGTTATGTAGGTCCAGGTCACGCCGAAACTTAAAAATTTGTTAAGCACTTTTGCCGTTCCTCCCACTCCGCTCCAGTTGAAGTCATAGTCGTCGTGACCTTCAAGACTTGGAGTGAAATTCGATGAGGAAGCGGCTCAAGTGCTAAGGAAACTTTAATTTTGCAACGTGAGTCTGCCTAAACCGCCATGTTATATCGCTCAGGTGACCTTGAACTGGCTCAAATGTCAATTTGCCTTTACTGTGACCTGATGTGTACGGGGCATAAGCCGTCGCGGGACTGAGACAATAACCTTAAAAATATAACAGCCTGATAGAGCACCGAGCAAGTGACCACGGAGTCTATAGGCTAAATCTCCAGGTATCGGTGAAACTAAAGTTACTTTATGAGCAAAAGTTAATAGTTGTGGCCAATCTATTCGTAAATTATTAGCACGAATTAAAAAGAAAATAAAATTTTACCAGATTCACAAAAACTTTTAATGGTAGTTTGAAAATTACATTGAGTAGGGCGGAGAAAAGAGTTAAATCTTGTAAAATGATCATGTACATTACTATTTGTAGAGAACTGTTCAATATTTGTTTTAACAAACAATAAACAATTTAATAACATTTTCTCGGATTGTTTTTTTTTTTTTTTTTTTTTTTTTTTTTGTAAAATTAAGAGTCTTTTAAGATTTCCAGAATGGCCCCAAACAACAAAACAATAAGTTAAATGACTTTGTATGTGCGCAAAATAAACAGATTTCAATACATCTAAATTAATATAAGGCCTAAGTTTTCTAATCATAAAAATACCTTTGGCAACTTTGTTACATACAACATCAATATGCTCCTTCCACTTAATATTAGATTGTACAACTACTCCTAAAAATTTAACACACACATCATCACAACTTGAAAGACTGAATTTAATTACACTGAGTCTTATTACTATTTAAACATAATGAATTGGCTGCTGTCCAATCTTCAAATATAGAATTAGTGGTAACAAGAAGGATTTGTAACTAGGCTAATGGTTTTACACGTGTACTTGAATTGCTAAATCATCAGCATACATGTAAGTTTTTTATATGGCCATTGCATAATGCAGAGGTCAGATCATTAATATAAATAATAAACATGGTTGGCCCTAGAATCGAGCCTTGCGGTACCGCCTGAGTTAACAGATAAGTAGAAGAAAAAAACATCCGTTATGGTACACTTTTTGACACCTACCAGTTAAATAAGAACAAGAAAATTCAGAGCAGAATTATCAAAAACCATAATATTTCAACTTTTTAAGAGAATACTGTGTGAAATTGTGTCGAAAGCTTTAGACATGTCATACCAGCTCCCCAACACTTTATTTTTATCATCCAGACCATAAACACAACTTCTCATAAAACTAACAACAGCATTACTGGTGTTTCTATTAGGCCTGAACCCAAACTGATCTTCTGGAATAATGTATTAATTTTCAAAATATTTAACTATTTTCTTATTTAATAAAACTTCAAATACTTTGCCAAATACAGGTATTATTGACACTGGGCGATAATTTACATAATCAGTTTTGACACCTTTCTATACAAAGGAATAACTTTTGATAGTTTAAGACTAGCAGGAAAAACACAATTATCAATACATTTGTTAAATAAATAAGACAGAACTTCAACAATAAATGGGGCAGCATGTTTAAAATTAATGAATTAATATGATAAACATCCAGGCTAACTACTATACTAAGCGAAAAAATTGCACTGTAAACCTCTTCAACAGTAAAATTATCAATAGAAAATACAGATGTTATATCAAATGTTCTAGAAACATTTTCTATGTTCTAGAAAATGGTTTTTTAAATGTTCTAGACACAAAATTAACATGTGATGAGCCGGGGCCCACGAAAACTAACGGGCCTGCATACATTTTTGGTCACGTGACCAGATGCGGCTGAATTTCAGCTGTCATCTCCATTTGAAAGCATTGCAATAGCCTGACTTGGCATCCGTTTTATGTGTATTTTTAAATATAAGCGAATGAAGTCATAAGTGTTGCATATCCTTCTAATCCTCATTAAATTACAATTGAATGATACTAATAACGTTCCACTTTGCAAAACTTACAACTCACTTTTTAGGTAAAAGAAAAACTTGAATTTCTCACACTTTAGGATGCATTGACATTTTTGTAAACACATTTCTTCCAATGCTTTTGAAGATATTTCTAGGTAGGAGACATGAAATAAACGTCTTAAGTCAGTAGTTTGCAGTTAGAATTTTTATTTTCGATAAAACAAATTAAATTGTACCTTTTCGGTTCTAAAAGTTTGTTATTTGCAACGAAATATACTTTTTATGTTGACAGCTGATGAAAATCGTAAACAAAACTATAAATTAAATTAAGTTTTGACTTTGTCTCGTAATAAAAAATATCAGGAATTGTCATCTTTACAGTAATGGTATCATTTTGTTCTTATTTAATCTAGATTAGAATATATAAGTCTCGTCTAATAACCTATTATATAATTTCTAAGTGGTGGGAAATAAGTGAAGGATGTCACGTTTTCACAATGTTATCTTATGGAAACTTGTGCTGCAGATCGGCCGCAAATAGTCACGTGACTTTGGTAGTGGGGGGGAAATATGCAGGCCCGTTAGTTTTCGTAGGCCCCGGATGAGCACTCTATATCTATTTAACCTCGTTGACCAACTATTTAACCATCTATTTAACCATTCTTTTTTGTCCTAGGACTGAAAAATCATCTGGAGAATTTTTTAGGTCCTAGTACTGAAAAGTCAGCTGTTTGCTAAGTATATTATTATTGATTTACTAATGTTGAGGAGCAGAATTTTGAAATTCAAACGTTATAAAGAGCATTGTTTGTAAATAACAGAAATGTAAACACTGCATATTGTAAATGTAACCTCGAAAATACAACTTGATAGTTAATATTTTTAAAGATCAAAAGTCTAATTTTGCATTATGATAAAAAACCGCTGTTCTTCACTCGGAGCAAAAGTGTCTTTTTGATGCTTAATCGTTTTTAAAAACTCGGCTGCGCCTCGTTTTAAAACACGATTGCGCACCAAAAAGACCCACTTTTGCTCCTAATGATGAAAACTACTATTATATTTTCAAAAATAAACAAAAACATAAGTTAATCTGTTGATTGTAAATACTCACCATGGTATTTTAATACTTTAAATTTTGTTATATAACCACGTAATTTAGATTCTTAAAATGATAATGTAGGCTTATAATTCTACATGTTTAACAATGACTTTTTTCTCACTGATATAAAAAAATGAAGTACATTACAAAAATGTAAAGATGCAGAACTATGAAATATGAATAAATCAGTAATGAAATATACAAAAGGTCTAGAAGAAATACCATGAATAAAAAAGGATATGGAATAAATTGCAAACAAAAGACAAAGAAAAACATTTTAAATTGTGTTTTAATGACTGTAAAAACATACTATATGATTGATAGACTTAGAGGACAATGCACGTCCCTGTAGCACTTAGTACACTCAGGGATTACTTCTACCATTACATGAAAAACTCAAGTCAGAAACTTGAAAGCAATGTTCAATTAGAAGTCCTGTGGAAGAGCTCATGGTCTGGCGTTTAGTGATGGTGGTGGTACCAATACGTAATGGGGACGTTAGACTCAGCGTGGATCTACAAACTTAATGTAAGGAGGGCAAAAGTGATTATTGCCAGAGATTGAAGAAAACACTTTGGTCTGATTGATAAATCTAGGTGTTTAGCAAATTAAATACAAAATTCAGACTCTGGGAAATTAAATTGGACCCTGAGGCAGCGAAAATTAACTTTACCAATAAATGGTCAAACAACTGGAATGGAATAAGTGGAAAGACGGTTGAAAACATAATTATCTTGGGTTTTTTTTCAATAGATAAGTCCAATAAGCCGACTACATTTTAAAATCATTTGATAGTAAACTATTTATTAACTTATAGACCATTATTTTGTTATATAACTATATATTGTTCACATTGCTAAAGAAATGGAAAATTTTAAGTATGTCCTCAGGAGTAAATTGTGTTTATAGATTGACAGGAATTCAGCTATGTATAATATTATGAATTATGTTTCATAAATTTTGTGACCATTTAGACTTATCATCATATGCATGAATAATCATCATAAAAATTACCCGTCATTTTTTACAGGCTGTTTGCTAGTACATTGTAATAAATTTTCACATAATTCATTGTATAGTATGTTTCTACATTAAAATATTAATATATTCAAGAAACAAATTAAAACTATTCATCATTTTTAAGACTACTGCCACATGCATGTCTTAAAAACTGCAGGTCGCATACTATTTTCACTAAAATGTTGTCATGATAAATGAAATAAATGAAAGAATCTTATATTTCAGACAGAAACATACCATACATAAATTCATTAATTACAACTGAAATTGATCCAACCATGGGCAAAAAATCCTGTCCCTAATTGGGGAACGACTCCAATACAGCCCATTATAAAAGAAACATAAATAAATAACTAACTAGATTCGTTTCTTTAAAAAAATTGAGTCTCTGTGTTAACAAAACTTAAGCTACGTAGCTTGTTATGATTTGTGACAACAGGGTTAATTTTTATAAGCATTGAAATAAAGAACATTAAATTTCAAGCAATCTTTTTAATCAGCTGTGAACTGTGAAGAGGTAGAGTTGGTTGTTTGTGTAAACCTAAGCACCAGGTTAATCGAGCCTTGCTCGTTGGTTTTAATTCACTTTTGTTATAGTGTTATAGTAATAAAGCTATGAAATTTCCACCAACAACCAACTATACCTCTTCACAGTTAACAGCTGTTTTTAAGACTACTTAACATTAATGCACCTTTATTTTTGTATAGTCCTACTTTCGTTGTTATTCCTTTACCAAAATAGCAATCCATAAGACCAATGTTAAAAATTATGATTTGTAAACTTAAATTTAGACCAAATTTGATTTTTCCTGGGATTGAGGCTGTTTCTAAACTTATTTTTGGGCCAAAGCACTCTTTATTTAAAGTTTAAGCAAAATCTTTCTGCTAGATTTCGAGATCGTGGAACACACATCACTTCAGACAGTGCTCGTATTATAATATAGGATTACCATAACACTATAACAATACCCCCTTCGCAGCAGAACCTGCGCACTCAGCAAATTTCCAGATGCGGTATAAATTTAACAGCCTTATTACAATGAAACTATAACAAAAGTTGAATTAAAACCAACGAGCAAAGCTCGTTAACCACCTGGTACTAAAGATTAAATTCCATTGATGTAAATCAATTAGCATGAATCACTTATTTTTGCAATAAACAAAGGTTACAACTTGGTTCAGCGTCTTAGACATACGGGTCCTAGGTAAAGCAGCACTTGTAATTGTGTAACAACAAACCTTTTATGAAATAATTTTACAGCCTTCTTTGAATCCTTATTATTTAAATGAACATGATAAATTGCTAGTCATTTAAAAATTTTTAAATAATAATTAATTAAATTATATAAAGAAACCTATTTTATATTGCTTAAACCATTTCTAAAAGTTAAGTAGAAACGTTCTCATTAACTCTTTAAGGAAACTTTTACTTGGGAAAGTTAAATTTGCTTTGTTGTAGTTCAGCGTAATTTTAGAAGTTGGTAGTGAATCTCGCTCTCGACTCTCCAAGGACTCTATGTGTTTCATACTGACTTTTTAAAAATTTTATTCTTAATAAATTCATATTAAAATTTTTATGAATTAAAATAGATTGATTATTAACCATGTGTTTTTCCTAATGAATGAATATAATACCAATTAAATAAATTTTAATCAACAAAATATTTAGGAAAGTGTTTAAAAAGGACAAGTCATTACAGTAAATTCTAAGAGGTACGTAAGTTAAATATTTGTTAGTATAAATATTTTGGTCGTATTCAAATATATTCTGTGATAATTGTGTGGGGAATTTTCATTTGGACTGTTTGTATGAAATATTTAACTATGGTAAATAATGTATTAAATCAGCTGTCAGATGTTAATTAAAAATGTAAACAAAGCCATGTGCTTTTGGGAGAATGATATTAATGTAAGAGAAAAACAAGAGTAAAAATGAAAGTAAAGTTTTGATGTTTTAATAATTGTTAGACACATTGTATATCCAGGGTTTAGTTAAAAATAAAATGTTTATTGTTTTGTTCCCTTCTTGTTATTATTAAAAGTGTCGAGGTGTCTTTTCTCCATGATAATTATTAAAGTGAATAATATTTCACATAGTTAAAAAATTGGTCAATTGTTGTAATATAGTATGTTTCGTCAATAGTCCGGAAAGTGGTCACTACTAATTCGACCGAGCATCAATTTACCCCTTTCGGACGAGTTACGAACAGTACATTTCAACGTACCACCGTTAATAAATATACCGTTTGGATAAAATTTTATAAATTTTAATCCATACCGGGTGTCCCAGACCACCCGTACAAACCTTTTAAATTTTAAATTATTAATTTTTAACAAAAACCAATTACGCCATTATAGTTAAACCGGCTACGCTCTATCGATTGATGGTGATTTTAATGTACAGTGTGTACCAGAAGTCACATATCTAGACCACAAGTCGCTAATTTTAAATACAAGACCCCACTTTTTATGAAATTTTTGGATTATACACGTAATTTTAAGATGAATTAAGTTGTATCCATAATCCTAACGGTTTAATTGATAATGGTGATTGAAATTTTAATTTTCTCATAAGAATAACATTGAACAAATTGTCAACTCCGACGGCTGCCGTCGTCGTCCCACAGTCCTCTCTGCATGTTGGACACGGCTGGGAAGCTGTTCGAGAAGCTGATCCGTTCCCGGCCTGACTTCTGCCGTGGAAGCTGCCGGGACTTATGCCCCCGTCAGTACGGCTTCAGAAAGGGACGGTCAACGATCGACGCTGTCACCGAAGTTCAGAGAGCTGTGGAGAGAGCCGAGAGCCACAACCATTTCTCCCGCCGAGTAGTGCTTCTTGTTACGCTTGATGTCAAGAATGCCTTCAACTCGGCGAGGGTGGGTCGATATGTTGGATGCGCTTCGCAACACCTTTCGTATTCCTGCATATCTGTTGCGGCTCATCGAGGATTATCTACGCTCTCGAAGCCTGATTTATGACACGAGGGACGGAATGCGGACGATGGAAGTCACTTCTAGTGCCGCACAAGGTTCAATACTCGGCCCGGATCTCTGGAACGTTGCCTATGACAGCCTCCTGAGGTCCGAGATGCCTGAGGAAACCACTTTGGTTGGGTACGCCGATGACGTCGCAGCTCTCATTGCTGCACGCAACGTTGAGCTGGCCCAACTAAAGTTGAACCGAGTCATGCGTGTGGTCAACACCTGGATGTCAGATCACGGTCTCTCGCTTGCTCTCAGTAAGACGGAGATTGTGATTCCTCACGAAAAAGAGGATCGACACCGTCGTCCCACTCCGAGTGGGAAGGGAGGTGGTCACATCAACTCGTGCGCCAAATACCTTGGGGTTATGGTGGACACCAAGTTAAGCTGGAGGGATCAGATCTTCCGTACGGCGGACAAGGCCGCTAAGGTAGTCACTTACCTTAGTAGGCTGATGGCCAATGTCGGGGGTCCCCGATCCAGCAGAAGACGTCTGTTGATGTCCGCGGTCCAGTCCGTGCTCCTTTACGGGGCAGAGGTGTGGGCAGGCGCTCTAGATAAGGAGTGCTACAGGTTGCGACTCGCCCGGGTTCAGGCGTCAAGCTGCGCTCAGGGTGTGTTCCGCCTACCGGACAGTGTCCGAGCCTGCCGTCCTGGTGGTCGCCGGAGTCATCCCTGTCAAGCTCTTGGCAGGGGGAGAGGA
The DNA here is from genome assembly GCA_030545055.2 of Neoaliturus tenellus. Classification (NCBI taxonomy): domain Eukaryota; kingdom Metazoa; phylum Arthropoda; class Insecta; order Hemiptera; family Cicadellidae; genus Neoaliturus; species Neoaliturus tenellus. The sequence goes on from CM061532.1 coordinate 171,720,510, forward strand.
AAGCGATTTATCAGAGAGAAGGCGAGATCGGCAAGGACACGGCAAGAACAGAAGAGCGCTCCCGAAACCTTCCAGCAGTGGCAACACAGCTGGGAGCACGACACCCGAGGACGATGGACTGCGCGACTTATCAAGCAGGTCCAACCATGGGTGGAACGGCGGCATGGGGAGGTGGACTACTACCTGACCCAATTTTTGACAGGTCACGGCTAATTTCGGTCGTACCTGAACCGGATGGGAAAGACCGGTTCACCGACTGCATTTATTGCCCGGGTGTTCCCGACGATGCGGAACACACATTCTTCCGCTGTCCCCGTTGGGAAGGGCCCCGCCTGGAGGCCACACAAATCTTTGGTGCATTTTCGGTGGACTCGGTCTGCCAAAAGATTTTGGAGGATGAGGGCAACTGGGATTGTTTGTCACAGTTCGTCCGGGGCATCCTCCTGGAAAAAGAAAACGATCTGGACCGCGAAGTGGCCCAGATCCCTTGATCGAGCGGCTGGATAAGGAGCGAGCCCCACGGGCGTAAGCCAAATTTAGGCCTAGCCTGACGTAATGTGATAAACAATTCCAGGTTAGATTCCTAAAGAGTAGAGGAGGTTTTTTAGTGGGTAAACCCGTTTTTAGGGGAGCCCCACACTACAGGCTGGCAACCTGTGTGCGTAATGCATTTTTCCGCCTCTCCCTCAAAAAAAAAAAAAAAAAAAAAATTGTCAACTCCATTAACTGACAATTTTTGGTTAAACAAACATGTCCTAGCACAAACAGTTTTAAAAAATATTATTTCATATTAATTTTTTGTGTTTTGTCATAAATTATTTCAATTTTTTTTTATTTACTATATGGCGGATATTATTAAAACTATATGAAAAAGTAAAATTAATTTGATGATAATTGATATTTTACTATAGAATATAATTTAAAATAAGGTTCTAAGACATTTTAATGCTCAGGCAGTTCTGTTTAACGTAAAATGTTTAATGATAATGGATGTGAATTTTTTCCATGTTATTCTTATAGAAAAAACTAAATTTCAACCGCATTTATTCCATAAACCGTCAGGATTAGTGGTTCGAATTACACTGTAAAGTTGTCTTAAAATTACGTGTAGAATACAAAAATGTCATAAAAAGTGGTCGTTTGGATTTAAAATTAGCGACTTCTGGTACACCCTGTGCATTGAAAATGTGTCAATCGATAGAACGTAACTGATTTTCCTATAACGGCACAAATTGTTTTAGTTAAAAATAAATTATTTTAATTTTAAAAGGGGTATGGTGTTCTGGGACAACCGCTATACCTCCCTCAGTAGTGGCAAAGTGGGGCTGCTGGACCAGGTCAATGACCCCTGAGGAATGCTGACGTCATCAATTTCACTGACGTCACCAATGACGTCACAGAAATGACGTCATGACGACGTCATCTCCGCTGATGTCATCACGATGACGTCACTGACATTAATCAGGTTAAGGTCACGTGGAAATACAAAAAGTTTTTGCACCTTGTGATTCCTCGAATTTGCTCTGGAGCGAAAAATTACAAGAAACCACAAAAGTGCAAAGAAAAATTATTTTTTCCCAGCGACCCGACTAAAACCAAATAAGACATCCGATATTCCTCAGAGGTCATTGACCTGAACCCCAGCAACCCACGCTTAAAACTAAAAAAATAATTTTTATTTCTACTTACCCACAGGAGAAAAACGAATCCCAACTGGAAAAAATTTCGGACAGTCGACGGTGGTGTCAACACCGCAAGAGCCGAGCGCCGACTGATCAGATAGCACTGTGCGATCCGGGTACTCGGCCACGTGGTGGGGATAAGTAGGTGGTGGGGGTAAAGTGGTCAGATGAAAGGAAAATTTTATTTTTTCCAACAACTCATTCGAGTTGTCCTTTATTTGACCTTGGTGGAAACATTATGAGTAAAAATGTTTTGTTTAAATTATTTCTCAGGTGACCTTGGGACTTGAACCTATGGGTGAACTGCAAAATTCCAAGTTTGTAAGCTTCCCACTGGCATCTTTTCCTTTATAATAATGCAACAAGTTATTTTTATTTTCCCGTATTATTGGGGATATAGTTGTAAGTTGTAATGTCCAATAGTGCCCCTTCCAAAATCTTCCTTTTTGCAAGCGTAACGCTGGAAAAAGGATACTTCGTAAAGTGGACGAATTTCCTGTTAATGATACGTATAGGATGACATCTCAATGGTGACTGTTACTTTTAGCTAGGAATTCCAAACATAAATGGCCGCATATTGAAGTGTTAACTGGTTGTTCTCTTTGATAGTTATAATACATGTTTTTAGCAGATTTAAAGTATTGTTCAAGTTCTTTAGGTGGTGGTAAATTACCGAAACTATCAAAGTAATATACATTGTCACCTAATTTCTTATAACAGACCCAATGAGTGCTAGGACTTTCAGAATTGTCCATATTATAATGCCATTTTCGTTTTCCACATTTTAACTGGTAAATTGTCTTTCATAAAAACTCCGCGAAAAATGGTATTTTCAAACATGAAATGTATTTAAATAATTCAATATTTGTTAACGCTTTATGTGGAATTATTAATTATTGATTTCTCTTATTTAATATGCACGATACGGTCTTAGGTACCTGCCCGTTTTTTACCATAGACCATACTGTTGGTTTTTACTACTTTTCTTGGTGGAACGTCTTTTTCTTCTAGCCGCTGCGTTTTCTGCAATATTAGCGTCACTAGACTTTACTCGTTGCAAGCTACATCCGCGAGCTTTTTATCAGCTATTGATCTATTTTTTGAATCGCTAAACGTGGAATATGCGATATCGTGTTCTTTATAAGCCTGATCTAGCTTATTTATGCCTGGATCACCTCTCTCTAGTCGTTTTTTTTTTTTTGTAATTTAGTTCCTGGTCCACAATACTGATAACCTCCCGATATGTGAAATTCGTATGGTAAAGCGTCTATTGCTCTATTTAGGCCTACGATGGATCCTACTGGAATTTGATTTAAAGCTTTGCTTAACAGAGAAACCGCTGTGGACGTGATCCCGTTTCCTCTCCTTACAGTGTCTCGATATGGACTGATATTATGAAATGCCATTATTGTCTTTTATAATCGGAACGCGCAACTTATATGTTACCTCCATGAAGAGTTAAACATAAATGAATTTTATTATTAAGTTATTCAATTAAATATCCAAATCACCCCAATCGGAGGATCTAAATTCTGAGTAGGAGGATTAATGAAATATTTTTTTAAAATCTCATCTTTAATCCATTTACCTCTGTAATTTTCGCTCAAAACATTAGGTTTCGATGTTCCAGATATATAATTGTGTAAATCAAATAATGCATTACCTAAAACTTTAACAAGAAAATTGACAGTGACAGCATCACCCACATGTTGAGGGTCTTTAAGTTCTGTTATACGTTTATTATTACAAGTATATACTTTATTTTCCTTTAATGATGTTGTGATAGCCTGTCCTATAGTTGCAGGCATCATTTGGATCTATTCCTTGTGACAAGTTTTTTATCTTGTTATCATTACATGTAAACCATGCAAGTGATAGGTTCGGATCTAGATGTACGGTTTGTGATAAAGCAGCTGCATCATTACTATTATTACCCCATAACAAATTTGATATTTTTTCATCCTTGCAATCCCAAACATTATTTTTGAATTCTTATAAAGTAAATTTTTCATTACCTTGTACAAATACATTCCCTTGCCACGATACTACTTCGTCTTGCTATACAAAAGTGGATGTCTCTTGTTTTAAGATGTCCTTCATTTGACCCAATGTTGCACCATCTGTTAAAATATATCGTTAATAACAAACTTATAAAAAGAAAATCCATCTCCTGTCTTTTCAGACATTATAGAATGTAAATAGCGTCTATTTATGCCGTCTTTTCCATCTATAGGGTCTGCTACATTTGATATGTGTTTATTTTAAGCAATATACGTTTTTCCATTCAATTTTAACATATTTTCAATTCCGATGATAAATAACCTTTGTTTATTGCGTCAGTGTTTTGATTTGGCTTACCAACGTTAGTAATTCTGTGATTACCGCGTTATATGTATTTTTTTCTAGTTTTAATGTTAGATATATCTCTCTTTTTAAAATTTTAAAATTTATAGCATCGTTTTCATCTGTAGAATCTTTGATGTTTTTTAACCGTTTATTACTAATATCATAATCTCCATCAGGGGTTCGTGGTAAACCACCACCTCTTTTTAATTATTTACATAATATAATCCATCCGATCAATACCATCCGAACTTGTCGACACTCATGGTTCAACTGAATAGCATTCTAGAGAGTACCGCATTTTTATGTAATTACCCCACGATTTCTAAGTTCATCCACTAAAGCCACCCATTCGTTTTCCAACCCAGTATGACCCGCTTCTTTAGTTTCGTGTATTACTGGTGGATTTCGGATTTAGCTGCAAAAACTAAACAATGCCCATCTTGTACAAAATTATTTTTCAGTTAGCTCTACCTCTTTATTAGTCTTACAAATAAATATTTATTGGGACTTAAATTTTGTTCAAGTCTCGCTGTTTATTTTTCTGCACAGTACGTGTTAATACTTGGACAGTTCGCAGCATACTGTTTCCAGACATAACAACATGGACCGCATTACCTCCACCACGACTCATACCCCCACTACACCCCCTGTTCCCCCACTACTTCCAGCTAAGGTGCAACATTTGACTAAATGTTTCAGTTTTATACAAACCTTTAATTTTTGTTACACTCTATCGCTGTGCTACACTTACATTTACTTAACAAATTATTTTTCACTCCTTATTTATTATTTTATTCCTTACTTGTTAAGACTTAGAAACTGAAATATTCCAAGCCTGTTTGCTACAAATTTAATTTTTATTTAGCTCTACAGGTTTCCTAATATTTTCCTACACTTCTATTTCTCAGATGTGTCTAAATATTTTTCACTCATGATTTAATTTTATTCCACACAAGTAAATTTTGGACTTTGATACAAAACTGATCCATGCCCATCTCCTAAAAATTTATTTTCCATTTGGCTCTACCTCTTTTACTCTTACTTTAAATATTTCTTGGAGTTAAATTTTACACAAGTCTCTCGGTTAATTTTTCTGCACAGTACGTGTTACTCCTTGGACAGTTCCCAGCAAACTGTTTCTACACTTAGCAACAACAGTCCGCATTACCCCCTCCACTACTCATTCCCCCACTATAGCCCTGTTCCCCCACTACTTCCAGCTAAGGTGCAACACTTGACTGAGTGTTTCAGTTTTATCCAAACCTTACTGTGAGACACACCAATGGCTGAAACTTTGCGAGATAAATTATTACGAGTAAAATGTTTGCTGGCCAAGCAAAATAATTCTGTTAGGGTGTCCAAAACATCCACTTTAACAAAAATGAAACGCTGCTTCAAAAATAATCCAAAATTTTACTCAAGGGACACCAAGATCACTATGGATGATAAAATGTTTCAGAAACTTTTAGAAGAGCTAATTTTGCCAGTAAAATAACGTTGGTGACTATGATTCCATACCAAGTCTCAAGGTCACCTGAGAAAAAATAAAAACAATATTTTTCAGGAATTGTTTCCAATCTGAGTGACGGAGGTCCAGTTAAGGACAAACTGGAATGAGTTGTTGGAAAAAATAAAATTTTTCTTCCATCTGACCACTTTACCCCAACCACCTCCTTATCCCCACCACGCGGACGAGTACCCGGATCGCGCGGTGCTGTCTGATCAGTCGGCGCTCGGCTCCCGTGGTGTTGACACCACCGTCGACTGTCCGAATTTTTTTCCAGTTGGGATTCGGGTTTCTCCTGTGAGGTCACAGGGGCGACGAGTAAGTGAAAATAATTTTTTTTTTATATTTTAAGTGTGGGGTTACTACACTCAGGTCGATGACCTCTGAGGAATGTCGTACGTCATATTTGGTAGGTTTTCAGTCGGGTCGCTGGCAAAAAATAGTTTTCTTTGCACTTTTGTGGTTTCTCGTAAATTTTCGCTTCAGAGCGAAATTCGAAATACCATATTTTTTTTTATTTCCACGTGACCTTGACCTGATTAACGTCAGTGACGTCATCGTGATGACGTCCTTATGACGTCATTTCTGTGACGTCATAGGTGTGACGTCATTTCTGTGACGTCATAGGTGTGACGTCATTTCTGTGACGTCATAGGTGTGACGTCATTTCTGTGACGTCATAGGTGTGAGGTCATTTCTGTGACGTCATAGGTGTGACGTCATAGTTGTGACGTCATTGATGACGTCAGTGGTGACGTCAGTGACCTTGATGACGTCAGCATTCCTCAGGGGTCATTGACCTGGTCCAGCAGCCTTACTTTGCCACTACTCTCCTCTTACTTTGTTATTTGTTTATCTACTATTTGAACTGTTTACACCTTTTAGTACGAATTAAAATTAATAACCTTGTTTAGAAACAAACAAAACATAGTCCCGGTAACTAATTTTTTACGGCCTAGTTCCGAAAACTATTATTTTCCAAACTGTTGACCCATCCCGTCGGGAATTGACTAGTTTCGATCACTGTTGACTAGTTTTCGCTGGCTGTTCCAAAAACAATGTTTATTGCAAGGGTATGATGTAAAAAATGTTTTCGGTAGTGATGTGTTGGCTAAGTACAATAGGTAGTGAGTTCTAATGTTCATCATAAACATTTAATTTGTAGACGACGCATATAGATGTTAGCTTTGAGAGTAGTTACGTAATAATACAGTAATTGTTTTGATTATTAAATCTGTTAATGTAAAATTATTCCTAGTAATGTATTATTTAAGTAAAACATTCCCTAACAACGATAACCTTTTTATGTAGGTTTTACATAAGAATATTTCGAATGAAAGCTGAACTGTAGAACTGTAGTCAACAATGAAGGTTCGTTTCGCTTCACGAGTTACCCTTCCTTGTTTTTTATCCAGCTTATTATACTTCTAAAAAATAATACTCTGTTATGAATTTAAATTTATTATTAATTGGTTATTTTACTCTTTAATTTACTTTTTTTAATGTTTTGTAAAAACGTATTAACAGAAGTTTATTATGTATGTATAGTATATTAGGCAGTAGTAATTCCATAGTATTAAAATTGTTTTAATAATTTCCAATATTAATAGTTTTAATGGAGTTGTGGGTAGGGAAGCAAGCCTTGAATATGTGACTATCAAACATTCCATTACATTTAATGTTGGAGTAGGTACCAAATCCACTGCCAATGTTACTTAACATAGTTATGTTTTATAGTTTGTGTTGAATTAATTATTATTAAAAATCAATAGTACATGAGCATTATACTTTTTAAAGCTCTTAATACACTGATTAAATATATAAATAATTTTAATATACATGTACTTTTCATCTACTAGGAAGAGTAATTAGTTTTTGTTTTACAATTCTCAAGCTATTTGTATGGATACTACCTTTCTCAGTCCTATTGATCATATTTACTTTCTTTTTTTGTCGGAAAATTATAGAACAACGTATTTATTTCTGAGAACGTGTTTAACTTTCATACACTAAAATTTCATTTTATACATTTCAATTTAACTAGTATACATCATAATAAAGAACACCAGAGTAACTTTTAATGTTTCTTGAAATTTTCTAAGAGCATCTAATAAATAAAGCCTGTAATTACTAATTTTTAAGATACTTAGCGTTTTCAAACATTAAGTGGAATTAGATTGTTTATCATGAAGCGAGTTCACTTCCTAAAAGAACATCGTTAATTGCGTAAAACTTCTTCTGCCCTCTTTAAGTAACTAAAGCTTAATTATGAAAGCAGGAGTCAAGTTTGCTTTTCAAACTTAATAGTTAGATTATTATTACTGTCCAAAATATTAAAAACCATTGTCATATATAAAAAATTCTATTTACTCTTTGCCTAGTGTTTACAATAACATTTGCGCAGTGAAAATTTTTAAATCAAACAGACACCTAACAGTTCTTAAAGTCTCATTTATGTTGTATATTTTTTTATCTTATATAATTAACTTGTGAAATAAAATTAATTAATAACACTCAAGAGGCGATTTTGAATGTATATTTAACTTTTGAATAGTTTTGAAAAAGGATTCAGAAATGTTTAAAAAGAGGTAATTTTGTTGACCCAAATTTAGTAGTGGTTTCGTATGGACTCTTAGTAGTTTTTTTACAGAAACGAAATTTATTTGTCTTAAAATACATCTAAAGGTAGGTCTGTAGCGTATGCCGGACTTTGTCGTATAGCTCCTAACAAACAAGGACCTCATTGGTGTAAAGTTTATAGTTTTAATCAACAATATCGTCTTCCGTCCAATTCTAGTTTTCTTGCAATTTAAGTTGGCATTATATATTTAGAAATAGACTGAGAGTTTGAATTGTCTCTCAAATAAAATAAAAAATGCTTTCTTTATATTTCCAAGGCGTATGAAATATCAAAAAGGTGCGGAAAGTATAAACTAATCATAAAGTTTTGAAGCGGCTGGTAAACAGACATCTTCCCCGTCAAGTTGAAATTTTGATTATTAAAGATGTCTTCACACTTAAGCTTTTAACAACTTATTAAATTCTAGTAATGCTTTTTCATTCATTTTAATTTTTCTGCAGATTATGAAAAGTATTTTATTTTATTTTTAATTTTTTGCTATTTAAGTATCTTTATATTTTGGTATTAATACAAAAACTTAACACTTAAAAATATATGTTGCACATTACATTAATTATACTCATACTTTGAACTTGATATTATACTAGTATCCTAAAACCTAAACAATTTTGCCAATCAGTTTGTAACAAAACATACGTGTAAAGTATTGTAGATAGTCTTATGTTTAAACAAAAAATATGTCATTATCTTCAGCAAATGGTTTATTCAGAGTCAACCGGGCCAACCAGTTGCAACGGACATTCTATCAATCATTTAGCAATCTCTATTGGGATTGTATAACTGTAACGCAATTTGATTGCTCGTAGTGATTTTGGTTTCAATAAATAATAAATGCTTTGTATCCATGCATAAACTTTAAATTAAAACTATTTTAACCAACTTAATATGATAAAAATTATAAAAGAGCTGATTAACAATAATATTACTTTACTAGCTTTTTTATAAAGCGGACTTTTGTACCGTTGTAAAACTTCAGTTTTTTTTTAATTATAATTCAATTTCTATTTATAGTTTTTATTAGTTTTAAACCATTTCCTCTAGTTAGAATTGAGTTATTAAGCTTGAAACCATAGTGAACATATTCTATTTAACAATGTGTTGATGTAAGGTTTGAGGAAATGGGCGTTTAAAACGTCCACTGATGTAAGGAATTATATACTAATTTTTTTTTTTTTTTTTTTTTTAAGGGAGAGGCGGAAAAATGCATTACGCACACAGGTGGCCAGCCTGTAGTGTGGGGCTCCCCTAAAAAACGGGTTTACCCACTAAAAAACCTCCTCTACTCTTTAGGAATCTAACCTGGAATTTTTTATCACATTACGTCAGGCTAGGCCTAAATTTGGCTTACGCCCGTCGGGCTCGCTCCTTATCCAGCCGCTCTATCAAGGGATCTGGGCCACTTCGCGGTCCAGATCGGTTTTCTTTTCCAGGAGGATGCCCCGGACGAACTGTGACAAACAATCCCAGTTGCCCTCATCCTCCAAAATCTTTTGGCAGACCGAGTCCACCGAAAATGCACCAAATATTTGTGTGGCCTCCAGACGGGGCCCTTCCCAACGGGGACAGCGGAAGAATGTGTGTTCCGCATCGTCGGGAACACCCGGGCAATAAATGCAGTCCGGTGAACCGGTCTTTCCCATCCGGTTCAGGTACGATCGAAAATAGCCGTGACCTGTCAAAAATTGGGTCAGGTAGTAGTCCACCTCCCCATGCCGCCGTTCCACCCATGGTTGGACCTGCTTGATAAGTCGCGCAGTCCATCGTCCTCGGGTGTCGTGCTCCCAGCTGTGTTGCCATTGCTGGAAGGTTCGGGAGCGCTCTTCTGTTCTTGCCGTGTCCTTGCCGATCTCGCCACGTCTCTGATGAATCGCTTTCCTCTCCCCTGCCAAGAGCTTGACAGGGATGACTCCGGCGACCACCAGGACGGCAGGCTCGGACACTGTCCGGTAGGCGGAACACACCCGGAGTGCAGCTTGACGCTGAACCCGGGCGAGTCGCAACCCGTAGCACTCCTTATCTAGAGCGCCTGCCCACACCTCTGCCCCGTAAAGGAGCACGGACTGGACCGCGGACATCAACAGACGTCTTCTGCTGGATCGGGGACCCCCGACATTGGCCATCAGCCTACTAAGGTGAGTAACTACCTTAGCGGCCTTGTCCACCGTACGGAAGATCTGATCCCTCCAGCTTAACTTGGTGTCCACCATAACCCCAAGGTATTTGGCGGCACGAGTTGATGTGACCACCTCCCTTCCCACTCGAAACGGGACGACGGTGTCGATCCTCTTCTTCGTGAGAATCACGATCTCCGTCTTACTAAGAGCAAGCGAGAGACCGTGATCTGACATCCAGTTGTTGACAACCCGCATAACTCGGTTCAACTTTAGTTGGGCCAGCTCAACGTTGCGTGCAGCAATGAGAGCTGCGACGTCATCAGCGTACCCAACCAAAGTGGTTTCCTCAGGCATCTCGGACCTCAGGAGGCTGTCATAGGCAACGTTCCAGAGATCCGGGCCGAGTATTGAACCTTGTGCGGCACCAGAAGTGACTTCCATCGTCCGCGTTCCGTCCCTCGTGTCATAGATCAGGCTTCGAGAGCGTAGATAATCCTCGATGAGCCGCAACAGATATGCAGGAATACGAAAGGTGTTACGAAGCGCATCCAATATATCGACCCACCTCGCCGAGTTGAAGGCATTCTTGACATCAAGCGTAACAAGAAGCACTACTCGGCGGGAGAAATGGTTGTGGCTCTCGGCTCTCTCCACAGCTCTCTGAACTTCGGTGACAGCGTCGATCGTTGACCGTCCCTTTCTGAAGCCGTACTGACGGGGGCATAAGTCCCCGGCAGCTTCCACGGCAGAAGTCAGGCGGGAACGGATCAGCTTCTCGAACAGCTTCCCAGCCGTGTCCAACATGCAGAGAGGCCTGTGGGACGACGGCAGTTCGGGATCACCTTTGCCCTTGCTGATCAGTACAAGCCTGGCTGTTTTCCAGGGAGCCGGAAACACCCCTTCTACCAAACAGGCATTGTACATTCTCAACAACAAGTCAGCGTTGATTGAAAATACTTTCTTTAAAGCCTCACTGGGAATCCCGTCCGGGCCAGGAGCCTTGTTGCTCTTCAGGGAGAGAACGGAGGTTTCCAGCTCCTCGAAGGTGAAGAGTGGAACGTCCTCTACCCGTCCGAAGTCAACCGGCGGTCGCTGTGGATGTTCAGGAAACAACGCAGCGACGATCCTCCCCATGGTGGCGCCCTCCATGATGGAAGGTGGAGAGCGGGCGCCGAGTTTCTGTGTTACAAGTTTGTAACCCAGGCCCCACGGGTCAGAGTCAACGTCGTCACGAAGTCTCCTCCAGCTATTCGCCTTGCTCCTGTTTATCGCCTGGCGGAGAGATTTTCTCGCAGCTTTATAGGCCTCCGACTTACGAACTTTGTCTGCGGGAATTCTCGCTCTTGTGGCGGCTCGACTAGTTCTTAAACATGTTCTTCTGAGTTCCGCAATCTCTTCAGTCCACCAGTAAACGGGTTGTTTGTCGCGTCGGGGTTTCCTTCGCGGCATAGACTGGTCGCAGGCCGAGACGATCAGTTCCATCGTGTATGTTACTCGTGCCTCGGCCCCAGCCTCACCAGGATTCCCCTGCGCTCCCCGAGAGATGACTTCGGTGAACTTGACCACGTCCAGTTTGTTGGTGTTCCACCGGCGTGGCCCTTCCCGAGATGCGGAAACTCGACGATTTGCCTGATCATGCAGGTCAAAAACGATGTATTGGTGGTCGCTACCCGTGTAGTCCTCCACAACCCTCCAGCCAGAGATTCTCGGAAGGAGCGACTCAGACGCAAAGGTGACGTCGGGGATCGTGCCTCTCTGCCCGGGGCGCCGAAAAGTAGGTGTGTCGCCCTGGTTGAGGACGACAAGACCGGCCCTGGCGATGAAATCCAGGATGTATTTCCCCCGGGAGCTGGTAGAGGGCATTCCCCACTCGACGGCCCTGGCGTTGAAATCGCCACCAACGACGACATGCCCGGTGGTGCCGAGAACGCACTCCTCTAGGCTATCTATCTTGTCGCGGAAGTCCTGGACGGCCTCGTTGGGTGTGAGGTAGCAACTGAAGATAGTCACGTCCCTACACCGAACCCAGACGAATCCTCGGCCGCGCCCGTGACTCCGCACCAAAACATCTCGTGTATTACGTGCCCAAAATGCAGCAGTACCGAGGCTGTCCGAGATCCAAGTGTTTGGGTCTCTGTCCCGATACTGTTCACTGATAAGGAGCGCGTCAGCACCAAGTTCTCGGGCGAGCTGATCTAGAAGGTTAATTATATACTAATAGACATGTTTTAAATGATAGATTTATTTGAAACATACTGAAATATTTACTTTAAAATGTAAAAATAAGGTCATGAGCAGTGATGATAGTAGTAGTTAATATTCCATAGTAAACAAAGCAAACAGCTTTTGGTTCGAATTAATTATTCTTTGTAATAACACATTTGCATTTTCTACCACATAAACTCATTTTCTTGAAATTATAATGGAAAGATAAGCAGAATAGAAATCGTCTCGTTTTCCCTCAACACCGATTATAGTTGTCTCTGTTTTCGCATCTGGTGTTTTTCATTTACTGAATTTCTTTTCCAAGTTCTCTTATTGACAATTATAAACGTTTTGAACAAATTCGTGCAGTTGTAAAAGTATATTAATTAACCCGCAATGTTTGGATTTCGGGTCAACCACTATAACCACTCAGGACTCAGGTATTGTTCAATTTATAAAATTATGAAAATAAATTAAATAGCAACTATCAAAATAATCTGCCAACTGAATTATAGAACGACTTTTAATCCAAATGGTAAAATCCAACAGAGCAAGATTTCCTATTATTGGGCCCTTAATATATTACGTAAATATATCACAACTTATAATTAGTGTAATTATTAATAGCAAACTGTTGAGTAAAATATTAGTGAAAACATTAATGAAAATACCTTATGAATTTACCAAGCTATTATGTCATTTATTAGGATTGAAAACTGCTCAGTAGTTAAAAAAATATTTAATACACTTTAACATACAACAACTGGTCTCATTTTTTTTTCAGAAAGTGCGAAGCATAAAGATTTTTAACAGCCCACCTCCTCCCCGCTCTATAAAAACGTTAAGCACCTCACCCTTTATTGTTCTTTTATATTTAAGGAATGTTTTACGGAACAACAGAGTAGTTCTTTGTCGTCGATCTTTCTATTTTTATATCCCTCAAAGTATAGTTCTTAATTATGTTTTCGTTTTAGATCTATGGCTTTACTTCTCGCATAACCTCATTCGTTCTTAATTTTAAATCACTGATCTAGGTACCGGTACACAAGAAGTAAACTTATGTTTGTAGGTAGGTAAATATTATGAGTATGGTATTTGCCCAAAACAGTTTTCTTAACATTTCGAGCTATTATTATTGTGGAAATGCTCATTCGTGAAGAAATTTATGATGTTGAGCAAAGTAGTGGACAAATAAAAATGAGCTCAGTTGGTATCGAGATTAGGCCTACGCCTTCAAAAACACAGATGCTCATAGCAACACATAAAAATGGTTACCCACTCACGTTCAAATCTTCTGCGTAAAATAAAGTTAGTGCTGCCATCACATTCAATGATCAAAGCTTCTATGACAATGAGGGGGTAACATATGAACACGAAAACAAGGAAACATATGAACACTTTAATAACACTAATATCTGCTAAACAGTAGCTGCTAAGAGTGTTGAAGGACTAAGATTACTTTTAAAACGATAATAGTATAAAATTTTATTATTAAGGAAGTATACAAACAGCTGTGACATAACCCCAATTAATTTTTGAAAACATGGTTTTACTGGGTTTAAAGCACTTTCTGGTTGATATTAGTGAAAAATGAGATGCCGAGATCTTTGGCGATGTTAGAAAAGTCTATACTTGAATATATTTATTTTAACGCAACTTTTCCAAAGGCAACCCTATGTTAAAGTTGTCAATACTTAGCGAAAATGATACTTATAATCCAATTTCTCCTTTAAATAATTAATACTACTATTAATAATTAATAATAAGTAATATTACATGTAAATTTTAAATCTAAAGTAATAAAAGTGCCAATGCAAATTTGAATTATGTACATGCGCCAAACTTTTTTCCCATAAAAATATCATTATTTTATAATGTTCAAGATACAGATTTTTTTAAAGGTAACTAACACTTCCTTAGGTGAAAAATGTTACATCAAACATACTTAAAAATAAAAGCTACAACTAAATGTCAGCTACAAACTTTAAAGTTTAAGTTAAAATCAACGCACAGTACTCAAGAACCTCAACCCAATATTCAGAACATTACACAGAGAGTTTCTGTAAGTGAAGTTGTTAAAGAAATTACTACATCCTTGAAAACAAAAGCAACTTTCCATAATGTACTCCTCTAACTTTGATTGCGATGTTTTGGTTTTGAGCCTGTTTACAGTAAATTTCATACGTTTATAAGCATAAATATCAAATCCGTGTTCTATACTAAGTTTTGATGCGATATGAGTTGTTTACTACATTAATTTATAATTCCACTTTAATTTTTCTATTTAATTATTGCAATTTAGATTACAACCTAAGTACCATATTTCAATAAAGCACATTATGACATTGGTTAACTCGGGTTAACCTCATGAATAATGTCTATTGAAGAAAAAATATATATGAGTAGATGTGTTTGGGCACAGCTGGGTAAGTTAATTGGTTTGACCTTGAGAGCGCGTGCGCGTCCGGTTTGGGGACGTGCGCCCGAATGTATGCCAAGGTCATTTAGAGGAAGTTTAAAAAAAAAACCTCCCCCGACCGCAAGTGTTTGCTATCCCGGGATAGGGGTTAGTTGAAAATTTGTGTTGTTAATTGTTAGTGGAAAAGGTTTTAATGTTTATTAGTTGAATTGAAACATTCGGCTCTGTTGGTGATGATGTTTTAAATACAAAAACTCATGATGATGAAAAGGTAAGTGCAGAATCCCCACAGTATGTATTTGAAAAGTTGTAATAGACGAAAGAGTTCAAGTCGATTTTTATCTTCTAAAACTTCTCTAGATTTGTAGTTTGCATTTTTCTTCTTCAATTCTTGTTTCGAAATAAACTTCTTCCATCATGTTTTAGTGAAATAATTTAGGCTGTAGTAGTGGTGTTGATAGCTTAAAAGTTGCGGATGGAATGGAAAAGTGAAGGTACAGTATAGAGGTTATAAGTATAAAAATGTGGAAAGTGGTGGGGGAAGTTTAAACAGAAGTTGTAGCATCATCAGGTTTGTCCGTTGTATTTTCTTCTTTTGTTGTTGATGTAATTTCGGAAGTAACTGGAGTTGAAGTAAGTAATCTGTCTTTACCTCACCTTCAATTTCATCACACACGGGACAACCGTAAGCAATATCCATATTTATTGTAAGAGCGTTGAAATGTTCCACAATTTCCGATAGAGTTATAAATAAATCGGCCAAACCTTCTTTAGTTCTAACTTCAAAACATGTTTAAACATGTTTGCACATTCCTATCCGAGGTGTTCATCGTGTGAGAGTTAGCGAACAAATGGAGAGCGAGTAGCCGAGGGGGTTTATATAGCGGAAACTTTCGGCGGAGGGGTGGGAGTTGGTAAGATAATTCTAACCTCTTTTGCACTAACAAGTCAGTTTGAACTTCACCAAAGTGTTTAAGTGGTAACCTTCGGTGGAGGGGCGGGAGTTTTAATTTTTAGATAATTCTAACCTCTTTTGCACTAACAAGTCAATTTGAACTTCACCAACGCTTTTACCTCTTCTTCTTCATTGTCTAATTCAACAATTGTGACAGAATTAGTTTTCATTTCTTCTTCACTCTCCGATGATAGAGTACTTAAAGATGATGAAGAAGAATAAAAACTTGTTATGTTGGGATTGAAAAATTCAACACCAATTTTGAACCACCTTTTAAGATATTCATCCATAATAGAAATTAAATTTTGAAATATCTCTTTCTTTTCAGTGATTATATGTTGAAGTTGTATGAAATCTGCGTCCATGTTGTCGGTTGGAGTGATTAAAGTAGAATGAGATATAGGTTTAACAGTAAGTGAAAATATAATAATACAAAACTGTGGTGGGAGTAATCTCAAGGTCATAAAATTGGATTTTAAAAAAGAGCTGTATAGTATGCAAGCTGCATGTAAAAAGAGCTGTATGTAAGCTTCAATAGGATCGAAAGACCAATCTGACCTGTACTTGCATGCATTTATAATGCATTTACAAAAGTCTTGTGAATAATATGCATTGCACTTTCGACAGAGGACAAGTTTTTCCGGATGAAATTTGATACATCTTTGAGGGCAGCATGTGTGCAAATATCTTGATTTATAAAGTTTGAAAGTTCGTAATTCCTCTGGTGGCACCTGCTTTGTATTGCATTTACAATAACAAGATCCGAAAAATTCACATTTTGAACAAGCCAATCCGTCCACCATCCATTGTCCTAGATCTGAACATTTCTGTTCAGAGCAGTAGTTTGGTTTGTTCTTGTTATTTTGCTGTTCGTGTTGACGCTGTTAAGTTTAGTCAGAGAATAAAAGTGTACAGTGTGGGATAGCGAGTTTTATAAACTGTAGAAAGTGGTGGGAGCAATCTCAAGGTCATCGAGTTTAAAAAGATTGCATATTACAAATGTAAGATGTATATAATTTAGGAAAGTTTATTTTTTTCTTGTTTCACATCTTGTTTCAATGTATTCTTTTCTGCTTTAGCCATGGCGATTAGGTCTTCAGTAGATAGTGGATGTACTTCAGGAAATTTTAAAATTAATTTTGCTTGAAATCCTTCTTTAGTTAAAACATCAAGGTCATCAGTCATGTCTTTTACACTTTGATAATCTTTACCATAGATTTTCCCGCCAAGTTCAATCATCATTCTGTATAACATGATATTAGTAGTTGTTGTTTTCACTGTGAGGGTTGGAAAGCAAATGATGATTAAATTTATATATTTTACCACTTTTATAACTTCACAGGGATCACCCAGTTGACCTTGGTATATTACTAGTATTTCTGGTTTCTTACATTGTTATGGGTAGACGGTGTAGATGTTGTTGCCGGTTGTGATGAAAGAAATACTTCTTCATCGCAGAACTTCTGTTTTAAGAATAACCTCATATTTGTAACATAAATATCAATGTTCAAGTGATAACCACCGGCTAGTAAAACTCGCAATTCATTAGTGAAATTGTCGAGTTGTTCATAAGTTGTTATGGTGGCTGTATCGTGATGCACATTTTACCTTTAGTGACATGTTAAATTTGTTTTAATTTTACAGCTGATAGAAATGTGTACGCCACAAAGTTTAGTCGTAGACTGATGAATTTAACTAGACATGAGGGCTTTTATACCCTTATGAATCTGGGTCAAGTCCACCCAGAAGTGTTTTTAAAAAAGCAACATATCGATATGTGCAGAAACACATACTGTACCAATATGTTGCTTCTTTTATTTATATATTTTTTTAAATATTTATTTAGAATCAGTTACTAAAAAATTATAACATAACAGTAAATTACAAACTAGTTATGAGTAGGTGTAACATGAAGTGTAAGTTCCGTAGAGGTACTTCCACTGGGACCGATAGATACCAAGAAGAGAGTGTCAGGCTGAATAATTCGTAAATCTTCGTTTTGTATGAGTTGAACGAAGCGCTTCGGAAGGAAAACTTGAAATTTTGGTTCATCTCTAGCTGTGTAGGATGCTTCACTCAAAGTACAATTGATAGCGTCTCCCACCGTTGTTTCCATCTTCTTAATTGTATTAATGATGTAATGTTTTTATTCTTTTAATTCAGAAAATCTTTTAGTAGGTAATAAAGTAGATTTTAAGTTAGCGTTAAATTGTTCAACGAGTGATTGTAGGAAGTTCTGGGATGCCATTTTTCTTCCTACTAATATTCGTCTTTTAGCGAATTTCCCATAGGGAATAAGCTATTACCGTAGGTCTCATGGTAAGACCTAAGCCCGGGACCATGTTACTTTTTCGTTTTGAGGTGCCCAGAGACCAAAAATAATAGTCATTAAAATTTATATATATATATATATATATATATATATATATATATATATATATATATATATATATATGTATATATGTGTCCCTAGACACGATAACTCGCGTAAAAATGGTCCGATCGACACCAAATTTGGTAGAGATGTGTAATCCTACGTTTATTCGGATGAGTTCGAAAACCAGACATATCGACCTACCAAAAGGGGTAGTTTTGGGGGGTTTTGTACCCCAAAAATGGGTTTTTTGCATTTTTCATATTTAAATTTGAAAAATTTTAAATTTTTATTTTGACCATTGGATTTAGCTAAAAAAAAAACACACAATTTAGTATTTTGAAGTTTTGCTCTATCTCCATTGGTTACAGAGATATTACAAAGTCTAAAGGCAGTACATTGTCTTTTGGGGCTCCAATGTTAATCTTATGGAGAATAAGGATGTGTTAATATTTCACTTATTAACAAATATTTTTGGATGAAACTTGGAATTTAGCTTCATTTGGTTGAGATTCATCCATTTAAGGTAAAAAATCTTGGTTTTTGTACTTATCATGGCAGCAAACCTGCATACTCTTTTCCCATGTTAATCATATGGAGAATAGGCAAACTCTTTTATTTATGGACAGATATTGATGAAATTTACTATATGGCTTTATATGGTCGAAATAAATTTTTTCTATGCTAAAAACATTTTTTTAGTGTCCCCCATGGCAGCATACCTGCATACTCTTTGCCTATATTTATCTTAAGGAGAATAGACATTTATTTCCCTATTTATGAGCACGTGATGAAATTTTGTTTACAAGTTTAGCTGGTCAAAATTAATATTACTAATTTGGAAATTCGCTGAGTACGCAGGTCTGCTGCGACGGGGGGTATTTCTTCTTGTGAATGTGCGTCAGAGGTGAAGACTCTTTGGTGGTTACAGTAATACTCATGCATCGTCATGCCGCTCTCAAATTTATACCCGTCACTTCCCCCGACACTTTTCTGGAGAAAAGTGTTCAAACGATATGCGTTTTTAATGCACATTGAGATAGACGATGTTTAAAATTTCTTGAGGAAATACAAATATTAGCAAAGTAGCATTGGAAATCTCTGTCTATTTGCACATTTATCACTTCATGGTTTGTATATGTTTGTATCCAAGTTGATTTTTCTAATACTTTAGTATAAATAGTTTTGAATTCTCTGCAATAATGATTCATAATGTGAGGCAACATATTGTAGTTGACATAACCTTCATCCCATCTTAAGTTGTGAAAATGATTCATCAACCATTTGTTTGTTACTTTCGCTTTAGTTGTTAATCTGTTAAATGGAAGTGGAGGTTTATATAAGTAGTGATAAACTACAGAGGTATTCATATCCAAAATCACTAATCCTTTTATAATGAAATTTCCATCACTACTTCGAAATGCTTAAAATTCTATAATACCCCGTTTTACTTCCATTATTTCTGCTTTATTAGAAAACGAAACTCGTTTATTCATGATGAAGTTCTGTTAGCAACTGATTTTAAAAATTGCACCAAGTTGTTTTTATAACCTCCACAAAGTTAATTTTCGTTACATGATTTTTTGTGCTTTTTCATCAAAATTAAAGTTGGTTTGATAGTTTGCAATTATCTCCACATATCTACTTCTTGAGGTATTCTATTGAAGATTGAAGTATCTACAGGACCGTATAGAATTGGAATATATTTATATGGTTGTCTATCCAATGTATCGATTAAATAATCTTTTATAATTGAACTTGAGAATATTAGTTGTTATAAATATCTTGTGATTTGCGGTAGCACAACTTAACGTGTATAATTCTTCCTTTGTTAGATGTATTTTTATTTCA
Source organism: Neoaliturus tenellus (assembly GCA_030545055.2). Taxonomy (NCBI): domain Eukaryota; kingdom Metazoa; phylum Arthropoda; class Insecta; order Hemiptera; family Cicadellidae; genus Neoaliturus; species Neoaliturus tenellus. Next base: position 171,740,604 of record CM061532.1, read on the forward strand.
TGTCTAGTTAAATCTCTAAAGCGGATCATTTGTTCACCACGATGTTTAATTATGTCAATTTCAATATTTGATTCCAACTAACTAGTTTTTTTCTCTTTCCAAATGTATCGTTACTCAAATAACATTCTAAAAGATGTAAATGCTTCATAAAAGATTCCCAAGAAATTTCAGTGAAGGTTATAATTTTAGATTCGTGACTTAAAATAACAGTTGGTGAATACTCTAATGATTTCATAACTCCAACAGATACACTCTTTTTCATACAAGAAGAAATTGGATAAGAAATTCGAAGAAATACTTCTGTTAAAATATTAGTTGAAATATTAGCTTCAATTTTTCTCTTCTTTGTTTCTTTATCAACTTCCTCTTCTTTCTTCTTATGTTTACACTTGAGGAACTCATCCATTTCTTTTTCTACTTGCTTCTATATCCGAACTATCGTCTGCCATAAGAGATAAAGTTTCTTCATTAGCATTTGTTGTAGTGGAAGTCATCTTGTGGACGATGTTACCCATACGACAATCGAACACGAAATGGAATTTTTAACTCTTCTTTCTTGCTTTTATATTCTGAAGATGACCTTGATGTTGTTGAAAAACTTTTCTTACAAGTGAAATTCTAACCTCAATAGTTTGTCTGTTAATTCTAACATCAACAATTTGCAGTTGTACTAATTTTTCTTAAAGTACATTCTTTACGATTCCGATGAAGCTTCGGAAGTAAGTAATTAATTTGTCATGTAGAATTAAACAGTATTCCGAAATCCCATCTGGTATTTTATCTTCAAATTCCATTTCAACCTTTATATCTACACTTGAAGATTTTACAGATTCATTTTGTTTTGAACAATCGATTACAATGATTGGAGCTTTTGAATAAAACTGTTCTGGTGTTGCATACATGTCATATAGAATATAACGTTGCTTGCTAAATGAAACATTTAAATTGTCATATGGAAAGAACTGAGAGTTTAAAAAAAACTTTGCAATTCTTTATGTTGCAATGGTCAAATTGACCAGTTATAACGTCTTTTCGTTTAGTCTGAAACCGAGTATTATGTACCGTGCCCGTTCTAAATAAGTAGAGGTTTTAACAGTCCATGTTTGTCTTTCTGTTAAAGGCAATATGGGGTATTCATGAAATTCCCAACTTCTAAATGGTATTACAATATCACGGTCGGATTTTAATTTTCTCTATAATAAAACTCGAAGTTCATCCGCCAATCTGACATGAGGTACTCTCCATACAACTTTATCCAATTGAAGTTGCCATTCCAATTCGATATCTTTAGTTCCACTTGGTGCTTGTATTACATCTTTATTCGTTGAAGATCTAAGTAGCACCAGTTCTTGCTTTACGTTTATTATTATTCTCTTGTAATCTTCTGCGAATCCTAAAAGCAATCGTAAATGTACATTAAAATCAAAGTAACCAGTTGAATTAGGAGTAATAGCATCTTTATCAGGAGTTACCCATCCAGCCGAGATTAAAGATTTCATTTCATGCGGTGTTATTGAAGTAAATCCTTTTAAAGTTGTTGATATACCAACTTTTTTTGTCGAATCAACTGTTACTCCAGATATTTCATATCTAATTTCATCAAACAGATATGCCATAGGGTTATTTATAAAATCAACAGTTGAACCAGTTTTTCCATCCAATTTTGTTACTCTTCCTTCGATATATAAATAACTTTAACATGGTATTGTGTAGAAATCTTGTTGTTGAACAGGAATCCTTATTCCGTCATTATTATTTAATGTTAATGAAGTGTAAGGGTTGTGAGTGTGATATTACTTCTCCCATAGGGTTTCGTCGAATGTCGGTCCTTGCGCTATATCCAGTATATCCATGGTTGGCAAGTTTTAGTCCGATCTTCTGTAGGAAGCGTATATTGTCCGGTGTTAACTCGTCGAATGTTGAGGAGCTACTGAGCTTCCAACTCTTCCGTTGTGGTTTAAATGATAATCCCATGTTGACCTTATGCTGTTGCTCTGATATGTTACCGTATAGTTATTGTTTCTTCTCTAAAGTCAACTCTAATACCGCCTTGATCCAATATGTTCAGTACGATGTCTGAAATGAAACTGGTGTTTAATAGGGTAGGTATATCAGGTTTTGTGGCTTCTCAACTATTTTAAAACCAGGAGCTACTGTTGTTTAAAATGTATGTAATATATTTTTATTTATTCCATCTCTATATGATCCGTGTATAATATTACATGTTACATCAATACTGTTCACCTTTAATATTGTTACTGTTGTATCGCCAGTATGATCATTTCCAGGTGCTAAAATTCCTTTCTTCTTTGAAAATCCAAGCAAACTTCCAATGGAGTGCTCTAAGCCAAAATGTATATAATACTTTGAAGTTATTTCTGCTTTTAATGTATTATTAATACCTTTGATAAAAATATTTTCTTCTCCGAGTTTCTTTTGTAATGCTTGGTTTACATCATCTATTTCCTATGCTCCTGTCGGTAATGTAATTATTTTTAATTGTGAATAATTTCCTGTTTGATCTTTACTTTCATAATAATGTAGTAATTTTTTTTCCATCCGTAACGTTTGGAATTGAATTGTACGTAGTTAGATCCAATAATGCTGCTTCCCATAGTCTATCCGTAGATAAACGTAACGCTGGAAAAAGTGTACTTTTCAATGTTGATGAATTTCCACTCAGTATACGAGCTGACTGACGCTCTTCGCTAGGAACTATAAACATAAATGTCCGCATGATTCTGTATTGCTAGGTTGTTCTCTTTTGTAGTTGTAGAATATATTCTTGGAGTTCCAAAAATAATGTTGAAGTTCTTTTGGTGGCGGTAAATTGCCAAAACTATCAAAGTAGTAAACATTTTCTCCAAGTTTTTTATAACATACCCAATGAGTACCTGATCCACAATTAGAGTCTAAATTTACTATTCCAGTTTCATTTTTCCACATTCTATTTGGTAAGGTATCTTTCATAAAAGAAAAATGGTCATTCTTTCTCCTCTGAAGAATGGTATTCTTAAACATTTCACATATTTTCACAATTGATAGTTTGTTATTGCTTCATTTGGAATTATTAATTTATTCTTCGTATTTAATACACACGATATGGTCTTAGGTAAAGACCTGATCAGTTTTTTACCATTGACCATATGGATGATTTCTTGACTTTTCTTTTAGGGTTAGTGCGACGTCTTCTGTTGATGTTTCCGCCTCTTTTTGCAGCTTCTTTTTTGCTAGATTTTCTCCCGCGTCGTCTTCCACCGCCAAACTTAGCCTTCGTCTTCATGGCTATTGTAACTGCCCAAGCTGCTGCTTTTTCTGCAATACTGGCGTCACTTGATTTAACAATTTGCCAAGCCTTTTCTGCTAGCACTCTATAAGCTATTGATCTACTTGTTGAATCATACTGAATATGATGAAATTACCAAGTACTTCTGTACTATTAAGGTACAGATGGTAATTCTGTAAATTACCAAGTAATAATGTAATATGAAATTGCTATGCTTGGTAATTTCATTATATTCAGTAAGTGATATAGGCAAGATATTATGTAACATGGCTGGATTAATTATAACTAACTAGTATACATGTTGCTCTAAATCGAGCAATTTATTTTAATGCAATACAAAAGTTACGTTTAGCTCTAAATCAACGACATCCGACCAATCCAATATTGTGAATCTCTTTAATCACCAACACTACACGTACTTACAGCTGATTATTAACATATGTTTAAATGTTTTATTCAATCCCAATGTTATTTAAATGGGAAAATTTGAGATTTCAAAAAATTTGAGAACATTTTGAGATGGTGGATAGCATCTTTATTTTCAGTCCGATTCTCATCAATTTTTGGCAGAAACAACTACAGACCAAGCCCTATCCCCAATGACACCAAAAACTTGAAAATCGGTTGAAAATTGTAGGAGGAGTTCTCAAGACAAAAAACCCTTAGCGTATTAAATAAGTATAGATTTTAAAATGATTCCCTCGAGGTTTTATTAAAAAATAACGTTTTAAACTATTTTAATATTATGAAATATAGTTGAGAATAACTACACATTTTAAGAAATAAATACTTTAAAATCACATTTGGTCCACAAACGATCATCATATCTTTTACTATACGTTTTTATTTTCATATGACCCTTCTATGTTAGTTGTTGATAGAACAAAGAACTTTAATATGAAATTACGAGTTAAAGTTGCTATCCTCGTGCTAATCCTCGTATTAAGGTTATTAGTAAAGTTAATGGACATTACAATCAACTTAACACTAATGCACCGACCAAGGCGAAAGAACTTTCCTCTTAGCACTTAAGTTATGTCTAAGACGTGTTCTACTTAGATCGATGTTAGCCAGTGTCAGACCAGACAGGATTTTTACTTCCTATTCAGCCGTTTTAAGGAATTTCTCATAACAATAAATTTTCTCGGGGAAGTATTCATGAAGCAGTGATTTAACCAACATCGCAATTAAAAGAAAACTGTTTCAGATTACACTACTTGAGACAGTACGCCATGATTATTCTATTTATAAATTATTTAAGATTTAAAATATCTCAGGGATAAACGTAATCAAATAAATTTAACTTACTTCTTATATAGTCTCTTAATTTTCAGGATCCGTGGCGACCTATGAAGTAGATAGCATTTTAAATTTCATATTTGAAATGTTATTTTCTCTCTGTTTACAAGGTTGACTAATATTGCAGAAAGTTTAGAAATGCTGAAACATAAGTAATCTAGAAAATGAAAGCAAATTTTTCATGTACAAAATTTCAATCGATCGTCTACAACTTTATACTTCAATTGAAACAAACTTATTTAGCTAATGTTATAAAAGATATATATTATAAAAATACACTTTTAACTAAAAAAAAAATTAAAGTATGTCTCAAACTTGTGTTTGTCTGAACATTTCATTACAAACATATCGTAAAACTGATTATTGATCTTTTTGGACCGTTAACATTTTTTGTAATGTGCTGATCATCATGATGTAAACTAAAAAATGAACATTTCAATAGTTAACTATAGTAAATAGTTAATGAACGATGTTATCCCTATTTGTAGTTATGCGGATCTGTAGCTTCACAGAAAACTAAGCAAACCTCCGATTTAGTATAGTAAAACCGCCATGTGTCTCGACATTTCAGCCCATGAATGAATTAGAACAAATGAAATTTTACTGTTTTTGAGATTACCTAAATAATTAATTAATGGTCTTGTCTGCGATTTTGCTATTACTACATAACTATCTTTTAAAGCATTATATTCACTAACTATAGATATTATTACCCAATTCACATACGCTGTACACTTTCTATAATTATTTTTGAAATAAACATCTATTTCACACTCTAATTAATCGGAACATGATAGTATGGAAGTCCTTCTTTCATTGTTGCCATACTATTAAATTAACATGCAAATCATATGGGAAATCATATTTTTACGTTATTACTACAAAACCAAAAGAGATACGCTATTAGTGTAAACTATAAAGTTGCTCAGTTTAACGAGGGCTTTAATATGATGTACATAATGACATATGTTTGTATTTAAAATTTTTGAGTTTTGTTTATGTAAACATTTTCAAAAATATTAAATTTTGGAAATTTTAGTTTTTTAATAAATGTGGTCTTGTGACATATCATTGTAAAGCTTAGCTCATTTCAAATAACTATTATGAATCAGAAGTCATTTATGACAAATAATAAAAGAATTAGAGGGTATTCTGTAAATGTTGATTTTGGCTACAAAAATGGACGCCATTTTGAAACGAATAGGCCTAAAGATAACTAGATTCTGTTGTCACCAAATTGTTCGTATTAAATATACCTTTCTAATGATGTATAATATGAGTAGTGATATAATGTATGTTCAAGAACCGGAGTTTTTACGCAAAAACCATGTATGTTCAAGAACCAGTGTTTTTTACGCGAAAAGCATGTATGTTCTGGAACCGAAATATTTTAACATGAAAAGAAAATTATGCACTAAATGTATATTTTTGTACTAGATGGTGTTAGTATCACTTTTATATCACGATGAAATTGTAAGAATTAAAATGAAAAATTGCTAATTTTATGAACTAATTGATAAAATTAAGAAAAAGAGATCAAATTAGCTTAGTGCTGTTTTTATGGAATTTTTAAGACTGATACTTTGGCACTGAGCTAACTTGACCCCTGATAAATGTAGTAAAAATTGGTGATTTTCTTATCATGTAATATGGTGCATTCTCCTTTATTACAAGTGGCAATCGCAAACTTGTGATATGTCACAGTTTTATAGGAACATGTTGAGAGTTTCCTTTAGCAGTCCACCAGTTACCGTATTTTATTTTGTGGATAAAGAAGATAGGCAATCATCACTTTTGGCAGATAAAGAGCGATTTAAACGAAGAATTTGCGAAGCTGAAATAAATTTGTCCACAAGTTTTCACTTCAAGATTCAACACATGGAGAAATGTTGCAATGCGGACCATAGATTCTGTAAGGTCAGTTTCTTTATTAAATAATCCTAATATTATGTAAGGCCTAATATTATGTATTAGTATAACAGTTATGAAAACTGAGTATGTCAGTCGTCTTTTAACTTCCATACTGTATAGGCTATCTTAGAACATGTCAAACCAGCCCCAACGGCCGAGTACTAGTCAAGATCCTCAGGATCAACAGTCTGTAAGCTCTAATTCAAGGAATCCAAACCAAGCTCAACGGCCGAGTACTAGCCAAGATTCTCAGGATCAACAGTCACCAAGATTAAATTCAAGGAATCTCTATCTAGATTTCCCAAGGTCTTTTGAAACATATTACAATCGTCAGCAAGGAGTTAGACGACCTATTCAGAGCGGGTTTGTTTCATCAACAAAATGGACACCTTTTGATTCAACATGGTATAAGGCGCAGACATTGTATTCTCCATCAACTATGTCTGCGGGACCAATTCAAGATCCTCAAGTGACAGTCAGAGTGATTCAAATAAACATTTGTTGAATGAGCTGTTAAATGATTAAAACAGATGATGCAATAGTTGTTTTTAAGAAATAGTTTGATAAATAATGGTAAAATTTGCAATTTATTTGATAACCTTTAACACTGTGTGCTCTAATTGTGTACAAAGTCTAACTTTGTGCGTCAATGGACCACGTGATTTGTGTGTATAAAACCATGTTTGAGAAGTTGAGGTCTAGTCTTATTTCAAATACTGCCACGAGTGAGTTGCTAGGAATCGTTCAAGTAAGTACTTAAAATGGCTTTCTCTAAAGGTTTCATAATTACTAATGATATGAAAATTGAATTTAAAGATGTACAATTGAATACCAAAATTATTTTAATAACTGAATCACCATTGACGGGAAGAAGCACTGTTTGCTTGGATGTAGATAAATGGAAAGAATTTAAAAAAGTATATATGATATTGATAAAGAATTCTATAAACGGTTTAACTACCAGTATTCTGATTTAAGTGAGAATCCTTATATGCAAGAGTAAAACTAATAATAGCCTATATATTTTCAGGTGAAATGGAGTACATCTTAGACTTTCAAGGGTTTAAAAATGGAAAAGAATTTATAATTAAAGAATTAGCTATTGTTTCAACAGATGGGAAAATATATGAACTGCATCTTTTTCTACCTCCATACAGTTTACATCAGCTTCCTCAAGATGTTAGAAAACAGGTTCACTGGTTGGAAAAGCATTTGCATGGATTATATTGGAGCTATGGATTTAAAGAATATTCTCAAATAAAAGATATATTTAAACTAGTTTCAATAAAAGGAAACGTCTATGTAAAGGGGCTAGAAAAACCAGCTTTATTTCACAACTTTTGTCTGATTTTGATGTGGAGGTAAAAAATTTAGAAGATTTGGGATGTCCGAAACTATCAGTATTAAAGCAACAATCGCAAGTGAATTTTCTCAAACCATGTTCCTTTAACCATTCTCCACATAATTGTGCCTATGTTAATGTCTATGTCCTACTCCACTGGTGGAGTATGGAAAAGAATGTCATCACTGATCGCATCAAGAATATTGATTTAGCTATTAAAGAATGGAATGAGCGAGGATTTATGATGAATGAAGAAATGATTAAATATCTCCTAAAACACTTTATTATTCACAACATTGGTTATTTGGAATCCATCTATGACAAACTTTCACCACATTTGCAAATGGATCCTGATATCATTGGAAATTTGAGGTGTAAAGATCATTACAATTTGCTGTTGAGGGCAATGAAATGGATGGTCCAATCATTAAGAGGAAGTATTGTTATCATTGTAATGGGATAACCTCTGACCCATCTGCCAATGAGAGCAAGTCTGAAACATGTGATAACCCTCCCAGTTTCTAACCAGCTGTGATGGAGGAATCATCTTCAGCCTCGTCTTCATCAGAAGGAGATGTATGTTGTAGTTTATTTAATTTTAAAAAGTGTGATTTAGTGAAGTCAGGATTTTATAGAACTAAATGTTTCCAGAATATTGTTTGTTGTGGTTGTGGGTGGGAGTCAGGAAATAGAAAGTTATTACTAAAACACATTAATATTGTACATAAATTTAGCAACCCTGATTGTGAAATGAGTAAAAAATGCAATATGAGTGACTTTAAAGACTATAGTAAATTTAAATCAAGGGTAAATGAAATTGAAAAAATTTTGAAAGAAAACTTTATTACATATCCAAAAGCGTATCCAGACATTGAGAAGATGGTCCAAAATGGGTTTTATTATACTGGAATAGATGATGCCACTTCCTGCATTAGCTGTGGTGTTACAATTGATGAATGGAACCAAGATGATAATCCCATGGAAGAACATAAGAAAGCATCTCCATTTTGTGAATTATTATAGACAGTTTTATTTTGTAAAAATACACACAAAGTAAAAACACTCCATGTGTCTTTATTTAGCCATTTCCTCAACATCTTTCCTACAGAAATGATGAAAATTAGAGCAGATATTGCTAAAGAGTTACATAAACAGTCTCGTAAAAACTTTCCAACCCGACATGTTGAACTTAAAGGAGTAAATGATCTATACCAAGCTGATTTAGTAGAAATGATACAGTTTTCTAGAGTTAATAAAGGGTATAAATATATCTTGACAATGATAAACTGTTTTTCAAAATATGCCATTGCTGTACCATTAAAAACAAAAAAGCTGATGAAGTTGTTGAAGCATTGAAACCTATTTAAAAAAAAACATAAAATGAAACATTTTCAAACTGATCAAGGTACTGAATTCTTTAATGCAAAAGTTAAGTCATTGTTAAAAAGCTATAATATTAACCACTATTTCACTTATTCTGATAAAAAAGCTTCAATTGTTGAACGATTTAACCATACATTGAAAGGGGAAATGTGGAAATTATTTACTGAATTAGGAAGTTTTAATTGGTTAGATATACTACCAAGTATTATACAAAATATAATAATAAGAAACATAGAACTATTGGGGTTAAACCTATTGATGTTACAAAGGCAAATGAAAAAGAAATACTTATAAGAATAATTGGAAAAAGAAAGAAACCTCTCTACAAATATAAATTTAAGGTTGGAGATAAAGTAAGAGTTAGTTTGAGATTCAAACAATTGTCTAAAGGGTATTGGCCACGTTGGAGTAATGAAATTTATACTGTGTCAGAAATTCAACCAACAAACCCACTAACTTACATCTTAAAAGATTCAAAAGGTAAAATACTTAAAGGAGGGTTTTATCAAGAAGAACTGAGTAAAACTAAGTTTAGTGGTATTTACTTAGTTGAGAAAGTAATAAGAAGAAAAGGAGATAAATTGTAGTCAGGTGGTTGGGATTCGACAAGACGCACGATAGTTGGATTGACTAAAGTGAGCTAGTATGAAATTAATTAAGCAAAAAGTTAAATTTAATATAGTCAATTTGGATAAAATTATTAAATGCAATTCACAAAATAAAAAGGGTATAGTAAAACATGGTGCATTACTGCCAAATAACATAAGATGCATAATATGTGGCCCGTCAAACTGTGGTAAGACCAACGTAATGTTAAACCTCCTTTTTTCTCCTCACGGGTTACATTTTAAAAATGTTTATGTTTTCTCAAAATCTCTTAATCAACCAAAATATAGATTTTTGAAATGTGTAATTAAAAATATAGAAGAAATAGGATTATACATGTTTTCTGATAATGCATGAAGTTTTACACCCCAACGAAATAAGGCCTAACTCCATAATGATTTTTGATGATGTAGCATGTGAAAAACAGCAAAACATAAGAAATTATTTTTCAATGGGAAGGCATAATAATGTTGATACATTTTATATCTGTCAAACATATAGTTATATTCCAAAACAGTTAGTTAGAGACAATGCAAATTTTATCATTTTGTTCAAACAAGATTATCGCAATTTACAGCATATTTATCATGACCACGTGAACACTGATATGTCTTTTGATATGTTTAAGCAAATATGCACAAATGTATGGCGTAGTGGTAAAAATCAATTTGTTGTAATTGATAAAGATAGTGAAATGTCTAAAGGTCGTTATAGAAAAGGGTTAGATGTGTTTATTAATAATTAATGGAGTGGAGGGGAAATTTGATTTCAAATTAATATATATCGACCTCTACTATGCTGTTGAATCATTAGTGAACTGTTAACAGTGTAAGGCAGCTGCTACCATCTCAAATGGCTGAAAACTACTATGATGATTGGACTAAAAATAAAACCAAAGAAGAAATAGTTAAGGAAATTAGTGAGTTAAGAAGAAATATTAAAAAGAAACACCAAGCTTTACAACGTCAATTAGTTGATACTAATGAAATGCTTGAAAAACAATGGAAGCCTGTGTCTGAACCGTTGATAAAACTCCTGGAAGGGCATGAAGAAATTAAATTAGAACAAAATGTTATAAATGATAGAAAAAGAAGGCGTAATAGCGATACTGAAGAGGTTATTCCTGCAAACAATTTATACCCACACCTGAGCAAGGAGAGAAAGGAAGCGTAAAATTAATTTGCCAACCCACGATGGTTACGAGAGTGATTATGATTATGATGATGGTAATGTAGAACTTCCACAACCTAAACGCCTTGCAGCTGTTAGTGATAAACATGAAACGAGTGACATGGAGTTAGACGAAGAGGAACACGATTTACAAAGAGGTGAGGAGATGGAAGAAGAACCTATTGTTTATGAAACACAGCCAACAGGAGAAAACCTGTTAAGAACGCCCAAGGGAAAAATCTCGCTAAACAGTTTGTAAGAAAACACATTTACTGGTAATATATCTAAAGATTACTTTTTAAATTAGTTAGAATAGGAAAAGATATTGACCATAACTATGGTGTGCGTGTGGATGGAAACGATTGGATGATGGGTGATAAAAAAATTGAAATTGATGAAATGATATTATAATAAATTATGTTAAATATAATGGCACAAGGGGGCTTTATGAGTTAATATTTATGAATTCTCCAAACCCATATATTTACACAGAGGATGATTTAAAAAATTATGCCACTATTTTAAGGGATACAAAAGTTTACATAGTAAATTATTCGGAACTGGTGACAAAAAGAGAGATCCAACAGAGGGCGCAAGTACTTAAACATAATTGCTCCTATAATAAACAAATGGGATGCAAGTGGAAGTGGAATTTCCCAGAATTCTGCAAAAAAGTTGCAAAGAAAAATGCCATTGCATGATTTGATAAAAAAAGAAAATCTATGACTACATATTCAGATATGGTTTTACCCTCAACAAGTGGAAACGGTGTACCGCTTACCAATGATAAACTTGAGTATATTTATTTTGATGATCCAAATGAACCTGTTGACCGTCTTCGCCTTTTATATGGTTCACAAGAAGCTGGTAACAACAGCCATAAAAAGGAAATTGATTCAATAATAGAAGAATTATTGGAATTGGAAAATGAAGGTAAAATAAATGTATAAAACTGATTAATATTTTATTTTTAAATAAATGTTCACGTTATTTTTAATTCTTGTTTTTCCTTTCTTCCCTCATTTCCAATCTAGACTTCATCATGAGTGTAGATAAATTTGGTCGTTTCTCAAGCTCTAATTCTGTTTCACAAGCTACGCGAGGACCAAAAGGTGAAGGCTTCAATCTTACTAAAGCAGGGGACTATGACATTCAGTTAAAAAGAATTTGTAATGTGGGTGCACCTACAGAAATAGGAGATGCTGTAAATTTAAATACTTTAAATGTTTCTACAGAAAAATGTCTATCGCGCAGTGAAGAAAATGTTTACGATGCGAAAGGTTTTAAGATAAGTAATATTGGTGTACCCATTAATGATGGTGACGCTGTTAATAAGCTTTATTTTACTTCAAACACTCCAAAAAAATTTAAAGATAGCTATTCTTTTCATCAGTATAGACTCCAAGATGTTGCTGTGCCTTTAGTTGGTGGAGGACGCAGTAAATTTTGTCACATTTAACAATAAAGCTGTAGTTATAAACAAAGGAAGTTTTAGTTGCTAAAGGATTGAAATATCAAATGTTCATGACCCAAAGCTTGGTCAGGATGCTGTAAATCTGCGATATCTGCAGGCGAACACATTATTTTTAAAGGGTGATTACGATGCCAAAGGACATGGTATAAAAAATGTAGCTCCGCCTCTAGGTATGGGAGATAGTGTAAATTATGCATATTTAAGCGATGTGCTGGCTGAGATGTCTTATACTCTTCACAAAATATTGAAAAAAGAAAGTCCAAAACTTGCAAAGGAAGAGTGGAAAAAAAAGGTTACTAAATCATTGCCATACTTGTGATTGGGGTGATTTGTTTGCAACAAGTGAAAATTCAGTGCTGCAACTAGTAGATGGTGCACCCACATCTGCTGTGATAAATACAGGCAGCGCATATGTTATTGATCATTAATAAAATGAAACCCAGCACCGGACGCATCAGTTATCCCAGAGGCTCAGGCCTGTTAGGTAGTATTGCCGGTGTTGCTGGAAATCTTTTAAATAAAGCTATTGATATTCTACCAACCGAATTACACATTCCAGGATATCAATATTGTGGTCCAGGCACGAATTAAAAAAAAAGATTAGCCAGAGGAGATCCCGGTGTAAACAAATTAGATTCTGCTTGTAAATTACATGATATAGCTTATTCAAAATATTCTGACAGCAAAAATAGGTTGATTGCTGACAGAGAGTTAGCAGAAAGAGCTTGGAAAGAGTTAAATGTAAAAAATCTTCTAAAGTTAACAAGAGGAAAGGGAAAGGATTGTATTTAAGACCCTACAAGGGTTCTGGTGTGAGTAAAAAAAAACATCCTCTACACAACGAAGGAAATAAACTATATACCTTACAAACACTGAATACTATGGGTATATTAAAATGGGCTGAAATTTTAAGAATACCATATTTTAGAAGGAGTATTTATGAGAGATTCTCCACCTTCTAGAATTAATGAACGGGAATGTGGAATTGTAAACTTAGACAGTATCAATAATAAAGAAACTCATTGGGTGTGTTATAAGAAAATTGGCTTAAATGTGCAATACTTTGACAGTTTTGGAAATCTGAAACCTCCAATTTGAACTTCAGCGATATTTTAACAGCGGGCCATTCTATACTAATGTTCATTATAATTACTTTCCTCTTCAAAAAGACGATCAGGTCAATTGTGGCCATTTATGTTTAGACTTTCTGGCAAGTAACACATAATGATTTGTGTGAGAGGAAATACATCTCGCATCCGATACACGTTATCTCCACCATTTGATCTGTCATCATCAAGTGAATGGGAAATGGGATTCCACGATCTACTAACATATAATTCAATTTCTAATATAGAGGAAAACGTGAATGATAAGGTATGTTTTACAAATGGAGTCACAATATCCTTGCCAACAGGTTCATATGAAATAGATAGTATTAACGATTTTATTAGAAAGCAAATTGAAAGGACAAACTTGGGAATTGATTTTAAACTACATGCAAACAACAGCACATTAAAATCGAAATATTCTGTGATCATGGTATAGACTTTACTAAGGAACAAACAATAGGACCCCTACTGGGATTCAACAAGATCATAATTAAACCAAATAAATGGGTTGAATCAAAAAACCAAGTTTCCATTAATAAAGTAGATGTCATACGAATAACATGTAATCGTTGTAAGGGGGTCATACATTGACGGCATTGAAGGTCACGTTTTGCATGAATTTTATCCTACAGTTGCTCCAGGTTTTAAAATTGTAGAAAAGCCAAATACTGTAACATATCTCCAATAAATAAACAAAACAGTTTAGAAGAAATAGTTATTGCATTGGAAGATCAAAAACGGGCAATTGGTAAATTTTAGAGGTGAAAACATCAACATACGTTTAGTTATACGGGAGAAACAGCGAAGATAACATGGGGCTGGTATTTTTGGAAGACAACTGTCAAACAGAATCCAAACTCTGCACAAATATCCAATCATTCATCATACAACCATTGGTGGAGAAACATCTCAGCAACCTGAGTGTGTAAGAAGTAAAACTGTTAAACAACTAACTCCTGAGTACCGACAGTTTTTAAAAAGTATTGGAATATTTATAAATAAGAAATGAATCGAATTATAAATGTCAATGGTGAACTCAATGTTGGCAATAGTATCACTGATTATCAATTTCATTCTCATAATCCTTACTCTTCAAATACATTTGGAAATAGTGATGAGATAAGAATACCTATTCATCAACAAGATGTATATACATTACCAAGTGAAAGTTATTTACAACTACAATGAAAAATTTACTTACCGCTCGGACCTGGAGATGTATACTGGATGGAAAATGCTGGATGGAATTTGAAAAACACTTGACAAACTTGGTGATAAAACAAGTTTTTCATTTTGTGTACCTCTTAAACTTCTACTAGGGTTTGCCGAAGATTTTAAAGAAATATTGTTGAACGTCAAGCAAGAGCTTGTATTACTAAGGTCTTCATCAGACAAAAATGCAATATTACAAGCTGCAGATTCATTGCAAGATAGTAAATTTAATATTTCTAAGATTGTGTGGAAAATGCCTTATGTCAAAATTGATGATGAAATAAAATTGTCACTTTTAAAATTAGTAGAAAAGGATCAACCCTCGAGAATTGCATTTAGAAGGTGGCAGATACATGAATATCCAGTCTTGCCACAAACAGATACTCAGACATGGACTGTTAAAACTTTGTCAGTTATTGAGAAACCAAGGTATGTCATAGTAGGATTTCAGACTGATCGTAAGGACAAAAGTGATAAAAATGCATCGCAATTTGATTATTGTGATTTACAAAATATTAAACTGTACTTAAATGGAACTTACTATCCTTACGATCCAATGAATGGAAAAAGACTTTATTTTACCAATATCACACAAAGTTTCAATCATCATATTATTCTGGAACTGATGATCAACCATGTATAAGCAAAAATGATTTTCTTGACAAAACTCCACTATTTGTGTGTGATTGTTCCAAGCAATCAGAGTCTGTAAAAGGTGGAACCATTGATGTACGTTTAGAGTTTGAAACTTCAAAAGCAATTCCAGCAAACACTGCTGCTTACTGTTTGATTATTAGTGATTCATTAGTTTACTACTCTCCACTATCTGGAATTGTAAAGAAAGTAATGTAATTTATTCTGATTTCAAATATATGTTTACATAATATATTGTGTGTACTTTATTCATATGCAACTCTCCCCATTAAGACTCAAGGATTAATAAATACACAGTTTAATATTACATACAATGATTTATTTACAAATAACTTTTTCTACATAGCTTTCTTTTTACAGATTTTTACATTCATAATTTCAAATTAATATTTACATAAGAAAATCTGAAGTTACAAATTACAAAGCTTTACCACATAACCTGTAATGGCCATAAGCTAAAGTGTTTATTTTATGATCTAATACCACTCTTTTGTCATCTTTTGAGTTTAATGCTACTTTATTTACAGTCACAGTGTTGGTAACATGATTTTTTGTTTTGAAGGATGTTTGAAGTCTAGTCTTACAAAGTTTTTGATCAAATAAACATTCTTTAAAATCCTGCATTGTTATACTTTTTTCAACAACAGTTTTGTTAACTCCTTTTGCTCTTTTCTTTACAAGTGATTGAAAGATTTCGTAACAGTAAAGTTTTGGTCTTAATCCTACAAATTCAACAATAATTTCACCTGAACACTCATCCTTAAATTTTCCAAGAACTTTCTTATTTGCCATAGAAAAACAGAAATGTTTACTGCCATAATTGGATGTATCAAAATAATCTTTCAATTCAGGATTGTTCATATCATCATATACATCATTAGTTATTATCTCATAAAAAAGAGTCAGTATCAGAATACAACAATCTTATTTTAGAGCCAAAAAACTTTTTCATTATGTGGTAATGAAAGTGATACATGTGGGATTTACTAAGTTCTAGAACTGTAAATCCAATATATATGGGTTTGTTTAAGAGTACTGACTCCTTTTCACATGAAACTGCAGCTAAAGATTCACTATAAATAATTCTATTAAGAAAATAGGTTTACATATTAGTTTATCTAACCTCTTTTGTGATGTAACAAGTTCTAAATTCATACGACGGCGAATGTTTTCAATACTTTTACCATACAACGCGTTATTCATTTTTTTTATAAAGATCTTCTTCAAACGGATTTCTAGCACATGTTCTTTTTTCTGTGTTCCAATCAATGTAAGATTTTAAAAAGGTTTCTGTTTGAACTGTAATACACGATGAATTTTTTTCAACTGCCTAGCTGAATAGCCTGCTTTAAATTCACATAATGACAGATGTATTTCTTCTTGTTTATAGAGTAGTTAATAGTTTCTTTTGCTTAGAATTAGGTGGAGCTTTATTTTCTGGTAATAATGGAAGATCATTGTGTTCATCATGCAAATGAACAGGATAATCAATATCAACTTCGCAAATGTATCCAATTGGAGAGTCATCTGAGATTTTTTCAACATCAAATGATTTCAATTCCCGTTTTTTCATCCATCTAAACGACTTATAAGGTAATGGCATGCTCATGGCCAGCCCATATATTTTGTTTGCATCAAGATACATAAGATATTTTGACTCAATATTAGGATTATAATCATCTCCCATATATTTATTGTTTGCTACTGAATGTCTTTTAGAACAAGTTGTTATTCCACCACGGACCCCGCGCTCTATAAACATGTACATATCATAATTTGTGAGAAGATCTAGCTTAATTTTAGTATACTTAAGCATAGCATCAAATGTAAGGCCTGGTAAAGAAAATTAGTGCGCACAGTCCAACCCATAGTTGTCTATACAAAGTGATCTGAAATTTTCATAAGTGTCGCATAGTAACAGTACATCTATTTTCAAATATAAATCACTGTAACTTCCAAGTCTTCACATTTAAATTTATCCCACACCATTTTTGCATGTTCATATTCTAAGTCGTCAATTGGATCAAGTTGAAAATAGCAGTTTTCTTTTTCTGGGTCGGCCATTGACGGGTCCCCTATCCCCTTGTAGAAGCAGGATTTATCTGGTAAACATTTTTCTTTAAGTTTTCCCAACTATCAGTATAATGATAGGGGTAAACTCCTTTGCGCGTGACTAAGGGTAATTCTGATTCAGAGGAAAACTTTCTAGTGTGTAGAAACTGTTCTTTTGGTAAATTATTAGCCAGTTCACTCAACGATCGGTCCATAAAACGAAAAGTGTCAATGAATCGTAAAGTGATTCCAGACTGAGTGTTTTTGGAAAAAGTAACAAACTTTTCGGTTGTATTTGGTATCACTCCTATTTTATAGTTGTCACATCCTAATTCACGAACAATTATATGATTGTCATAGTTTGAACTACCGTGCATGAAAACTGGCAAAAAGTTTTGCGCTTGCCTCTTAAGATTACACGATGCACAAAGCACATTCCTGAACTTGCCACTGAAGTGGCAATGATCACGCACAGGAGTGTTCAACAATGTAAATTCAGAGTCACATAATTCACAGTGAGTAGCATTTTTAAAACGTTGACGCTCTTCATGCGTCAAAGGATGCATGGGTAAATTAATGTCTGTCAAGTCGCCTATTAAATTGGCAAGTGTTTTCAGATAATGTATGAATTTCTTTGCAGCATGTTCCCCCCTATAAATATATGGTTCTTTTGGCAAGTAATTTGTTATTGACTGAGGAAGCGTTTCATCATAAACTACATAAATTCCAAAGCTCATTGGTTCATGAACATTGTTTACAATAGTCTTTTTTGAAATTTTCTTATTTACTTTTACTAACAGACATTCAAAGTCTGCATAAACAACTATGGGAAGTTTCAGGGAATGGTGATAATTCTTAAATTGCAAAATATTTGATGAACTTGAGGAAACATCTTTTACTTTTGAAGGCATTAAAACTCTCACAGGTTTCTGATTTGAACATTTTCTTGAATGTGAGACTTTAATTTTGATTTTCTATTCAATCCTTGATAATGCTTAAAGCACCGCTTGCAAATAGATATTTGACGAGTGTGAGTGGTCAATTGACTCCTAACCAGCCTGCTAAAATCTGATATGTAACAGTAATGGGAAATTCCACTTTTACTAATGAATAACAAATCAAAATGGTTTGGCTTTTCTTCTTTCGAAATTCGCAAAGGGAAAGCTTTGTTTTGTCCATCAAGACCATATAAATTTATGCTCACTTTACTGTTCATTTGCTCAAACTTAGAAATCTGTTTGATAGGAGTTGGGAATGAAATTCCTGAAAAATTAAATTTATTTCTGTGTTCCAAAGATTTAGTTGTTATTCTGCAATCTTTAGTGTATTTTGAGATCAGCGCCCATTCAAAGCAATTGACGTCATGGAAATTTTTGGGTTTTATGAATGCTCTCTTTTTTGCTATTACACTAGGCAGAGGAATGTAAGTACTACCTCTAAGTGGTCTGTATCGTGATGTTCTAATTAGAAACCCATCAACGCTAGATAAAGTCCATCCCGAACCCTTTCCCTCATATTCTTCCTCTTCTTTGCACAGCTTTTTGAACATTTTTCTTAAAACCGCTCCTACAAATGTGCTTGCTAATACTGATTTATTTTTTGATTTGAAGTTTCTTTGTTGTAGCTCACCTGAGATCGGTTTCACGTAGGTGCATTCACAAACAATATTAAACTTAAGAGCCCCATATGAATCAAGCGTACTGTGAATAATTGTTTCTACATCTGGTTTAATATGGTTTAAAATCAAACATAAGTCTTTAATCTGTTCATTCCCATTCCTGTAGTAAAAGGTTTTTAAATTTCCACAAAACGCGTTCCTCAATTAAAAAAATTCATTTAACGGCTCCCCATTGTAAAATAGAGAATTCACTCTTCGCGTGGTAGCTTCATTTTCTGAATCAGTTTCCATGAAATCCCCCTCAGAGTCAACCTCCATCCTGTGAATTAATACAACGGTTTTAATATCTATAGTATTGAACTAACTTGCAAAAATGTTATAATTTGGAACACGGAAAAATTTAAAATTTGTTTGGCAAAAGTATTGAAAATATTCTTACAAATGTTTAGTACGAAGCTTTTCTATCAAGCTTTATTTCTTCACACTCTACACCTTCAGTTTTGGTGATTTTACTACCTACATCATAGAGCATTTTTTCAACATTTTTGTAAGTTACTGACTTTGGGTCTGTCACAAATACAGCTTTAGTAGATACTTTAGTCCAGTATTGTTTAGGTTTTAGCCTTTTTAATTCTCTAGTGTCAGTCACCTCGATTTTTATCATCAACTGGCCTTCTTCACCCGGAGTAGTAAGTTTTCTTATAAGTTTCTTTTTTTGTGTTTGAAAAATCTGCTTAACTTTGAGAGGGCCACTTTTTTTAGTTTTAAACAGTTTGTCAAATTTACTGGGACCACCTAAATCAGTTTCACTCTCCGAACCTGAACTATCATCATCATGATCACATTCATCTTCTGAAGAAGATTTACTAGAACGTTTTAAGGCTTTTGATTTTTTTTGCTTCTTTTTTTGAACTTTAGTTTTATCACAATCTTCTTCTGATGATGATGATAAACTACTTGAAGGACTGGGGGAACGATTTCTTTTTAATGTTTTTGACTGATATTTTGGGGTAGTAGGTTTAGGTTTTACTGAATCAACAAGTACTGCCTGTTCTTCTCCTTCTTCATTTACTTCTTCATCAACAGGGTGTTCATTATTGCTTTTTAAAATTTCATGTACTATAGCATTTAAATTGTTACTGCATTCTATAGAGAACGTACGGTCGGCAATTTTTTTCTTTTATAAGAGTGGTTTGACTGCTTTAATTAATTCGTTACTACTTATTGGATGAGCTAACAGTTCATGCAGTTTTCCTTGAGATAGATCATTGGGGAAAAACTCAAATAATCTAGCACAGAAGTGCTTAGAAATTTGCGTTAGTAAGAGATGTAAGTTTTTATATTCAGGTAGTTTGGGAAATTTGCGGTGTGATTTCACTTTGAGTATCACATTGTTCCACAGATCTATGGAATTTACTCCTAACGATATTAGATTTTGAACTATTTGAAGTAGACTAACTACATTAAGTCCTTTAGAGGTTCCGGGTTCTGAGATGTCTTCAATGTCTGTTTGGGTACTCATTACTGAAAATATATAAAAGCTATGTTAATTGCTAATCACAATTGCAGAGTTTTAATACAAATAGAATGATTATTTTCCATTTTACTACACCATGCTACATAATTTAACTACAAAAAGTTATTTTCCTGTAGAACCAAACCCATTTGAACCTCTTTCAGTTTCTTCAAGATCAGATATTTCTTTTACTGTTGGAGTGACAATTACTTCACAAATTAATTGACAAATTTTATCTCCTACTTCTACAGTATAATCCTCATTTGAGTAGTTGTAGAGAATCACTCCTAAATTACCGCGAAAATCACTGTCAATGACTCCACCAGCTACTTGTATTAAGTTTTTCAGAGCAAGCCCCGATCGAGATGCTAAGCGTCCATATGTGTTAGGGGGGAGTTGAACAGCTAAATCAGTATGAATTAATAATCTATCTTTTTTAGGAACTACAACTTTATATGGTGAAATAATATCAAGCCCTGCCGCTCCAGATGAGCTTCTACTTGGGATGAATGCTTTGTCTGAGAGTTTCTTAAACCCAATCATTCTCTGAAAAAATTAATAAATCCTATTTCATGTTGTTAATATTTAAAAACAAAACCAGCACTTAACAGCAATAAGTCTTGCAATAAAAAGCAAAGATTCAAAAAATGACAATAAAGCTATGTAGAAAAAAATACATCTAATAATTAACTATTTTTCAACTAAAAAACTAAGGAAACTAAACATTTCATAATTAACTATCCATTTTCATTAGAAAACTTGATTTCCAAGTTTATTGAATAATAATCCTCCATCTTTGCATTCATTCTGAAAAAACCAAAAAAAGTGTACAACCTTTTATAACTATATAATGCATTGTAAACTAGCACTAACTGATGAAAAATAATCAAAATACTGCAAATATAAAACCAAACAAAAAACTATGACACATGTTTCATTACAAAGAAAATGTTCAAAAATTTTTCAAAATCTTGGAAATTTGAAATATATTAATAATTTTTTACCTTTAGGATAAGTGCTACGCCCTGGAAAACTGGTCTGGTTGCTATTACTACAGCTGCCTTGTCACTGAAGTATAGCGGGTAGCTAAGGGATCGGTCTAGTGGAGCCTTGCCGGTGGTTAGCGGGTAGGAAGGTGGTACAGTAGTAAAATTGTGATCTGCAGATCTGTAAAAAAGTAAAAGTAAAATAGTAAAAAACAAAGAAAGAAATAAATTTATCTATCTATACAAATCTTCTTTGGTCAGGGCTAAAAGTAAACTTAAAAAAATTAAGCAAATTAAACTTTTATTCTTAAAATTCTAGCATTTAACTAAATTTAATCAGCAGCTTCTTACCTGAATATTACTGCTCTCAGACGTGAACTTAGCCACCAAACGGGTAGATGCTAGAACACCGTTGTTTTTAAAGTGTGATCGACAAATCTGTAACATAGTGCAACTAAAATTAATCACCTAAATATTATTATATTATTTTTTAAATAAAAACTAAATAAATAAGTTTAAAAACCACTGATTGTAACACAAAAAGAAGTTTCAGATTTATTAAGAAATATAATTTGTTGCAGACACAACATTAAAAAAGTGTAGTAAATAAGTGAAGTTGCTCACCCAAATTTGTTTGTATTAATAATAATAAGACATATGAAGACACTCTAGTATATAAAATTTTAAAACTTCAGTTGGTCTAAAAAGTTTTAAAATTATTATGCGAATTTTTCCCAGTCCCTCCAATATTATTTAAAATATCAGGCTAACCGTTGCCTTGATCGCAAAAAATTACAATTCTTAAACTTAATTTTAAACAAAATTAGTTTTTTCCATGGGTTGAGGCTGTTTCTAAACTTATTTTT
Organism: Neoaliturus tenellus; assembly: GCA_030545055.2. Lineage (NCBI taxonomy): Eukaryota > Metazoa > Arthropoda > Insecta > Hemiptera > Cicadellidae > Neoaliturus > Neoaliturus tenellus. The sequence continues at coordinate 171,763,088 of CM061532.1, forward strand.
AAGCCTCACACTCTCAAATGCAAATGTTTAGCAAAAGCTATCTGCTATATTTCAAGATCGTGAAAAAATACATAACTTACGGCAGTGCTCATATCGTATGATTAGTTTAAATATCCGAAAGTTATTTAATTTTATAACAAACAACAATAACAACAAAAACACTGGTCTAGAACATGTTTAAATCGTATATTCAAAAAAGATGACTCTCAGTTGACCAAGTGTCCTAAACATTATTAAAGTTGGTTTTATATCCTAAGTTAATTTAACTTAAAAAAACACTGGTCTCACAATTTTTACAACTTATATAAAGAAAATCTCACTGTTTTCATCGTAGGGCTCGCCAACAAAACCAGAATTGACAAGATATTCCATAAGAGAAATTTTAGTTAACCAAGTTCCCTAAACATAATTAAAATTACTTTTAAATCCTAAGTTTAGCTTTAAAAACACTAGTCTCACAATTTTTAAAACTTATATTTAAAGAAAATCTCTCAGTTTTCAACGTAAGGCTTGCCAACAAAACCAGAATTAACAAGATATTCCATAAGAGAAATTTTAGTTAGCCAAGTTCCCTAAACATTATTAAAATTACTTTTAAATCCTAAGTTTAACTTTAAAAACACTGGTCTCACAATTTTTAAAACTTATATTTAAAGAAAATCTCTCAGTTTTCAACGTAAGGCTCGCCAACAAAACCAGAATTGCCAAGATATTCCATAAGAAAAATTTTAGTTAGCAAAGTTCCCTAAACATTATTGAAATTTGTTTTAAATCCTAAGTTTAACTTAAAAAACACTGGTCTAAAATTTTTTAAACTTATATTTAAGGAAAATCTCTCCGTTAACACCAGCATGGTTTTCCAAGATTTTCCATTATAAACTAAAGTTTTAATCCTAGAGAGGTTGGTTACTCACCAAGTGTTTTCCTGTAGAAGGCACTGGACTTGACTGTGCTGGCTTTTGACCACCATATATACTCAAGTTATCATAACCTTTGGGGTCAAACTGACTCGATTAGCAAGCAAATTGCATCAGCCGGTGCAAATTGCATCAGCCAGTACAAGTTGCATCAGCCGCATGCACCTATCACGTGAAAACTGCATCGAAGGTTCGAGAAAAACCGATTAAAAATTGCGATTTAAATATCGAATGAAAATAATCGATCTATCGAACCGAATGAGTATTTCAACTGTTTAGGTATTAGGGTGGCAGGAATCTGTAGGACCAGTAAACCATATTTAAATAATGCTAGGATTTGTTTTAAACATTCTAAGCAAAAATTTAAATTTAAAAATCAAAAGAACTGTTTGTTATGGTGACAAAAACCTGTAGAAATAATAGAGCATAGTAAAAATGTAGAATAAAGCATCCAAAGAAGCAACCAAACGAATATAAGACGAAATAAGCGAGAGAAAACAGATCGCGAGTATCAGGGCGGCAGAATCTAGTAGCCGCTTGGCTAGTGCTCGCGGTCTCGCGGGCCTCCGTCGCTGAACATACGCGATATTCCCGTGAGAACACTCGTTCTTGAACATACATGGTTTTTGCGTAAAAACTCCGGTTCTTGAACATACATTATATCACTACTAATATAACATATGTTTGTATTTGAAATTTCCGAGTTTCGAACCTGTGACCTCCAGTTTTTGGAACACCCTGTATTTATACAACGTTAAAATTATTTTTAAATTATTCCTTGGGGTCAATTTAGTGGGAAATGATTTTATTTCAAGATTGTAGGACAAACTGTTGATCTATAATCGATTTGAGACACCTTACGTGAGACACCCGGATACATATATTATATTTTTGATCTGTTAAATAAATCAAATATTTAATTACATATTAACGACTGATTCACAAATATAACAAATACAACACACCTGATGTTTTAGATGGACACTTGTCAAACCAATAATGAGTTCAGTTGTTTACAACAACAAGTCTATCCTGTTTTTTTTCACCTAAGTTTTGTACCTTTTCTGTTTAACATTTTTCTCCAATAAATATTCTGTTTTCTATATGTTACTCTGCTTATTTACAGCTTCCCAACATCAGGTTATGGGCCCAAAATCCTTCATTAACATTTTTTTGGGAAGTGAAAAGCAGTGTTGAGAATTGTTGATTGAAGTGTTGCAGCAGAGTCGTTTACTTTGTGTACATTTTTTTTATTAAAATGAATGAACTGAAAACTTCAAGGTACAGGTGGAGAAATTGGAGGGGCAAAGTAATTGGACTAGGTGGAAACGCCAGATTAATTTAATATTGAAACATCATAAAGTTTTGGATGTCGTTTCTGGTGTTTTGACTCTTAATGAAGATGGTTCTAACAGAGAAGCGTTTGAAACCAAGGACTCTTTTGCTCAACTAATTTTGATTAGCTCATTAAATAGTGTTAATGAAGAACTTACATCGTCTTGTAACAGTGCTAAAGCTATCTGGGATAAATTAGTGTCTACATATGAGCAGAGTAGTTGCCAGAGAGTAGACAGACTGCTTGAATCTTTCTTTCAAAGTGAAACTATGTCGACGGAAGGAGTTGCATCCCATGTTGCACGGCTTCAACGTAACTTCAATGAGTTGAATGTGGAGTTGAGAAATCTTTCAAAATCTGAACTCCCTGAATTAATATTGATGGGAAGAATTATGTCGACTCTGCCTCCTGCTGACTTTGAGTTAAAAGTGTCTGGGAGAGTGTCCCCATTGAAAGTCGGACTGTTAATAATCTCACTGAAAGATTGAGACTAATAGAAATGAGACTGCCTTCAAAGGAGTCGAAGGAAGGCAATGCTTTCCTGGCTAAGCGATCTGGTGAAAAGAAAAGTAGTGCTCGTTCGTATAGTGATAAAGAAAAGAAAAATAGTGCATCTGGTGATGGAAAGCATACTTTTAAACGTTACAAATGCAAAGGAGAAAATCATTATGCACGTAATTGCCCAAACAAGAGCAAAATGAAACAGAGTGATGCCAATGTGTCATTTAGAAAATCAGATGATCATGCTTTTATGTGTAATAGTAAAACAAAATCTGAAATGAACGCTTATATGTGGATTATGGACTCCAGAGCTACACAGCACATGACACACAGTAAAGACTTTTTCGTTTCTTTTCAGTCTTTTGAAGTCCCCACGTATATTCATGTACGGAATCGTGATGTAATAAAAACATATGGACAAGGTGACATTCTTGTTGAACTGGCGATTGATGGTAAGTGTTGTGTCAATCATTTAAAAGATGTTTGGTATGTACCTGACGTTAGTCATAATCTGTTTTCTGTAAGCCGTGCCTTAGAGAGAGGACATATAAACTTTTTTCCGACAAACATGGTTGTAAATTCACCAAGGGAAGTTTAAAAACTTTGACTGGCAGAAAGATTTGTAATGGTTTGTATGTTTTGAATATGAAAACTCGTGTTCCTCAAGTAGCTGCGGATGTTATGATAGCTTCGTCAGTTGACACACTTCAACTGTGGCATGAACGTCTTTGTCATCAGAACAAACGTCACGTGCAAATGTTTTAAAACGAATTGGTGTCAGTGCCACTGATCCTAAAGACCTGTGTGAGGGTTGTATATATGGAAAGCAGCATCGTGAACCGTTCCATGATCGTCATGATAGAGCGACAAAATGTGGAGAATATATCCATGCAGATGTTTGTGGGCCTTTCCAGGACATTTCAATTGGTGGATCTCGTTATTTTCTTTGTTTTAAGGATGACTGCTCAAAGTTCAGGAGAGTTTTCTTTTTAAAACAAAAATCTGAAGTGGTGAACTGTTTGTCAGTATTCTTAAAAGAAGTGAAAACTGTCAAGGAGTTGGTATGTGATGGAGGAGGTGAATTTATCAATGCAGGAGTTCAAAAACTGCTTGAAGATAATGGTGTAAGTATCCGGAAGACCATTCCTTACACACCGCAACAAAATGGTGTAGCAGAAAGAAAAAATCGTACTCTTGTTGAAGCTGCAAGGTCAATGATTCATACCAAGAACCTACCTCACAAACTCTGGGCAGAAGCTGTTAATACTGCTGCTTTTGTACTGAACCGCACTGGTCCTACAGGCATAGAGAACAAGACCCCGATTGAACTCTGGAAAAATTGCAATCCCCCTAAATTTGAGTATTTCAAAGTTTTTGGTACCAAGTGTTATGCTCATGTGCCACAGAATAAAAGGCAGAAGCTAGACAAGAAGAGCATGCCATGCCTCTTTGTCGGTTATACTGGTGACCACAATGGGTTCCGATTATGGAATTACACCAAAAATTCCATTGAACTATCTCGTGATGTCATATTTGAGAGAGGCTGTCCTACCTTGAGATTGATGGAATCCTCGAAGGTATTTGATATTCAGGAGGAATGTGATGAGGAGGAGGTATCAGGACCTGTCATCAACATTCCTGCCCCTGAGGAATCAAAACCTGTCATCGACATTCCTACCTCTAATCAAAGTTAACTGGAAGATTCAACTAGTGATTTCAGTGTTGATGTCCAAAGAACAATTCGCGTCAGGCGTTTGCCATCATTTCTTTCTGAAAACTATGTGTTGATTGCTGAGAAGGATATGATGCATAATGAAGCCTTAAGATCAGAAGAAAAAGTGCTGTGGAAACAAGCCATGCTTGAAGAGCTTAAATCTTTGGCGGAAAACAACACATGGGACTTGGTTGAATTGCCGAAAGGTAAAAAGGTTGTGGACAATCGTTGGGTTTTAAAAGTGAAACGCAAACCAAATGGTGAAATTGATCGATACAAGGCACGTTTGGTAGCAAAAGACTACAGTCAAAAGGAAGGTGTGGATTTCGAGCAAACTTTTAGTCTAGTAGCTCGATTTGAAACTGTGAGAACCCTCTTGAATGTAGCTGCATCTGAAAAATATCAGCTTGGACAATTTTATGTTCAGACTGCATTTTTATATGGATCTTTGTCTGAAGAAGTATACATGTCTCAACCAAAAGGTTTTGACTATGGGAGTGGAAGAGTTTGTAAGCTGAAACGTAGTCTATACGGTTTGAAACAATCCCCGCGTTGCTGGAACCAACGCTTTGTTCGCTTCATGCATTCACAGAAGCTTGAACCAAGTGACGCTGATCCTTGTTTATTTATCGAAAAGAGTTGTGGTGGTCGAAATCTGATGGTAGCCATTTATGTTGATGATGGTATCATTGTTGTCGATCAAGGTAAGATTTAGATGTTTTTGTCAAGATTACGTGATGAATTTAAAATCACAGTTGGATCATTGGAGAGTTTTTTTGGGAATGCAGATAGAAAGGAGAGATGATGGCTCGATCTTTGTACACCAGGAACCGTACACAAAGAACATTCTATCAAAGTTCAATATGCTTGAATCTAACCCAGTGTCTACTCCAAGTGAAAATCGTTCTACAAATGAGAGTGATCCATGTTTGGGCAAGAAAGTACCTTACCGCCAAGCAGTAGGGAGTTTACTATACCTATCTATGACAACACGCCCTGATCTGTCGTTTTCTGTCAGTAAAATGTCAGAAGTTCTTGATTCACCCAAATTTAGTGATTGGAGTGCTGTAAAGAGGATTTTCAGATACTTGAATGGGACTCAGAAACATGGACTGTTGTATTCTGCTAATAAACAGATGACGTTGAAATGTTTTACTGATATGGAAAGCAGCATCGTGAACCGTTCCATGATCGTCATGATAGAGCGACAAAATGTGGAGAATATATCCATGCAGATGTTTGTGGGCCTTTCCAGGAGATTTCAATTGGTGGATCTCGTTATTTTCTTTGTTTTAAGGATGACTACTCAAAGTTCAGGAGAAGGTTAGTTCAAAGTTCAGGTGTCATTTTGCAAATGACACAAAGACTCGTTGTTCCCGAACAGGTGTCGTAACTACCTGTGGATCAGCTGCTGTATCTTGGGTGAGCCGTAAACAGTCTGTTATTGCTTTGAGTACCACTGAAGCAGAATACATTGCTGCAAGTGAAGGCACTAAAGAAATGGTGTGGTTAAATCGACTAGTCAATGAGATAACTACACTGTCTACAATTCCAACGTTGTATGTGGATAACAGAAGTGCAATCCGTTTAATTCAGAATCCTGAGTTCCATCGGCGAACTAAACATAGAGGTTCGTTTTCATTTTGTCAGAGAGAAGCTCCTGAATGGTGATTTTGTTTTGGAACATGTTCCTAGCAGAGAGCAGCTAGCTGACATAATGATGAAAAGCTTATCAGTTGGACCTTTTGTCAAGAACCGAAGATGCATTGGTGTGTTGTGTTTGGGGGAAAGTACTAACGACTGATTCACAAATATAACAAATACAACACACCTGATGTTTTAGATGGACACTTGTCAAACCAATAATGTTTACAACAACACGTCTATCCTGTTTTTTTTTTTTTTTTTTTTTTTTTTTTTTTTTTTTTTTTTAGTTTTTCACCTAAGTTTTGTACCTTTTCTGTTGAACAGTTTTCTCCAATAAATATTCTGTTTTCTACATGTTACTCTGCTTATTTACTGCTTCCCAACATCAGAACATTTAATTTTTGTCATAGTCTTATCGAGTTAAAATGGTTTATGAATCACAGAAAGACAGTTCTTAAACCCGAAGTACATCGCTGATCAGAATGGCCGCGTAATTTCTCCTGGAGCTGGTTTACCTTATTTCGCTCCCGATCATTTCCTGTTTGAGTCATTTTGGAAAATATCTAGGGTAGTATGAATATCATAGCATTTCAAGAACTAATAGAATGTAATTTAATATTGATCACTGGGTTATTTCCGACTCAACAGGCCATGCTGAATTATTAGTCAACAGTTGTCTAACAAAATGTAAATATAGGTTGAAGGTTAAATCCACATGTGCAAGCCTAACAGATTCTCGTTCACTTTTGACTGATTTCATAAACAAAATCATTAATGCTGCTTGGAGTTAAGTTGCAACATTATTCCACAAACTTTTATAATAATTTATATTATTTTAGTATTTCAATATATTGACTTTTACCGCTATCAAACTTATATAATAATAGTATAATATTAAAAATCTTTGCTAGAACCGAAGAGGTTGAAGAGGAGATGTGGACAATATGTGGTCGACAAGTAGCTTTTTATTTTTCCTCTTCAAGCCACTCGTGTGTGATAGCCATTTGACGAAAGTCACCATCTACATTTATTGTTCACTTTTATCAGATTGAACCTCTATATACATACTGGGAGAGCATATATTTTATATATGTCTTGTATATATAAAAATCAAGCAACAAAAAGACATAGTGAAGGTTATATTTCTTATTTATTCATTTTTTTCAAATTTCAACTTACATTTTGGAAATTCAAAGAACAAAAATTTATTTTTATTGTATTGTAAAATTTAAAATGACATAAATTTCTCGTTTTCAATCTATTCCCTATAGAAAATATTACATTCGTTAAAAAAAGGCTACTATATTTACTTATTCATTTATTTCATGGTATTACGTCTAATAAACAACATATAGGACATATGGTCAGACGTTAAGAGAATTACATTAAATTAAACTAGAATTGAAAGATTTTTTTTAAAGGTGGAATTGGAATTTATAAACAATGCTCAATTTTTGTGGTGTTACAGTTTAATACATTGAGTAAAAAGCTCAATGTAAAATACGTTTTAAATTTATTTATTTGAATTCAACTGAGCGCGGTCTTTCCGCTGTAAAGCAACACTCAGTCGGAGAATGTTTGTTGTATCGACAACGTGTTATCTATATGCTCCAGGTAGACCAGTGCCAGTGGTTCTCTTTCCAGTATTTTGGATTTTTAAAGAGAACGCTTTTTTATTTCTACGAATGATTTATCTTTCTATTTATAAAATTATAAATGTATTTTAAATCTCAGTGAATCTTTAAAACTTTGAGTTTTATACGTGTAGAGTTTTCTTCGCTTTAAAACGCATTTTTTGGGTTGGAATTTTGGAATCACTTGAGCATAAAATATACTGCAATATCCGCAAGTGTGGGTGATCACAGAAGAATTCCATGGTTTTGAAGTAAAGGATTTCATTGAAGTTTATATTTAAAAAGTATAAATACTTTGTGTATGAGGTATTTTTCTTAGGTTTATTTTAAATTTTAGTGCATTTCCAGAAATACCGTAATCCGTTTGTGATGTGGCCTACGTAAATGATCTATTTTTGAGGTCGTGTCTGGGCCGTTATAGTAAATAAAATCTCTAATGAGCCTATGATGTGCCTGTATTTAAGACTGTCTACTAATTCTTTGTGGACCGTCCCCCATAGGGGCCAATCTGTTGTTAATTGCACAGAAATGTAGTAGGCCTATTCTGTTTCCAGCCAATGGTGTGAGAATTTTTTTGTGACTTAATCGGCACTAGAGACGTTCCAGACCAATTGGCTCTCCATAAAACTTTATGAAAATTTTGATACTATTTTAAAGTTTATTTTTATTTCTAAAATTTGAGATGTATTTTGTTATATAATAATATATTGACATTTATATTTACATAAAAATATTAATTTACTGTACATTCAAAACATTAAAAAGGTTTAATATGATCTATATTGAGTATTATGATTATTAATGAGTATTATTATAATGAGTAATGTATCCTATACATTAATACGAGTAAGAATACAAGAAATATTGAATCGAAAACGGCTCTAACAAAGACTGCGGCGATATATCTGGGAGTTATGCTCGACTGCACTACAGTGTAGAAGTCTAGGTGAATGCCATGAAGATTAAAAAGTACAGCAAGAGAGTACTAGCCGTCCAGCGCAGGGGTGCACTCAGGTTCGCCTGTGCGCTTTCGCACTGTGTCTGGATCGGCAGCCATGGTCATCGGCGGACTTACTCTCATTGATATAATAGCTATTATGATACAAAACATCTTTGAAGCCCGTAGGTATTTTACTCGGTATTGCTAGTTCTTTGTTTACTAGGTGAGCCCTACACTGTTTCATTATTTCCGCTACGCAAAAAACACCTGCAATGGTTTTTTTTCAGAGAAAAATATAATGAATTTTATAAATAAACGTTATAAGATTATTTTTTATATTTAATGATATTTTATAATATATAAGTGAAACGATATGTAAACTTTCAATTTTATACTAATGATGAGCCAAACAATAAATGTGAGATTTTACTACGATAACATTGAAGTAATCCGATCCTCAATAAGCCTAAGCCGCTTGACTTATAAATCAATTTTGAAGAAATGACTCCGCTTGGTCTTGATTGCAAAAAATTTACCTGAATTTGTTCAGCACAGTAAAGTTAAACAAAATTTATTGTTTTAGATTTGGATTTAAATTTTACACTAACACCTCATATTTATATAGTAATAATATAACTGTTCTAAATCAAATATATTTGTTTGGTCGATATGCATCATGTGACCAATTAATAAACAGTCAATCTTCCTTTTCCATCATACTCGTAATATAGTATAATTTTCTCTAAAGCAAACTATTTAGTAGCTATCTAGTTATATAGAGAGGTGATTTCGTGTTATTACATTAAAAATTTTAATTTCTATTGACTCATTTCTGCTTTGCTTTTTCATTTTCATTTCTAAGGATATTACACTACATTGGACGTGATGTATCGACGGTGGATGTGAGTGATGTTCCATGAAAAAGGTTACAACAAAGGTAAATAGGAAGGTTTGTAGGGTTACGTCTTATTTGCGGACAGTCCAGATTGCGGACAAGGGCAAAACCTTCCAGATTGCGGACAACCCAAAAATGTAGTGGCATGCACTAATTAGATTTGTCCAGTTTGCGGACACATATTTTAATCCTGTCATAAACCATTTACCTAAGGAAGCATGTAGTAAACGCACGCTGTAGGTGTTATTATTATTTGTATTTCTTGTTGTTTACATGACGCATATTGAAAAAATTAACAAAAAGGAAAAAGAAAAAATTAAACAAATCTAATAATTGTTACTAGTAAGTGCTAAAGCTACTTAAATGTATAGGCCTAAAATCTTTAATTTTCTTAGTTTCTCTTTATCAAGAAAATTCGTCCTAACCTAACCTAACCTAACCAAACCTAACCAAACCTAACCTAACCTAACCTAACCTATTAAAAATTTGTAAGTGGCTTGGCAATCTCAGAAGGGGAAAAATTTACATCATGCACCGAGACCTGTCCGCAAACTGGAATCTCTTGTTGTTTACATGAGGCATATTGAAAAAATTAACAAAAAGGATAAAGAAAAAAATTAAACAAATCTAATAATTGTTACTAGTAAGTGTTAAAGTTACTTAAATGTATAGGCCTACAATCTTTAATTTTCTTAGTTTCTCTTTATCAAGAAAATTCGTCCTAACCTAACCTAACCTAAAATATTAAAAATATGTAAGTGGGTTGGCAATCTCAGAAGGGGAAAAATTTACATCATGCACCGAGACCTGTCCGCAAACTGGAATCCTCCCACCCCAAGGGCCTTGTTTACCCCCCTCGTAAAACCAGACATGTCCGCAAACTGGACTGTCCGCAAATAGGACTGTCCGCAAATAGGAGGACACCGTTTGTAGTCCCAGCGAAGAAGCAATAAAATGAGAGACTACAAACAGAAGTGCCTCGACACAAATGTTGGGGTCTCTTGATATATGGCAGCTTGAACTGTTGCTAAGTCATATCCGGAGACAAGACGTATGTTGGATTTTTCACGAAAACGCTTTTGACGCATGTCAATTTATTCATTTAGAATTTATTAAAGATATAAAGAAATACTGGTAATGCAGATATAAATTCCAGGGGTGTAAAGTAAATTATTTTACTGAAGGGTTAAGTAAACAATTCATTTTTACATTTGGTCCTAAAGTAAGAAAATAAAATTTGGTTGGTAATAATTTTATCAATCGATATTTGTAATTGATAAACAAGTGTAGTTTTTTTTAAATTGTGTATGTGTGTGCACGCGTGCGTGTGTTAACTAACATCAAATGACAATTGTAAATATGGATACAATTACGGTTAGTTCCTATTGGTTATGTTGGACTTTGGTTCAAGAGGTGGCGGGTTTGATTCTCAGGAGAGAAAAAATTATGGGTTTGGATCGTTTTCCCTCAAAAGCATTTTTTACATACTAATACAACCTTCCAAGTAAAACACGACAGTTGTAATAAAACTGACGGTTGTCTAGATGACCCCCATATAGAAAGGAGAACACCAAATTTTCAGATGGTGGACTAATCACGGAAGGGTACAGAAGACACACATTACGATGTTGGAATGAGCTCGAGTCGTTCGTGCGACAGCTCAAGGAGTTTTCAGCAGGAAGGCCTATGCTTAGAAGTGTGTGCAGGCCCAATTCCACAGCACGGAGCTCAAGAAAGAAGCTTGTAACCCTGGTCACCGCTTAGTCATCGATGTGGAGGATGCATTGCCCTCATCGAGATGCCATTTTTCCCCGTCGGTAGCGCCCACTAAAAAAGCTCATAAATAGTTTTAGCCATTCTCTAGCTAATAAACTTTCTAACTTGATCCAAAAACGTAAAGTGCAATATTTGTGTTGTATTAAATTATTCATTTGTCCACAGAGAATAGGAGAGGCCTAGACCTGAAACTGTCTATATAGTGATTTGAAAAAAATTCAATATTGGTAAATGTTGTGATTTCAAATCAACCAATTGTTGACTTTAAAGTTTAATGAAGTGTAAATCAGGAAACTTGTAATGCGAACTTTTCTCCATTCAAAAACCATTGAAATCTTAATTGAAACTTTACCCAATTTACTTAGTGGAGTAAGATTATAATTTCCTACAATGGCAGACAGGTCGAGTTTTTAAATAAAATTTGAATAAAATACATTATTATTTTATTGTTTTTCTTTATTCATTAAGAAGAGTGATCCTATAATGTTTTTTATTTTTTATTTTAGTTTTTGATATTAGACACCTTTTATTCTACAAATTTGAACTATACCGTAGATTAAACATACTCTCCAAGTATGTGCCTGAAAGTCCTGTGCTCTAAAAACACTTCCGCTTCATTACCAGAATAACTTCCGTAAACATATTCAAACTAATGACATCCTGTGTTAAGAAATAAATGTTATTAAAATATGAATTTATTTTTATTTTTAACGCTGGATGTCATTGGTTTGAATATGTTTGCGGAAGTTATTCTGATACTGCAGCGGATGTGTTTTAGAGCACAGGACACTCAGACGATTGATTCCCATACCTCTGGGAGATTCATGGCTCTGTGCGGTTATCGTTCCTCCTACAGTTGGAAAGTTTTTGGAGAGCTTCCAAAAAAAAGACATTCTTCAATTTAAAGATTTCCTCTTACAGTATTCCGATAAAAGTTTTGTAAAATATGACAATATCGTATGGTTAGAAAAACAATTGTGTTAAAATAATGAAACTTCAGAGCAAAATTTGGAACAATTTATTAATCTGTTTGGCAAAAACGGAGTAGGGCCTACTTTATGTAAATTTATAGTCGTTGAAAAAATACAAGATAATATATTTTCCTATTAATTAAAACTTTTTAAAATTCACGTCACCAAATAAAATATGATAAATACTTTCACTACTCATATATGGATTTTAAATTTCACCAATCAAGAAAAATAGGATAACCGATTTCATAGAATATATTTTCCTAAGACTGTCCGAAAAAGCAGTTTTGTTTACGCACTCGATGCGCTTCGCAAAAAAGGTGATTGCCATATTAATTTTACTTTGCGCACGCTAGATTTTCTTTGCACACGATAGATTTACTTTGCGCACTCCAGTGTTTAAACATCAGAACACAAAATAGTCTGCATTAGCCAGCAACGAAAGTTGTTTAATCAGAAATTAAGTGGCAACACTGGATATAAACATCTGCATTATTGTCCTTGCCGTCGTTTTCGATGGAATCGACTAAACATAACCTGAAAACCATCTCAAGGCGAGACTGTGTGTAAGCGCCCAAAATGAACATCTATAACAGTGACAAGGGGCTTATTAACCCTGACGATCTTGCAAAGACTAATAAAACGGTATTGTTAAATCTCCTACCTGAAAAATCCAATGAGTTTTAACCTAATTATTGGAAATGCATAATAAAGGCTACCATAAATATTGAATATTTACACTTATATAATAAGTATTTATCAGTCGTAGGAAAAATTTAATATGCATCTCGTGCGAAAAAATCTTCACTGCACTCGAGAGAAATAATTCCGCACTCGCCTGCGGTTCGTGCGTAAACATTTCTCTCGAGTGCAGCAAAATGGCACTTTCCGCACTCGTTGCATAAAGATTAAGCTTTCCATGTAAAAAAATAGTAAATGGTAACCGGTATATACACATGTAGAAAATTTTAAATAACTTATTTAAATTTATTAGCTTCTGTAATTCTATTTTGGTACTACTTCATTAAATATAAATAAAGGTAAATCTTACTTAATATTTTTTTATCCCGATTTTTTTGAAATTTGCTTTTTAAACTATTGTAAACAACAACAAGCCAACAATTCTTATCCTTAAAGTGCATCGTAATTCCTTCAACTGGTCAGGTTTAAATGGATCAGATCATTAACTTTTAGGATAGTCGCTTGTATGAGTTCTGGACCATACTTATTTTTCACTTATAACTAGTTATAATAATAGAAATGTAATAAGAAACTTATCTTTTTTTTGTTCTTTTACACTGAAATGAAATGAAATGAAATGAAATTAAATTAAATTAAATTGACTTTATTCCCAATAGAATACAATAACATAAATCACAAAGTGCAAATACAAAAAAAAAATTCTAATTCTACTTATTTTCAAACTTATAACTAAAAAAAAATTTAAGAAAATTTTTAAGAAATTTTACAGATTGGAATGACAATCTGAATCAGTTCTTAAGTATATGTTGGAATAATATAGTAGCAATAGTATGTATTCATAATTTTAAATATTAGTTCTTGAAAATAGTGTAGCTTAGAGAAGTTGTATTCAAAATCTATCTGAATTTTGGTCCCAATAGAAGAAAGCCCACTAAGAATAAGAAGAAAGTCTCAATTCAAGTACAAGTTCCTTTGTAAATCAAATTTGAAGTCTATTAGAGTATAATGTATAAACCCTACTTCAAATTAAAAATCTATTCGGAAATTATTAAGACATAATAATTCCGAAATGACATGAAAATTAATGTCCATACCGTTGCTTTGAAATCATAACCAAAATTTGGATATTAGGACAGAGGGTATTTTAAACCACCCTATATGAATACTTTTATTAAAATATTTTCGATGTACGTTATTTGGTTTTGGAGTGAGCACAAATTGTTTAATCAATACTGTTAATGTTCCTTTATTGCTTCTATTTTAAATTAATATAATAAGGGAAATACCACAAAACCGCATCGTTTCTGAAAGTCGTTAGTCCTTACGTATGTTTATCTTATTTGAATTGAATCAATAAATCATATTTTAAGTTTGGTTTTCCCAGGTGCGGCAACAGTTCCCTGTATATGAAGCTATTATGTTGCCGCAGTTTAAGAGCCATCTGTACTTGATGTCTTTATTTTGGTTATGGCTTTCGTGACTTATTGATGTAATATTGTTGGCCATAAAGAATATGATGGCTGCTATGTTATTCTGAAGACATGTATTTGGACTGGGTACACGAATAAGATATAAATATATATATTAAAATATATATCTTGATTAACACTCACTTTAAACAGATTACAAAATTATTAGTCACGGTGCATATAAGCTTTAGTGTTTTCTTTAAATAATTTGGTTCGGTAGGGATTCAATTGGCTTACTATAGTTCACGCTTCCGTAATTGAAATTAATAATGTCATATTATAAAGTTATACTTGCATTTTCTTGTTTTCCATGGGTTTGGCTATTTAATTATGATTGAATGTAATTTTATATTTATTCATTCTTCCATCCATCGTTTTAACCAATTACAAAGTTACCACCAAAAATTTAACCAAAAATCCTAAAAATCCTCGTTTTAACCAAAAATTAAATATTAAAAAATAACGATAAAATATGTTAACAAGAATTTATATAGGCCAATGAAAATTAAAATTTTTGTAACTGTGAAGATAAAACATATTTGAAATGCCTATAAAAATAGTTTAACTAAATTGAAACTAAACATATTAAAACAAATCAACTTAAAACTGGTGCCAGAAGAAAGTTGACAATTCATGATGAATTTGTTGACTCCTTCTTAAGTAATCGTGGTTTAACCATACGTCTGGATTTATTTTTTGAAAAAGAAAATATGAGTAACAAAAGCTGTATGAGCTAAAAAAGTTAGTCATGAATGTATTTTCAAATTCAGATTTTTAAATCTCAACTATAAAGCCCTATTGCTTTCACCTTATAAAAAGGAGTGAACAAAAATTAAAAGATTAAAGATGAATCCGCATCAAATTATTTCAAGATTTGTAAACGTCAGAACGAAGTAATCTCGATCCCTTTGACGAAAATACTAATTATCTCATGGAATTCCAATCCGTTTGGATGATGATCAATCATATCAGTCTCTGCCACGTGTTAATATTAACAAAAAGAGAATGGGTACTTTTAATCAAGGGAACTCTTTTATTTATCGTTTTGGCAAAAGTACAGCCCAACTCGTTCAGATGCATTTTTTTACTTTTATGATATAAACTTAATTTTATAATATAAACTTTATGATATAAACTTAATTTAAAAAATGGTGACAAATAATTTAGTAGTACCCTTAAAATTGTATCATCGATCTTCGATGGAGTTCTATATGCTCTCCTTCGTTTTGTAAATACGCACATAATTCATTAGTTCAACTTGTAGGTATGAAATGAATAATTGAATACACTTTACACACGTTTTATAGAAAAGGGTATTCAAAAACTATACAAACGATAATTTTATTTGTCTTTACATTCAATTTGACTTCATGTACAGCAAATACGGGGAGGGCTCATTAATTTGATCAAGATAAGTTTTAAAGCTCACATAATGATGGGGTGGGTCTCAAATAGTCCTAGGAATGCAGCAAATTATCGTTGTGTCCATAAAATTACTAGGAAATGAAAAATAACATAAAACATTCTAAAATATATTGTTATATGTACATTAAAACTTTTGTTTTGGATTGATTTTAAAACTAGAGTCAGATGATCATATTGCACGATAATGACAAAATAATTCATTAAAACTTACAGAGCTGCAGTCACCAAGAAAGTGAATTTAATTAAAAGATTCTATGGTTGGAACTTCCAGAAAATTGCACAGACATGGAACTTCGAAGAAAAAATTGGACATTTCACAGATCACACAATAAGGAGTTAAAATAAAGACTTGTCTTCTACGGACTATTGGTTAAATTAGTAGCATCTCCAAAACGTTAAAACTGAATGATAAATTACATAAAATATCCTCCATAAAAAAAGTAAAAAATCTGCTGTGTTTACAAGAAATAGTAGTGTTTATCACTAGGAGCAAAAGTGGCTCTTTATAGTGCGCAATCGTGTTTAAAAACGAGGCGCAGCCGAGTAATGAACAAAGTTTTTTATCATAATGCGGATTAGACTTTTAATAGTTGAAATTTTTTACTATAAAGTTGCATTTTTGAGGTTATATTTACAAAGTAAGTAATATAAAATGTTTACATTTATGTTATTTACAAACAATAATTTTTAAAACGTGTGGTAAGGAATGCTCCAATCATTTATAAATAAAACTACAGTGATGCATTATTTTATTTAATCTTTATTGAACTATAACATATTGAAACTAAAACAGGCAAACTAATCACAATGACAAACGAAAAGTTGCTTACGACTGGAAATTTATATTTATGGTGCAGTTAGTATTTTGACTTATATTTAAGCCTTTGCTTGGCAATGCTTTTTGAAGATAATCAATCTTTTGGTTGATTTTAGTTTGATTTTTAGGTTGATCCTCAATCGTACCCTCATTCTCGTCACAAAAAACGTCGTCGATAGTGAAAAATTGTTCGTCTTTTCTAGGAGGAATCGTCGAAGTTGATGGCACTGAAATTTGGACTGGAATTATGGTCGATTTGGAGTCTGGTGTGGTAAAGAGCTTCCGGGACACATTTATCTTTCTCGCCACAGAGTTTTGGACATATCCCTCTGCTACGCTTGAGGATCTCTAACCACCAGGGTTCTTCATAGTAAGTAGGTTCCCACCACCCTTGACAAGCATAGTTGCTGATGACCTTCTCAGAGCATGGCCTGTATATGTGGGTTTTCCAAATTAAGGAATCTTGCTACAACTTTCGGAACAGCGGTGATAGTGTGACACCCCACGTTTTGCGCAACACATTTTCCATTTCTGTACCCTTCGGACAGCCTTTAGTAGTGGCGTTTGGTTACTTATAAAACCGACCACGTGCCCACCGAGCACGTGACGTGGCAGCTGGCGCCAGCTGCCAAGTCACATAGCTTCCGGTGGGGGGTAGAGGGTATATATCAGATGCTGTAGTTATATGTTATGTCATATAGGTTGGGGTGGAGAGGGCGATAGTGTTGGCGTTAGGGTGAAGTGAATTTGCGCATAAAGTGGGGTTGAACTAAAAGTGCGCATAAATTAAAAGTTAGTTCAAAATTGAAATTCGTCGGTGTTAACGAAACTCTAACAGTTGAACAAAAATTAAGAGTTAGTTCAAAATTGAAATTCAAACTTATAACTGGGATCTGGAAAATATGTCAAGGTCATCCAGAGTAAGTTTTTAAAAATCCTATCCAACTACCACCAGAAATAGTTCTAAGTTGAAGTAGTTGGTGATAGCGGGATAATTTATTTGTGCCATGGGAGAGGTGTTTATCGTTTGAAAGTTGGCGATCGAATGAGAAGCGCCGCCTAGGGAGAGGGCTTATAAAATGGCAACCTTCCCCCACCACCCCTTCCCCCACTCCTTTAGACCAATAACTGGTCGCTGTCTCTATGTGGTGAAACTGAACTAAACATGGCGGCCGCCATGGATAATTCTAACCTCAAACCTTAGTTTTGCATTGGTAAGCATGCGCCACCTCCACTCCTTTACCTTCCTTTTATATTTTTAAAACCGAACAGATGTCCGGGCAGCTGCCCCTACGGGCAGGTGTCGGGGGCAGAGATGTTGAAATATTGGGGTGGAGATGGCGATAGCGTTGGTGGTCGGTTGAACTGAATTTGCGAATAAAGTAACTGGGGTTGAACTAAAAGTGTGCATAAATTAAAAGTTAGTTGATAACTGAAATTCGACGGTTTTAACAAAACTCTAATAGTTGAACAAAACTAAAAGTTAATTCAAAACTGAAATTCAAATGTATAACTGGGATCTGGAAAGTATGTCAAGGTCATCAAGAGCAAGTTTTAAAAAAGCCTACCCAACTACCACCAAAAATAGTTCAAAGTTGAACTAGTTAGTGATAGTGGGTAGGTTGAAGTAACTTTTGAATTTTATTAGTGAACATACAATTAATGTGCAACAGCAGAGTTTAAACAAGTTGAACATTTGTGATTAACTACAGAGTTGTAAATGCAAACACCGACGACGATGAGAAGGTAAAAGCAGAGTCCCCAGATGATGTATTTGAAAAGCTTGAACAAATGTAACATTTCGAGTTGGTTTTCCCGTTCCATTTCCAATCGTTTAATTTCCAATTTCAATTTATCCTCTTCTATTCTAGTTATGAAGGGAACTTCATCCATCATATCCATCATAATTGTGTTAGTGTTTGAAATTTTAGTGATGTTGATAGTTCAAAAGTCGAAGACGGAATGAGAAGTGAAAGCGAGAAATGTTAGTTAAATAAAGAAGTGGTGGGGGGAAATATGAATTACAAAGAAGTGGTAGGGGAAAGAAGTTGCTCTTCATTATTACCATCAGTAGTGTCAGATGGTGCAGGAGTTAGATTTAGTAAATTTTCTTCGTCCGAACTTTCAACCTTATCACAAATAGGACAATCGTATGTTATTTCCAAATTCATTTTGATGGTTGTAATATTATCTACAAGTTCTAGTAAAATATAAAAAAATGTCGTGTAACTCTTCTTTAGAGTTTACTTCAAAACTAGAATTCATTCGGGCCAACGGAGAGTTGTTCATCGTTTGAGAGTCGGTGATGGAATGAGGATCGGCGCATAGGGAGGAGGCTTATATAATGGCGACCTTGAGCTTATGATCAAATAAAGCGTTAAGTTCTTCTTCTTCATCTTTTAATTCAATTATTCTAACTGAATTAGTTGTTTCGTCTTCCTCACTCTGTGACGATGACGATGAAGAAAATAACTCACCAGGATTTAAATATTGAACCACAATTCTGAACCATCTCATAGGATATTTGTCCATGATAGAAAGTAAGTTTTGAAACAATTCTTCCATCTCCTCCCTCTCAGTTATTATATGTTCAAACTTGATAAATTTTGCTTCCATGTTGTTAGTTAGAGTGTAGGAAGTGAAATGATTTAAAGTTGAATTTAATATTATATAAAAATTAGGACCAGTGGTGGAGGAAAATTTCAAGGTCATCCAATTGAAGTTTAAAAAAAAAGTGTAAAACTGAAATTACACATTTGATGGTTTAATAGGATCAGAAGACCAATCTAATCTATATTTGCACGCATTTATAATGCATGTACAAAAGTCTTCTTTATAATATGCATCGCACTTTCGACAATTGAGAAGTTTTTCTGGGTGAAATTTGATACATCTCTGGGGACAGCAAGTGTGGAAGTATCTTGATTTATAAATCTTGAAGGCTCGCAGTTCTGGTGGCGGTAGTTGTTTTGTCTTGCATTTGCAGTAACAGGATCCGAAGAATTCACATTTTGTACAAGCTAACCCATCCACCATCCATATTCCTACATCAGCACATTTTTGTTCACAACAGTAACGAGGTTCGTATTTGTTATTGTGTTTCTCCATGTTGACGCTGTCGAGTCCAGTGAAAGAATAAGAGTGTATAGTGTTGAATAGCAAGTTTTATGTACTGTAAAAAGTGGTGGGGGTAATTTCAAGGTCATCCAAATGGAGTTTTAAAAAATTATACCTTACTAATGTAAGGAATGTTGATACTTAAGAAGTTTGTTTCTCTTTGTTTTCTTCAGACTTTTTATCTTTCTCAGCTTTAGCCATAGCAACTAGTTCTTCTATTGATAGCGGATGTACTTCAGGAATTTACAAAATTAATTTAGCTAGGTATCCTTCTTTAGCTTATACATCTATATCTTTAGTCATTTGTTCAACAGTGTTGTAATCTTTTCCATAGATTTTTCCATCAAGTTGAATCATCATTCTGTACAACATTTTCTTGAATAGGTCTTGTTGTGGTGAGAGCTGAGAAGCGAATGATTATTTATCTAAGTATCACATCCTTTTTATTAACTCACATTCAACACGTGATTCTTTAGTTGTAGTTTTGTTTGTCAAAAGTTATTCAACATTGGTAATACTTTTGGAACTTGATGTTATGTTGACCAGTAGGCGATGAAGAAGTTGTAGGTTGTGTAGAAATAAATATTTCATCATCGCAATATTTTGTTTTAGTGAACATCCTTGTATTAGTATCACTAACATCAACAGTTAAGTGATAACCACCGGTAAGTAAAACTCGCATTTCGTTGGTTAAATTTTCGAGTTGTTCAAAAGTTGTAATGGTGTTGGTATCATAAGATGCACACTTGACTTTGAGAGACATCTTTTAGTTTTTATATTAAGCGATAGAGTGAGCGAGATGTGTACGGTACGAAAGGTAGTCGTAGATTGATGAATTTCACAAGTAGATTTTCGCTTTTATAATCACACAAAAGTGGGTCAAGGTCATCCCGTGGAATTTTAAAAAAAGCAACATATTGTAATGTACAAAGACATCACAATATGTTGCTTCTTTTAATTTTTTTGTTTTTTCTTTATATCATAGTTATTGAAAAACAATTACAAACAAATAGTTACAATGTTATGTACAAACTAATCAGTAGTAGGTGTTACATGAATAGTTAGTTCAGTTGAGTTGTTTCCACTTGGTCCATGCGAAACCAAATAGAGTACGCCGGGTTGAACTACACGAAGATCTTCATTTTGAAGAAGTTGTACAACACGTGTTGGTAGGAAGATCTGAAACTTTGGTTCGTCACCAACTGTATATGGAGCCTCGCTCAATGTGCAATTAATAGCATCGCCCACTGAAGTTTCCATTTTCTTGATTGTATGAATTATGTAGTGTTTTTCTTCTTTTAGTTCAGAACATTTCTTTGTAGGTAAAATTGATGATTTAGAATGAGCGTTGAACTGATCGACTAAACTTTGAAGTAAGTTCTGCGATGCCATCTTGATGTTGTTGTTAATCTTCTTGTTAATAAGAGTGTCCGTCGGAGATATTGTCTCTTCGGAGGTTTGAGTAATACTCATGCTGCGTCATGGTAGCGCTCTCACTTTTATAATCGACATTACCCCCACCATTGACACTACCCCCACCACTTTGTTGAAGGAAATTGTTCAAGCGGTAGGCATTCTTTAAAGCGCACTGTGACCTTCGACGTTTAAAACTTTTTGATGAAATACAAAGTTCGTTGAACAAGCATTGGAAATCTTTATCTATTATTGCATTAATCACTTTGTTGCTTGTAAATGATTGTATCCAATTTGCTTTTTCCAATCCCCTTGTGTAGATAATTTTAAACTCTTTGCAATAATGATTCATAATGTGTGGCATCATGTTATAATTAATGAAACCTTCATCCCATCTTAAGTTGTGAAAATGTTTGTTCAGCCATTTGTTTGTAACTTTCGCTTTAGTTGTTAGTCTATTAAATGGTACTGGAGGTTTGAACAAATAATGATAAACTACTGATGTGTTCATGTCCAAGATTACTAATTCTTTAATAATAAAATTACCATCATTTCCTCGGAAAGCTTGAAATTCAATTATACCTCTTTTAACTTCCATTATGTGTGGCGCATTAGAAAACGAAACCCGTTTATTCATGATGAAGTCTTACTAACAACTGACTTAAAAATTGAATGTGCTGACGTTTATAACAGACAGGATTGTTCTTCTTCCTTTACTTCTTGTGCCACTTCATCGATATTAAAATTGGTGTGATAGTTGTTTAGTTGTCTCCACATTTCAACTTCTTGAGGTATTCTATTAAAGATTGAAGTATCCATGGGACTGTATAAAATTGGAACAAAAGGTTGTTTGTCCAATGTATCGATTAGATAGTCTTTAATTATTGCACTTGAAAATATTAGTTGTTTCAAATATCTGGTGACGGGACCGGTAGTACAACTTAAAGTGTAAAATTCTTCTTTAGTGAAATATAATTTAACATTGTGTGTAGTTAAATCTCTGAAGCGAACAATTTGTCCTCCACGATGTTTTACTATATCAACTTCAATATTTGATTCCAAAAAACTTAATCTTGTTCTTCTTCCAAATGTGTTGTTACTTAAATGGCACTCCAAAAGATGTAAATGTTTCATGAGAGATTCCCAAGTAGTTTCACTGAAAGTAACCATTTTGTTTCCATGATTTAAAATAACAATTGGTGAATAATCCATTGATTTTAAAATTCCAACTGTTATACTTTTGGTCATGCATGAAGAAATTGGGTAGATAATCCGAAGAAATACTTCTGTTAAAATATTGGTTGTAATGTTAACTTCAACCTTCTTCCTTTTTACTTCTTTTTCAGCTTCTTCTTCTTCTATCTTCTTATGTTCAGGAACTCGTCCATTTCTCGTTCAACTTGTTTTTCTATATCTGAACTATTATCATCCATTAGAGGTGTATTTTCTTCTCCGTTAGTAGAAGTCATCTTGCGAACGATGTTTCCCATACGACGGTTGAAGATAGAATGAAGTTTCCACTAAGTATTTTCCCGCTTTTATATTTTTCGTAAAATCCTTGAAATTTATACAATTACATAATTCTTTGTTTTCAACTTGTAATTTACAAACGAAATTCTAACCTCAAAATTTAAGGTAGATAATTCTAACCTCAAAAATCTGCAGTCATTGTATTAATTCTTCTTAAAGTACATTCTTCACAATTCCGGTTAGCGGTGTGTAACTATTTTATCATGTAGAATTAGACAGTATGCCGAAGTTCCATCCACTATTGGTTCTTCAAATTCCATTTCAATTTTTATATCCACACTTGATGATTTTACCGATTCATTTTGTTTTGAACAGTCGATTACAATTATTGGAGCCTTGGAATAATAATGGTCAGGTGATAATAGTGGTGTATTAGTCTTTCCATAATATGACGATTGAAATCTTGCATACATATCGTATAAAATGGAAAAACGTTTTTTGCTGAACATGACATTCAAATTGTCATACGGAAAAAATTGAGAGTTTAAAAAAACTTTACAATTCTTTATTTTACAGTGATCAAATTGACCAGCATTTGCAGTGATAACATCTTTTCGCTT
This sequence comes from Neoaliturus tenellus, assembly GCA_030545055.2. Taxonomy (NCBI): domain Eukaryota; kingdom Metazoa; phylum Arthropoda; class Insecta; order Hemiptera; family Cicadellidae; genus Neoaliturus; species Neoaliturus tenellus. Next base: position 171,786,452 of record CM061532.1, read on the forward strand.
AGTTTGAAAACCGAGTATTATGTACCTTGCTCTTTCCAAGTAAGTTGATGTCTTGAAGGTCCATGTTTGTCGTTCTGTCTGAGGTAGTGTAGGGTATTCATGAAATTCCCAACTTCGGAATGGCATCACAATATCACGGTCAGATTTTAACTTTCTCAATAATAGGATTCTATGTTCATCGGCCAATCTTACATGAGGTACTCTCCAAACAACTTTATCCAACTGTAGTTGCCATTCCAGTTTATCTTCCGTAGTTGCAGGGTCTGCAAGTATTAAGTCCTTATTAGTTGAAGATCTGAGTAATACTAATTCTTGTTTGACATTTATTATTACCCGTTTGTAATCTTCAGCGAATCCCAAAAGCAATCGTAAAGGTACATGAAAATCAAAGTGACCGTTGGAAGCTGGTGTTATAGTGTCTTTATCGGGGGCAACCCATCCGGCGGTGACTATTGAATTCTTCTCATGCGGTGTTAATGATGTTAATCCTTTCAATGTCGTTGTTAAACCAACCTTTTTTGTTGAATCAACCGTCAACCCTGATATTTCATATCTTATTTCATCGAAAAGATATGCCATCGGGTTATTTATAAAAGGAACTGTTGAAGCAGTTTTTCCATCCAATTTTAATACCCGTCCTTCGATGTACAAGTAACTTTCACACGGTAACGTGTAAATATATTGTTGTTGAATGGGAATCCTTATTTCATCCTTATTGTTTAATTTTGATGAAGTGTAAGGGTTGTGCGTGTGATATTCCTTCTCCCATAGTGTTTCGTCGAACGTTGGTCCTTGAGATATATCCAGGATATCCATCGCTGTTAAGTTTCAATCCAATCTTCTGTAGAAAACGAATGTTGTCCGATGTTAACTCTTCCAATGTCGAGGAGCTACTGAGCTCCCGACTCTTCCGTTGCGGTTTAAATGATAATCCCATGTTGACTTTTATGTTGCTGCTCTGATGTGTATCCGTATAGTAATTGTTTCTCCTCTAAAGTCAACACTATGACCGTCTTGATCCAATATGTTCAGTACGATGTCTGAAATGAAACTGGTGTTTAACGGCAGGTATATCAAGTTTTGTGGCTTCTCAACAATTTTAAAACCGGGAGCCACTGTTGGATAAAATGTATGTAAAATATGTTGATTAACTCCATCTCTATACGATCCGTGTATAATGTTGCACGTGACATCGATACTATTTACTTTCAATATTGTTACAGTTGAATCACCTGAATGAGTAGTTCCAGGAGTTAAGATTTTCTTTTTTGTATCTGTAAATCCAAGTAAACTGCAAATCGACTGTTCCAAGCTGACATCAATATAATATTTCGAAGTTATTTCTGCTTTTAAAGTATTATTGTTTCCTTTAACGGTGATATTGTCTTCTCCGAGTTGTTTCTGTAATAATTGGTTTATATCATTGATTTCATAAACTCCAGTAGGAAATGTAATTATTTTCAATTCTGAGTATTTTCCTGCAGCATCCTTAGTTTCATAATAATGTAGTAAATTGTTCTTCCCTTCCGTAACATTGGGAATTGAGTTGTAGGTAGTCAAATCAAGTAATGCCGCTTCCCATAATCGTTCCTTGGATAGACGCAATGCTGGGAACAGCGTACTTTTCAATGTGGATGAATTTCCACTCAGTGACACTGTATACGATGTCATCTTAAAGCTGACTGACACTCTTCGCTAGAAACTACAAACATAAATGCCCACATATTTCAGTATTGTTAGGTTGTTCTCTTTTGTAATTGTAAAAAATGTTTTTCGAGTTTTGAAAATAATGTTGAAGTTCTTTCGGCGGTGGTAGATTGCCAAAACTGTCAAAGTAGTAAACGGTTTGTGCAAGCTTTTTATAGCATACCCAATGAGTGAATGGACCATAGGTGGAATCCAAATTTAGTATTCCAGTTTCATTTTTCCATATTTTAGTTGGTAATGCATCTTTCATAAAAACTCCTCGAAAGAATGGTATTTTCAAACATTTTACATAATCATTTAACTGATGATTTGTTAAGGCTTTATTTGGAATTATCAATTGATTCTTCTTATTTAGTACACACGGTATGGTTTTAGGTATAAACCTGCTCCGTTTTTTACCATTTGCCAAACAGAAGTCTTCTTTACACTTGCCTTACGAGTTCTACGACGTCCTTTTTTAATATTTCCACCTCTTTTAGGAGCGTTTCTCTTTGCAGGTCTTCCTCTGCGGCGTTTTCCACCACATAACTTTGCTTTCGTCTTCATGGCTGTAGTTACTGCCCAAGCCGATGCTTTTTCTGCAATACTTGCGTCACTTGATTTTACTCTTTGCCAAGCTTTTTCCGCTAGAATTTTATCCGCTATTGATCTATTTGTTGAATCTTTATACTTTGAATATGCTATATCGTGTTCTTTGCAAGCTTGATCTAATTTATTAATTCCAGGATCTCCTCTTGCTAAACGTTTTGCCAACTTAGTTCCGGGTCCACAATATTGATAACCTCCGGGCAGATGTAATTCGTATGGTAAAGCGTCTATCGCTCGATTTACAACAGCACCAACTGGAATCCGTCTGAGCAGGGATAATGCAGCTGATGTTATACCACGTCCTCTCTTGCCAATGTCCTGACGACGACTGAACGATGCGGTCTTCATTATGCTGTTTTATGTAACCAACGTCTTCACTCTATGAAATACTTTATGATAATGAATCCTTTTTTTGTGTATTCCATACTTAAATATTCACAAGCTTTACCCATATATTTTGATGATTGTATCTTTAATCCATTTTTCTCTCTTAGCACCTTTGATTTTATCGTGATTTGATTTACCAATTATATGATTATGCATATCAACAACTGCATTACCTACAAGATTCATTACATACTCTACATTAGTAGCATCTTTGTAATCTGTTGGATTATCAAGATTTGTGATACGTTTACCATTACATGTATACACAGATGGATCGTTATTAGAGGTTGCTATAACTTGATTAATAGTAGCAACATCATTCGGAGCTATTCCTGCTGATATGTTAGATATTCTTCTATTTTTTCCATCATATAAGTTATTTATTTTATATAAAACTATAGTTTGTTTCACAACAACACAATCATTATCATCTTTACCAGATTTTACATGGGTTAATCGTCTACCTCCACATATAAAGTTAACACCAGTAGCTGATAGTTGTGGCACTTGTGTTAAAATAACAGCATCATGTTCTTCCGTGCCTAAACTTATATTTGACAATCTTTTATTTTTTCCATCCCACTTGTCATTTTTTAGTTGTAGTAAGGTAAACTTTTCACTTCCTTGCATAAACTCATCACCTTTCTTTGACACTACTTGATTTTGTTTAACAAAAGCGGATGTTCCTTCTTCAAGCTTTCATTCATTTGTCTCACGGTAGCAGCATCCAATGGAGTTGAACCATCTTTCAGATTGGACAACACTTTTCCATTACAATCAATAACAGCATCATTATATAAAATACAATTAATTATCTTTAATATATTTCATATTAACACCATCACTTTCTTCTTTAGGATATCCAATATCGTTTATAGTATATTTATAAAAAGAAAATCCATCCTTTTTCTTTTCTGGTATTACAGAGTGCAAATAACGCTTATTGATTGTATCTGTATCATCAGTTGGATCTGCCACATTAGTTATTTTATAATTTAAAGCATTGTACATTTTATCACTTTTAGTCTTTTGCAACAGTAAAGCGTAATCCATCGCAGATAGCAAATAGCCTTTATTAACAACATCTCCATTGTTGACTGGTTTTGCAACATTAATAACCCTGTGAGATTTTGCATCATACAGTTGGTTGTTGTCAAGTTTTAAACTTGTAGATGTTTCCTCCTTCACTGTTTTTAAATTTGTTGCATCTCCATCTTCTTCTGGATCCTAACAAACTTTAAACGTTTATTATTTATGTTATAGTCACCTTCGGGTGTTTGTGGATTACCGCACTTCTTTTTCTGTTTTCTCCAACTTGCAATCCTAACGCGGAGTATCGTCCGAACTTGTCGACGCTCATGTTAGAACTGACACATTATACGCCTGCAACTCTTATATATCCGCGGACAATTATACAACTATGCCGCGATTCCTGAGTTCGTCAATCAGAGCTACCCATTCATTATTTAAACCTGTATGACCAGCTTCCATGGCTTCATGCAATAGTCTCATTCTATCAACCAATTTATTGATGTCGTTGTAGTAAATCACATTCGTATTGTATAGATATTTCATCAATCCTTTACCAGATGTTGAAGTATCTCCTTTACTCTTTTTACCATGTTGTTCAAGAAGTGATAAATCCATAAGTGATAAAGATTTTCTTTTCAGTGGTTGTCTCACCGCTGGTGCAGTACGTAATGTTGGCAATTTTCGTGGAGGAAACAACTTTTTTATAACGATGTTATATTTTGTTGCACGTGAACGATTAATCATTGCATCCTTTAAGTAGTTTCTTTTATGAGCGTTAGTATTTTGTAGAATCTCCTTAAAAACACTTAAATCTTTGGATGAATATCTTAGTGGTATGTTTTTAAAAATTAATTCATATAATCCTTTTGTTCCTTTATATCTATGCTCACCAATAATGATGTAATCGTCTTGTGTTATTTCAAGCTTTGAATCGCCAATCTTCAATTCATTCCCATCAATTCTTGCTCCGTATACGTGTGATCTACTCAAATTCGGGTTTGATTTCATGTCATGTAGCATTTTCATTATATATTTTCTTCTAAGAGGTCCATGTTGTAATATATCGCTACTCAATTGAGTTAAATTTGGAATAGATTGTTCAGCTTCAGGTATTGGCTGTTCTTCTTCCTTTTCAACAATTGGTTCTTCTTCTTCTTTTGTTTCTTCTTGCTCACTAGCACTTGTATATGAATCATCATCTTCTTCTTTTTTTAATGCTTGTACTTCTTGTTTAGAAACTGGTAGTAAAACATCTCCTTCATAACGAGGTTTACCAATAGTTTCTGATATCTGTTTTAAAGGTTCCGTAATAGGTTTAAATGTAGTCTCTAGAAATTCTTCTCTTTCACTTAAACCCATCCTCAATGCACGATTCTTCATCCTAATAGAATCACTGAGTGATTTTATTTCTTTCAATAGTTTTTCTTGATTCACCATGTTTACACTGTGAAGTTCAATGTGTAACTAGATGTAGCATCGGTAGTTCAACGCATAAATACAAATTTATCCAACCCTATACGATATCTACCATTTTTAATATCTTCTTCCTTCATAATAACGAGAAAGCTATATTTCTCATTCCATGCTTTGCCACACATCTCTTTAAATTTTTCAAATGGCATATCCGCATTTACATGATCATTATATATATATGCTTTAAATTTGTTTCATCTTGCTTGAAGATGATCAACATATTTGCATTGTCTCTTATAAGTTGTTTTGGAATTTTACTGTATGTTTGACCAATATAAATGCTATCGATATTATGATGTCTTCCCATAGCAAAATAATTCCTTATTGTGTCATGATTTTCACAAGAAACATCGTCAAATATAAAAATAGAAAATGGTTTTGCTTCATTTGGTTGCATAATTGTTTCACTGGCATTAAACTTGTAAAAATTCACTTCAGGTACACTTGCAAGTACTTTATCCAATAATTGATATTTTGGTTGTTGCAATGATTTTGAAAAAATGTATATATTGTTAAAACGCAATCCCTTAGGATTAGTTATAAGGTTAAAAACAACATTAGTTTTTCCACAATTTGAAGGACCAGTTATTAGACATCTTATCGTATTTGGTAGTAATTCACCATGTTTTCCATGATTTAACTTATCATTGTCAAATTTCAATTCATCAATGTTATTGATATTAAATCGATCTTTTTGTTGTACAATCTCCATCTTGTATAAAGGTTAAACACACAATGAGCTATTAAACAACTATACTAAGTCTTTTGAAGGAATCCAAGAGTCTTCACTTTTATCAAACCCTAACCACCGGACTTTAACCATATCGTTTTTCCTTTGTAAAATCTTCTCGACAAGATATACATCACCAACTGTTGATTTCAACAATTCGTGTCCGTAGAATCCACCTTGAAGTAATTCATCCTTGTTATCCTTTAATAAATAGGTTTCAGGTATAGTTGGTTGCACTTTATAAATTGTAAATACTTCATTAGTCCAATTTGGTAGATATCTTTTACTAAATACACCTTTGTATTTGCTTATACGAACTTTATCGTTGAACTTGAACTTCTTTGGTTGCAATTTTTCCAATTTCGGTGTTGTATTATTTTTAATGCGTTGTAATACAGTTTTGGCATTAGCACTGTTTACCTGGATAGGTTTCATTCCAATGGTACGATGATATTTGTTGTTATACTCTTTTATAAGTTGTGGTAATATGTCATACCACACGTATGGTCCTCGTTTTGAAAATTGTTTATACATCGCACCTTTTAATGTTCTATTAAATCTTTCAATTATTGAAGCTTTAACTTCAGAATTTGTTGAATAATGATTTATTTGATATTTTTTCATCAAAGCTCCAAAGTCTTTATTAAAATATTCTTTTCCATCATCGGTCTGTAGATGTTTAATTTTAAATTTATTTCTTTGTATTGTGGTTTCCATAGCTTTTGTAACACTTTTACCAGTATTGTCCTTCAATGGTAAAGCGTCAGCTATTTTAGTAAAACAGTCTATAATTGTTAAAATATATTTAAATCCTTTGTTTAATTTACTGTGCGGTATCATTTCAATGAGATCATCTTGATAAAGATCATTCATTCCTTTAATGATTGTACTTCTTCTTTGAAATCTTCTTCTTGCTGGTTTATGTAGTTCATTTACAATCTTGTCCTTCACACTTTCCATCTTCAGATGTTGATTGTACACTGCATGTAAAAATACTGATCCATAGAATAGTTTATTCTCATTTATATAGTTTGAATATAGATCAAGACCATTTCATATTAGTGTAAAAAAGAGGGAACATGGCATTGGGCTTGTCATGTCCCCTCTTTTTTACGGAAAGGAAAAAGGAAGAAGGTAGAGGACGAAGAATAGGTTTATTGGTCGATAGGGTTTAAGGAGTAGTGGCCGAATGGTAGAGTATTAATTTTATCTTCTAAAATAAAATTCTTGTCGTCTTTGTAGCTTAATGCTTACTTTGTTTGTTTGACAGTGAAAAGTTGGTGGTTATAACTTCTTATAGTGTTGAATGTTGCAGTTGTTTCAACATTTTCAAACAAACATCTTTTATAATGTTCAAACTGTACGTTCTTCTTTAAGAAAGATGTCTTTATTCCTTTGGCCTTCTTCGTGACTTGATGTTCATTCCTCTCGTTTATGTACAGTTGAAATGAATACAGTTTGGACATTAATGCTACAATTTCCATCATCGGCACACCATTTGTTTCATCTTTAAATTTTCCCAATACTTTCTTATTTCTGTCATAGTCGTAATTTGGATGATACTTAGGATAATCGGAAAAGTCGAAATCATCTTTATATATAAAGGTGTGTAGATCTTCATACATGTCATTTGTTTTAATCCAGTAAATTAGTGCATCCGTATCCATATATGCAATACCAATGTTCTCTCTTCCATAATAGTTAACCATCTTCTTATAATGAAACTCGTACATATGTGTTTTTGAAATATCCAAGATTGACATTCCAAGATACAAAGGACGATCCATTTCAACTGACTTCTTGTTCATGGAAATAACAACTAGATTTTCATTAATAATTACAGATGAACCAAAGTTTGGTTGTTGCACCAATTTCTGTAATTTTACTGGATCAGTTACCAATTTGATATCCTTATGTTTCCTTTTGTTTTCCAAAGTCTTGCCAAATATTGCGTTATTCATTAATTTGAAAAAATCTTTTTGAAAACTTGATGTAGCGGTGGCTCTTCTTCTTGTTTTGTTGTCGATGTAAGGTTTTAACCAACAAGATTGAGTAAATTGTAGTACTCGATTAATTTTTGTAATTCTCAATCCTAAGTCTAAAGCTTGTTGTATCATCCAGTAGTGTCCAACATATCGAGACTTGTTGGTTAAAGTCATCATTAATTTTGGCCATCTTCCAGTAGGGGAAATTTCAGTCTTCGGAAGAAGTGGTAAATCATAATGTTGATCGTGAAGATGTTCAGGATATTCAAAATCGACATCAAAAATGTAACCAGTTTCACCATGCTTCGGTATATCCATTATGTTTCCAATCGATTCTGGGTCTATCCATTTAAAATTATTATATGGAAGGGGATTCGACATTGCCCATCCGTATAAGTTATTTGCATCAAAATAACCCAGGAATGTTGTTGGTTTTGATGCATCATAATCGGGCAGATACTTGTTGTTCGCCTTGAAGTGTCGTGTAACACTTTGCGTCAATCCCCCTCGAACTCCTGACTCTAACATCATAACCATATCTATATCAGTAAGAAGTTGAATTTTACAATTTGTTTCTTTTAACATAGCTTGCCATGCTAATCCAGGTGAAGTGTACGAATGAAGAGGGTCCAATCCATATGCTGCAAAACACGTATTTCTAAATTCTTCCATTATATCACATAATAAAGTTACATCTAATTTAACATAAAAATCTGAATATTCTCCCAATGTTGTAAATCCTAATTCATTCCATACTTTACATGCATGATCATAATCCTCTTGAGATATGTCCATGTCGTATAGTTTACTTTTGAATTCTTCTTTTGGCGGAAGTGATGTTTCATTAAATTTTTCTAAACTGTCTATATAATCATATGGGAAAACACCTTTCCGAAGTACAAGATCCAGTTTGTCGTTACTTACAATCTTCTTTGTTTCAATAAAATCTTGTTTCCTTAAATTTTCAGATAGTTTAGACAAACTCGATGGCATAAATCGGTAGGAGTCTAAAAATCTTAATTTGACATTTCCAACTGTTTTAGAGAAACTTATAAATTTTTCTGAAGTTTCAGCCAACACATCTATTGAACCATTGTCTCTTCCTAATTCAGGTATTATAAAATGAGCATCATACCCACTGAGGTTATGCAGAACCACAGGAATAAATAGTGGTATACGATAGCTCAAATTGCATTTATTACAAGCAGCACCCCTGTAATAACCTGTAAGGTGGTCATGATCTTTAACTTTATAATTGTCAATGGTAAATTCATTTTTACATAAGAAACAGTGAGTTGCATTTTCATGTTGCATTTCCTCTTCTTCCTCCATCGGTTTCATTGGTACGATATTCGTATATAATCTTTGTACATTTTCAGCTATTAAATATAAATGGTCAAGAAATATTGTTTCCACATTTTCATCACGATATGCTAGAGGTTCTGAAGTTAATCCATATTGGTTTAAATGTTCTTCTGATAATGTTGATTTAACCATTAAACAAAAACTATTTGGTTTGTGCATTTGATATTTGACACTTTTTTTAGCTTCACAATTTTCATCTTCTATAGGAATTAGTGTTGATTCAAAGTCCGCATATACAACTATAGGGATACGGTATTGATGATGAACCTTTTGAAATGTAACAAATGCTCTGTTTTTTTCGAAGGTAAATTAATCTTTGCTTCATAATTATTGTTACATAGTCTTTTGTGCTCTTGTAACCATTCTCTTCCTTCTCTTCCTTCTCGTTGAAAATTAAAACATCTCTTGCAAATTATCTTTTTGTTTCGATTTTTTGAAAGTTGCTTGTTAACAAGAGCATCGAATTTCTTTATGTACACATAGTGAGACACATCTCCTCGCGTTAGTAGTAGTAAATCTGTATGATCTGTTAGCTCTTCTTTTACAACACGTAAAGGATACACTTTGTTTGAACTATCTAATGCAAAAACATTGATAGATGTACCAGGATTTTTCTTCTCAAATTTTGATATATCTTTCAGTGATACAGGGTAAGTAATTCCTTGAAAATTGTACCTATGTCTTTGATTTTCATAGTGTTGGTTAGGTTTATCGAAATGATTTGGTACAAACTTAGATGTCATCGCATATCTAAAACATTCATTATCTTGATTTTTCACATTAATACATGATTTTATATCCTTAATTCTTTTGGGCAAAGGAATGTAACTAGATCCCATTAGTCCATATCCATGTTTGTGAACTATTATATCTAATACTTCAATACTTGTAAGACTCCATCCGGATCCTCTTTCTTCGTGTTCCTGAATTTTTGGTAATATTTCTTCTATACAGTTCTCTACTATTGAATCAATGTTTGAACTTTCCATAATGGTTCGGTTTTTTGTTATGAATCCTCTTGGTGATAATTCTTCTTGTACATTTATAAACATAGCTTCTAGTAGTAAACCAAATTTAAGAAAGTTTAATCTTTTCAATTCTTCTTTTAAAGTTTTACTTATGATTGGTTTTGCTTCTCTAATAAATTCTTCTAGCTTCAAATTTTCATTTTGAATCTTATGATGCATTACTACTTTACCGGGTAATGCAAATACTTGTAGATTCGGTAAAGTAGTTGAAGATGTTGCTGTTATTTCATCTTGTTCTTCTTGTTGTTCTTGTTGTTCTTGTTCTTCTTCTTGTTCTTGTTGTTCTTGTTTTTCTTCTGGGTTGTTGTGAATTAGTTCTTTATGACAGTCTAATAGAATTTCATCGTGAAACGATTCCAAACATTTATCGCAACGATACATGTTGAGATCTAATGTACTAATGATACTCTTCGAAATTTCGCCAAGAAATGAAATGGGCTCTCACGTTCCTCCTTTTATAACGGTTCCCCCACCACTATTTCATCCTCTTCACTATCCAAGGAAATCAAACGTTTTGAACAAAAATACTAACCTTCTACAAATTAATTGTTCATTCGTGTTCTTTATTCTAGTTGGAGTTTTAGTATGTACTTCTTCATATTCAAAATATAACGAACTTTCCCCCACCCAACTAATTTTAGTTACTTTTAAAACCAAACACCCGCCCTCCAAACATCTGTTAGGACAGACGTCATGGGACAGATGTTGAAAAAACAAATGTTGGGGTGGAAATAGCGAGAGCACAGGCGCTTGGTTGAACTAAATTCGCGCATAAATTAACTATGGTTGAACTAAAAAATTCGCATAAGTTAAAAGTTATTTCAAAACTAAAACTCAACAGTGTTAACCAAACTCTAACAGTCGAACAAATAGGTCAAGGTAATCCAATATTAACGCGAGAACGAGGAATAGAGCACTAAGTGGCATGTTAGTCCATTACCACAAAGTGATCTATTCCTCACTCTCTATTCTACATCTACTTTTTTGGGTTTACTTATTTATATTAAAATGTTCAAATTTTACTATGTAGAATGTCCATTCTTGCTCTTCAACTCTTCGATTGTTTTTAGCAATTGTAACAAATATTCGTTAGTTTTCACCAAAGTCTTTATTTTGCTACATCCAATTTCAATAGAAGGTATTATAAGTTGTAATTTTATAAGTTCGATCTTTTCTTTCTTGCGAATTTCTCTCTTTATTATGTTGTTCCTTATTTTTGCTGAAGATTTAAACTCCATGTTGTTTCTGCTAAAGCCACAATAATAAAAGTCTCTTCAAACAACCTGCATTTATACACATTCCTCCACCACTTTATAATCCCCACTCCTTTCCCCCTTCTTTATAGGATTTGAAAGGGATAGGGTGTAGGGTGGGGGAAGGGTAATTTTGTTATTACACTAGTTGTGCAAGAAAATAGCCGCCAGTGTCTACACCTTGTTTGTAGCACTCCATCATAGATTGTGCCCACTGCCACATGCGGTCTCTGTCATTTGGTGTGACAAGGAAAGAATGTCTATCACCATACAATATAAAAGAGTCGATTCGTACATAACATCCTGAGTCCAACCATTTATTAGCTTCAGCCGTAAACTTTTCTATTGTATCAAATGGAAATTGTGGATCAATTGCTATAACTTTACGTTCTTCACTAAGTTCAACAGTATAATCATCATCGTCCTCATCATCTTCACTTTCACTGTTGTTACTTAAAGTGTCTTCAGATTGTTCAAAAACATCTGAAATTTCGGAAGAATTCAAATTTTCATTCCGATGAGGAGGCATTTTGAAGCAAGAAATATTGTAAACAGCAGAGACGAAACGACAAGAGCGGCGTGTAGAAGAAAAATGAAGGAGTGACCTACGCTCGCTCCGCTTTTATAATAGTGTGCAAATGAGGGGTAGGAGCTGACCGTGACCAGTCATCAACCCAAAGGAGTGGGGGGGGGAAGTACTTTTCTTACTACTCGGATGGAAGTAGGTTAGTAGGTCACGAGACTTAGAGTGTTAAAAAATAATGGGGGAGAAACACAACGCTATAACGCATTGTGTTTCTCCCCCATTATTTTTTAAGCAACAATTTGGAAAAAACTATGTGAATTTACTTTCTACGCCCCCACCTTGTAATACCATCCACTTTGTGTCTGAGGAGATAGTCTTTAGAGTTTAACTCATAAACGGATTTCTCTTTCAAGTACTTTAATATTATATTTTTCGCCGTTACAACTTGCCAAAATGTGTTCGTTGTCAATAACACTTTCAAAAAAATAAACACAACCTCTCTTAAGCCTATTTCCTTTCACACCAATAATTTTGGATTGGTATTCAATAGTGGGGGTTTCTGTCAGTTGTGGTTCAGAAAGGTGTTTCACGACATGTACACGGCAAAAACTTTCGTTTTTAACACATTTCCTCCCACAAGCTGATCCTTTCTTAATTCCCCTAGTGAGCACTTCAGGGCAAGTAGTGGGACGGCTAAATGCCCTACGACGCTCTTCTTGTAATAATTGAAATTGCTCTGAAGGAGCAGGCTTAGGAGCAGGGTTGGGAGTAGGCTTAGTGGATTTAGTTTTATGATAGGTGTGGCCTTCAGGCATAGTAAGTGGTGGGGTAGGAGGCAATGGTGACAGTGGAATGACAGGTGTACTAAGACGATGAAGCAAAGTTTCAAATGAAGGGGTATTAGGACGGGAAGCTGGCTTCTGTGGTGGCGGCATGATGGTTGATGGCGGTGCGGAGTCGTTTGAAATCGAAGTAGAAGGCGAAGGCGGTGAAAAAATGCTTCGAAGTTTAGAAGTCTTGGTAGGCGGAAGAATAGTGACAGACGTTGAAGGTTGGGAACCAAATTGCTTCTTGTACCAACCAGGAGGATTTTTCAGACGAAGAGTTTTCTTAGGTGCAGTAACAGCCGTAGTAGAAGTTGAAGTAGAAGTAGAAGTTGAATTAGAAGTTGTAGTTGGCAGAGATGACATGGTTGTGGCTCCAAGTTTGCAGCGTAACGTCTGGAATCAGAATGAAATATTAGCCGCAGTCGGTGCGTCTTTTATAACAATATGCAAATGAGAGGGGTAGCAGCTGGCCGAGACTGATTATTGACCTGGGAGGTGGGAGAAAAGGGGAAAGAGAAGGTATTTATTTCAAATAATTCGCATAACTTTTGACTAAAATAAGATAACCAAATTCTTCTTTTACCAAAATGTTTGTCTTACATAGACCTTTTCAATGATGTATCGCTTGTCCAAATCCGTCAATCCGTTATCAAGTTATAGCCATTTTAATTTTTCAGGTCATGACCGGTCATTCACCCGGAGTAGTGGGGGAAGGAGTGGGGGTAGGAGTGGGGGAAGGGGGGGAATCGACTCCATTTTTCGGGGGGGGAGGGGGGGAGGGGGGGGAAATCGACTCCATTTTTTCGGGGGGGGGAGGGGGGAGGGGGGTAGGGGGTGAGGGGGGGAGGGGGGGGGGTCCATTGGCCTTTCCAAAAGTAGGTCAAGGTCACTCAAGACTTATAAAAAACCAAGGTGATGGGAACAGTAATACTGTTCCCACCACCCTGTTTGCCTAGCGGTTCCCACTCCAAACCCACTAGTTACGTTCTGCAAGGGAGGCCCTGGTCCGTCCGCATCAAAGCGTAACGTCCCTGTCCGCATCAAAGCGTAACGCTAAATAGGGAAACTGGAACAGCTAATGCAGAAACGCAACTCTAACTCCACCCAAACTAATCCCACCCATCATATTCCTAAACAAAATGCAAAAAACCTAGTCCGCTACCTACAATTTGCGGATGTCCCACCCCTTCTAAGTGAAGTTCAACCGAACTTCTGAATTTACATTTAATCTACCCCCTATCATCTAGCTGAAAGGCAAAACAACAACATTAATTATTAATACCAACACTTAAAACTAACAACACATCATTATTAAAAACCAAAATAATACAACACAACCAAATACCATCACTATTCTTAAAATTAATACACCTTAATGCTAAACACCTCTTAAAATTAATACACCTTAATGCTAAACCCAACTTATAACTAACATCGCAATGCGCAAATTATTTCTTAAATTAAATACAACTTACAACTAAACACACAAACACACATACCACATTGCATTAAAAAACGCAACGTAGTATAAGAAGTTCAAATATATATAGGCCTACTATATATTTGAAACCTCTTGCTGAGTCGCCAACAACCTTTCGCTATGAAAGTTTGTTGACGACTGACGCTAAGATCAGGCTCGTATCGCTCCTCGGATTCTCGAGTAGTGGGGGAAGTTGTTTCACTCCAGTACAGTGTTCAATCCAGTCCAGTTCACAGCAGTGTAAAAGGAAGGCGAAGGAGTGGGGAGCGGCATATGCACAGCAACGCAAAACCAAGGTTTGAGGTTAGAATTATCCATGTGCAGTAGCGCTAAAGTGAGTAATACAGGACTAGGCGCATGCGCAACAGCATGGACTGATTCCGATCCGGAGAACTCGTTGCATGCGCAGCAGGTTTGAGGTTAGAATTATCCATGGCAGCTGCCATGTTTAGTCCGGTTTCACCACATAGAGTCAACAACCGGTGGTGACCGGTCATTGGCCTGGAAGGAGTAGCTAAAGGTGGTGACCGGCCATTGACCCGGAGGAGTGGGGGAAGGAGTGGGGGGGTTTCATTGACCTTTCCGGTCATTGGCCCCAAAACCCCCTACTTCTCTTACTACTCAGGTGAAAGTCGGTCATCAGGCATCTGTCTGGCAGCTGTCCGGAGTAATTGCTACCTCTATAAAAACCAGGTAGTTGGCTCGGGCATCTGCCCGGGGAAGTGGGCCGTTGCTAGGCTATAAAACTAGACTGCTCATTACGCCACGACCATTAACTTACATTAATTTAGGTTAATGTTGATGATAGTATTATTCATGACATCTTGCGTTATATGTTACACTTCAACAATTTTGAACTTGTTACACGTATCGACTGTGTTCAACAAGTTTTTTTTTATTTTACCCCCACTATTCCTTATATAAGTGCTCTCACCACAATTCATACTTTATACTTCTCTATTCTCTTCAGCTGAGCTAAGGTTTGAGGTTAGAATTATCCATGGCGGCCGCCATGTTTAGTTCAGTTTCACCACATAGAGTCAGCGACCAGTTATTTGTCTAAAGGAGTGGGGGAAGGGGTGGTGGGGGAAGGTTGCCATTTTATAAGCCCTCTCCCTAGGCGGCGCTTCTAACTCGATCGCCAACTTTCAAACGATAAACACCTCTCCCATGGCACAAATAAATTATCCCGCTATCACCAACTACTTCAACTTAGAACTATTTCTGGTGGTAGTTGGATAGGATTTTTAAAAACTTACTCTGGATGACCTTGACATATTTTCCAGATCCCAGTTATAAGTTTGAATTTCAATTTTGAACTAACTCTTAATTTTTGTTCAACTGTTAGAGTTTCGTTAACACCGACGAATTTCAATTTTGAACTAACTTTTAATTTATGCGCACTTTTAGTTCAACCCCACTTTATGCGCAAATTCACTTCACCCTAACGCCAACACTATCGCCCTCTCCACCCCAACCTATATGGCATAACATATAACTACAGCATCTGATATATACCCTCTACCCCCCACCGGAAGCTATGTGACATGGCAGCTGGCGCCAGCTGCCACGTCACGTGCTCGGTGGGCACGTGGTCGGTTTTATAAGTAACCAAACGCCACTACTGCCTTTTGCTCTTCATATTAGGTGGCCGCAGTGCTTTGTATTTCCGATAAATGTCGCAGGCATTTAAAAGGACAATTGTCATTAGTAATTGTGAAGCTCCTTCTGACGTTGGTTTTCCCAAATTTAAGGAACACGACTAAAAATGTCCCATTGTCATGAACGTCGTCAATTTCTAAATTGACCAAATCGTCCCTTCTACACGCCCCATAAATTCCAAAAACTAATATTGTCTGGATAAACAGCCATGTCTGATCTGGAGCTTCAATATAAATTTCGTTATTTCTTCACTTGTTAGAACGTCTGAATTCTTAGGTTTGTAACCAGCGTTTTGACGTTTCAGGAATGCGACACTTTTCTTAAGAGAGTGAATTTAGACCAGAGAGTGAATGACTTGTAGTTTTTAGAGAGCCCACTTAGATATACCAACATAACATCGTCATTCACCACGTTTACATTCCTGACACTTTTCCATTTCACAAACTTTTCATAGTCAACTTCATACAACCCTCTCGCCTTAGCAGGTAGCAATTCTTCTGTCACTTTTCTTGATTGTTCCGAGGTGAAATCGGAAGTATTTTCTTCCATGATGTTACATGTGTTGTTATTTCACTATTCTTTATAGGAAATTCATAAATAACTCTTAGCAAACAGCTGACTTTTCAGTCCTAGTACCTAAAAATTTCTCCAGATGATTTTTCAGTCCTAGGACAAAGAAAACGCTTTTGGTACTATTGAGAGCACAAAAAACAGGCTGATTTCGTGCAGAATGATAAAATAGTTATTTGTGCTTCTAAGACTAAAGTACAAATTGTTCTCCATGAAGGGAAAGTGTTGTCGCCCGAAGGCGAAGCCGAGGGCGACAGTTACCCTGAGGTCAAAAATTTTGATCTCACATCAACATAAAAAACACACAAGGTAGGCCATATCATTTTAAAAGAAATACGAAAAACAAAATATAATTTAAGAATAGTCAAAAATTTACACTTGTGTTTTGGACTTCTTAGGTTAATAGCCTACCCAAGCGAAATGTTAACAAACACCTACACTGCCACGGCCATCTCTAGTGCTAGAGATGCTGCTCACTCACTGCTGACCATTCAGTCAGCAGTGAGTGAGCAGCAGCTACAGCTGCTATATTAGTCAACAATGAGTAACGAAACAAATACCAGTAACAGCTGACTGTGGCTCATGTTCTTTTTAATCTCTCTTTTAATGTTATTCTTATGTAACTAACTTTAGCCCCGTGGTACGCAAGAACTTGAGTTTTCCCTAGGTAGAAAGATTAAGTATTCAAGTCACATGGGATTGAAATTAGTACTTTACTACTCTATTCCAAGGAGTAAAATACGGCTTTAGATAGTAGGTGGAGGAAAACACATTTTTTATTAGGAGAGCATAGGATATTACAACAATGAGTGAAGACGATCTACTTTGAGGTGCTTTTTAAAATTAGTGACTTTAAAGGTAATAAAATCTGACAGAATCGTAAATATTTATTTTAATTAACAAAACAAACGAAAACCTCGACTGGTTTTAAAAATGGATTGTGTATGATGAAAACCACTTGAATATTATCAATACTAATTTAATCATCTGTAAACCTTCGTAGTGAAGTAATCTGCTATGGTCTACACTATTTTAACTTTATTATTATTGGCTTTTGCCCTACAAACAACTAGATATAAATAAAATCTACACATATATTAATTTTAAAATTGTATTATATCGGGTGTCCACAAAGTCTTGCCATGATTTCATAGCTTTGTTGTACAAACACCATTAAAGCCACACACATCTTACATTTTCTTGTTTTAACGGGAATTCAATCTAGTTTTTATTATTAACTTGTTAACAGCTAAACTCAGCTGATTGACAACAATGTAGTTTACTTATAATGCACTACGGAAAACAAATCGTGATGGCTCCACTAAATTGCCACCTCGTACACCACGCTCGACCTTTCTGGGTTACCCTAATGTTTCAAAGATTTGGTTTATTCTTCTCCAGTTCCCAATTTAGAAAATTTAAGAGAAAATTATAAATGTAGTGACGTCAATGGCATCCATTTCGAACGAAACCGTAAAGTAATTATTGATATAAAAAAACATAAAAAAATAAAAACTCCTGTAAAGGATTCATATAGGTAACCCAAGGCCCATAGAAGTATATATCGAGTTTGTGCATACCTGTAAAACACCTAAAGTGTTCCCTTTTAAAACTGAAAATAAAACTTGGTCTTACAACGCATTGTTTGTATACCATTCGGTTTCTTTATCAGCTCAAGGCTTATGGACACCCGGTACTCATGAAATAGAATCAAAAACATTCTAAAATGATTTTTATTAATACGACTAAAGTAAATTGCATATTCAAGTTAGAAAAGAACGTAAAATATCCAACCACATGTTTTTTGTAATTAGGCCTAATATATTATTTTGCGATAAAGAAATAAAGTGAAATATAGGGTAGCAGGCAAAAACGATCCGAAGGAATGGAAGCCACAAAACAATATTATAATCTTATTTCCTTTGAAAACGATCAATAATTAACCTGTGGAATCTGATACTATCCGGGGTTTTTTTTTTTAGATTTTTTATCAGTGTCTCTAATGCTTTTACGGCTAAATAAACTAATAAAACTTTTTTCATAAAATTAATAAACATACCATGAAACTTATTTATTTATTTGTTCTATTTATTTATTTATTTAACTTATATTTGAAATCGGACATATCACCGATATGATCTACTCACCGATATTAGATACATTTGTTAATTTCATATTTTTTTTTATTAAATAAAGTGGCCTCTGAGCCATTATTTTCACTGAATGAAAAGGTTTAAAATACCTGTTTTGTCAAATGTAGTTAAAGACTACAGCTGTTTGTGTTTAAAAGCACGTCTTTAGGTCACTATAGTAGCAATCATGAAAATAGTCCGATGAGAGTCGATACATTGTTGCCAAATTTAATCTGAAACCCATATTTATACTGTATTACACATGGTAAACATAACTACAAATGACAACATTGCAGGGCCAGAGGGGGTGAGGGGGACATAGCTGTTAAAATTCCATTGGTTTATTTTCGTGCATCTTACTATAGTTAGTTGAGGTTTAAAATAACTTTATCTAATCGACGTAGATATCGAGACAGTTTTAAAAACACAGAATACGAACACAAACGGGCACGCGGACGTTTAAACATTAAATAAGCCCAAAAATACAAAAAAATGCGGTCACCTAAAGTTAGTCATTAAATGTTATGTTTAATCTTTCAATATTTATTTATTCATGGATGTTGAATCTGTCCTATAAATTACCAAAATTCTATTACATTTCACATTGGTCCCTAGACTACGTCCTATAGGCTTTTAAAGTTTTAATGTTAATTATAACTTATAAAAAAATATTTTTACAAAATATTTTATAGACTAACTGTTTCCAGGTCAACTGAAATGACGGTTAAATTTCTACTAGTAGACGATCTCTAGTACTTATTTAATACGCTAAGGGTGTTTTTTTTTTTTTTTTTCATTGGAACTCTTCCTATAATTTTTAACCAATTTTTAGGATTTTGGTGTCGTTGTATTGGTCTTGGCCTGTAGTTGCTATCACAAAAAACATAAGTGGCCCCTAGGACTAGGCCTTGCAGGCTTTTGGAATTTCCATATTAACTTATGGAAGAAGTTTAATTGCTTGAATCATTAGACAGCTGTTGCTAAAGCTATCAACAACTAACAACATTAACAAATGATAGCAGATAATTAAGAACAGGTGTGTTAGTTATAAAATATTTTATAAACTAATGGGTATAGATAGTTCACATCAAATTAAATTTTTGTAGAATTTTGACCAGGAGGCATTTAAAAAATAATTTAAAAATAATATCTAATAATAATTTATACATTTAACTATTTAATAATAAACTACCTGAGGTTTGTACAAATATTGACATGTAAAGCAAATCAGAGATACAAAGTATTAAAAGTACAAATAGAAATAGCTTCTCTTCTTGTGCATTTTGACTACCCATTGAATTGACTTTATGACTTTGAAAATTGACTTTGTGAGTTTTGGAGTCGCTCTGACGTTATAAACTCAAAACAACATAAAATTAACTGTTTTTTTCCGGAGAGGTATCATGACGAGATGCTAAAATGATTCTTCTGAAGTAACGTCATGTTTGTATCTCAATGTCCTCAGTTTCCACTACATGATAGCGAAAATGGTCTGTTGTTCATTCCATATCATTGTAGCATACTTATGTCTAAAATTAAGAAATGTTTATTTCATTATTGACACTTTCTAAATGTGTATTTAGAAAATTAAAATGATACAGTCCTAAACAAATTTTAAAGGATTAGTGAAAAACAAATTAATGCAAAAATTTAAGATTTTAATGTTTTTTTTATTAGTCATTTAAAAAATTACTTTATATTTCAGACAACTTTTAAATACCGTTCTTACAAAATATGCAAACTAATTGAACTATGGCACTGAAAAAGTTTTTTATATAAATGTTTAATAGTTTTGTGTAGTTTTTTAACTTAAATCCTGTACTTCAGTGACTAGTGTTTATTTGTACGCATATAAAATTCAACCAACATTATTTTCAGCTATAAATGGGTGAAGTTAGCTCAATTTTATAGTTCGAAAGGGTATTAAAAATACAAGTCCTTAAAAAACTACCAAAAACACACCGGTCGAGGAACTATTTCGTACTTGAGATAATAATGTACATACAATTCCACTCGATTTATCTCAAATTAAAAAAATAATTAAATACAAAGCATGATTTTAAAGTAAGAGGAAGGGAATTTTAAATTTAGTAGAACAACTGATTGCTTTCGTTTTTTACTGCCTTTCCTGTACTGTATTTGTTTTCGATAAAGGCTACATTTTACCATGAATCACATAACTGAAACCGACCCACCCGTACATTTTGTGATATTTTATTTGAATCGATCCTGCTTGGTTTTAGTGGTTGGGAGTTAAAAACAACAAAAACAAAAAAGTCAACAAAAGTTACTTTTATTTCTAATAGTTCACGAAACTATTTTATGAACTACCATGGGGAAAATCAGTCTTATGGAGTAATTAGGTTCAGAAATTCAGATAATTTACAATTAATTTCAAAATGGCACACTTCTTTTCTTGAATTTCTTGTTGTACAATCGTAAAATAAATTTATTTGTAGTCAAAACCTACATGAGGTTTAATATAATTTGAACTAATTTAATATAATTGAAACTAATATAATTTCATAATTTTTCTGCCTGCTGGAAAATAAATTATTTCACTTATGAATATCGTTCCATTAGTTCATCAATTCAATGATGAATGACTAAAACTGTGGTTGAATAACTATACAATTATGAATAAATATAAATATATAATATGAATACGAATACGAATATGAATACAAATACAAATATAAATTTTCAATTTTTATAAATATAAAAATAAATATAAATTTCAATATAAATAATATTTATAAATATAAATATAAATTTAAATATAATATAAATGTAATATAAATATAAATATGAATATATATGGACATTTTGTTGGTTGTGGTGTATAGTCTCAAAAGTTGTTATTCACAAGCACTTTTTATTATTTTCTCACAAAAATCTCCCAGCAAAACTTGAAACAGATGTTAAAATTACCTTAGTTTAAAACAACTTGTGCTTGTTCCAATTTATCTTTCGCTAATATTTCCTGCAGTAGTTATTAGATCTCTTAAAAGGTCAAAGGCTTCTACGGGTTTATAAAATCGTAACGTGCTTATAAAATTATAAAACCGACGGAATCAAACTACAATTAATCTTTAAGATTTTCTTATAGTTCATGGTTCTATGTGAGATGCTTTTTCCCAAATAGAGGGGGATGTCTCTGTAGTTTTAAAGTGTAGAGTAAATAGTAGTAGCTATCTTATACGTTACATTGCAATACACATAGGCTTGGTGGTTAATTGCTCTTAATTCCTACCAAAAATTAAATTTTCCCAAAAATTTTGACTGCCAAAAAATTTTATCTCTTGCCTTCTTTACTATTATTTTGATTTTTTCCTGAAATAAATGATTTTTTATACTAGTTAAATAAACTTAACTATATTATTGAATATAATAATACATTATTGTACAGTATTATTACAGTTTTGTCAGTACAATAAATAGAATCATATAAGTGAAGAGTTTTATTTATTTATTTATTTTTATTGTGTTTACGCTTTAAAGCCTTAAGCCGAAACAAGTTTATCCGATTTCTGTCGGTCCTTCTTTTGTTTGTATGTTTGTCGGTCACACTCATTGATACTCTTATATATGTATGACGGATTTATTGGATTCCATCAATATTTTTCTCAAGAAGCTATTTAATATTTTTCTGACAGACTAGACTGGTTTTAAGGTTCTTAGCAACTTGAATCGCTTAGAGACCTTTGGGCTTTTCCCTACAGTCCGTCAAAATAACCAACTAATGCAAATAGGTCTCTCAAAGAGGCAACACTGGCTCAGAGCAATGATAACTTTATTTCAGAAGCAATCAACTTGTTGTGCCACTTTAAATCTTGATATCTTAATTATTTTATGTAAATTTTAAGATAAAACAGAATTTTTTAACTAAATTCATTTTTACTATTCATACTATTCTACTATTTATACTAAATTCATATCATACTAACTAAAAGTATTTGTTGGTTACACTTATTTTTTTCAAATTTGTAATTTGAAAAAATAAATTTAATCAACAAATACACGCAATGAAAATCTTTCATATTTTCCAAACAACTGATTAACCATATTTGTTTCATTATACTTTGAAGTTAAAGATTTCGAAACGAATACCTTTATAATCGGTGCATACCTCTTCATTATTCAAACCCTAGCAAATTAAGTTGGACATAAGTAGTCTTTAATTTGATACAATAAATATAAACTGCTACGTCATTGATTTCCCCTTTTGATCAATGTCCTGAACACCTATGAAATGAACACTTACTTCAGATAAGCTGCTTGATAATATTTTCTTGGTGGGCGAGGGAGGCAGGAGGGGTTAATAAGTTGTACAATTAATACAGTTTATGCAGTTTGCCCTGCGTGTTTTTGCCATGAATCAGCTTTTACCTCACACATGCCGGGGCATTTGAATTACGACGGATCCAGTTAGCAATATCATTACAACATGAAGGCTTACAAGAGAGGATTGTCATAGCTTTAGCTGAGACATCTCATAACCATGCTTCGAGTAGGCCCTACATGGATAGTACTGAATTATCGTATAGTTGACAAAGAAAAGAATAATAACTAGTGCTCGTGTTGCTCGACATCAAGCAATTTATTTTGATAATGTCAGGGCATCCACAAAATTAACCATATTAAATATAAAAAATTAAAAATTAAAAAGAATATACATGGTGTCCCGAAACTATCTGGAACCCTATTGTATAGTTCTTTCTCACATCCAGGCAATAAATAAACAATTTCATTAGGTACTCCAGGTAAAATACCAGGTAGGTACTCCAGGTTTCATTAGGTATCCAGGCAATAAATGTTATTGTTACCTGTTATTGTTACTGTTATTGTTACATTGGTTATTTGCATCGTTGCACATTGTTGTATTGTTACGTTTTTGTTTGTTTCTTTTTTGTTTTACCATCTTGTAATGCTATGTTTTTTTTTCACTATTGTGATTATTATGTAAATGGTGTTTGCCGTTGAGAATAAATAAATAAATAAAAAATAAAAAGAAACATCGTTAAACCAATAGCCGCCATTTTGCTTTTTACGTATGTTATTCCCGTAACGGATGTTTGTATTAAGTACATAGTTGGTATGATTCTCTATCACACCAATGTTCATTTTCAGTGAAAGACTGATTTTTCCCATTTGTATTTTCAAAATTGTGGCCATTTAAAGTTTTTTTTAAATGTCTCAAAACCGGTAATTTTTTTCTACATTTTACATGAGGCAAAATAGTTGACAAAGAAAATAATAATAACTAGTGCTCGTGTTGCTCGACATCAAGCAATTTATTTTGATAAAAATTACATTTAGATCTAAATCAATGACATCCGACCAATCCAATATTTTGAATAATAGTGATCATAAAAAACTACAGCTGTACAGGAACAGATGTTTAAAATGCTCAAGCCAATCTCAATGTTATTCCAATGGGGAAATTTCAAATTTAATTTGTGAATAACGCCCTTATTTTAAGTATGATTCTGATAAATTTTTGGCGGAAACGACTACAGACCAAGCCCTATCCAAGGATACCAAAACTTCAAAATCGGTTGAAAAATGTATGAGGAGTTCTCTACACACACCCCTGAGTATGTTAAATAGGTATAGATAGCTAATAATACCGCCTTGTAAGGATCAGACAACATATGATGGATTTATTGCAATTTTTCTCCAGAAAAACATTGCTTTTCTATTATAAGTAAGGCATAGGTAAGTTATTTTAGTAGAAAAATTACAATAACTCAGTTTTTGTTGTCTTATCGTTACAATTATCATCGGTTAAATAAGTTTATTTGTAGACTAAACTTTTTTGCCTGCTGAAAAGTTTTGATAAAATTTACATGTATTCTGATGTATTTGAGTTTAAAAATTTTAAATGGCCGGAATTTTGAAAATACACTTTAGAAAAAATCATTCTTTTACTGAAAATGGACATTGGTGTGATAAATATTCATACAAAATTTGAAATTAATGCAACCATTGGTTACGGGGATGAAAATTGTTATATATAAAAAACATAATGGTGGCTAGCGGCTTAACGAATCATTTTAGAACCCTGTTTGTATGATGTATTTTTATTGTCTCGAACAAATATAGAAAATGGTTGCAGAGAGTTCCGGGACACCTTTTATAAGCGTGGGTTTATTTTTTTATTAATTAAGTTAACGTAACTCTGTAAATTTGGTAGTTTTTATGAGCACATGTATAAACGTAATATAATAACATTGAAGTAATATAGACGTAACTTGTTAAAAAAACCAAACCTGTAACTCCTATTTCAATTTAAATCTTTGGATTAAAACGTCTTCGAAACTATTTTTAGAATTCAATAAGAACATAATTATTGTTTAATGTGTTATAAATTGGCTTAAAAGTTTTATAAGTTTCGATCAGCAGAGTCTATAACTTTTTTTTTCGATTTAGAAGTTAAGGTTTATTTATAAAAAAATATGCAATCAAAAATGTAAAATAACACTCTCTAAATCGATCAATATTAATTAAAGACATTATTAAAGATATTAAAATCCTACCAAACGCTAAAACAACGGAACGACTTTAAAACGTATTTTTACAATTAATTGGCTGGAATTTAAAATATACACTTCTCACTGTCAGTACATTTTATCTTCACTATAGAATAAATACTTCTGTAATGAGATTTAGGATTGTAATAGATTTTGATATTTTCTATTTCTGTTCTTATGAGGACAGTACATCATAGGGACGATAAAAGCCAGATGACATTTGGAACCATCTGCTCTTAATACCATATTTCTGAGAAACTGGATTACATTTTTATTTTATCATTGTAACATTTTTATCTTTGGTTAAACCAAGAAATATTGTGGTTTTCTTTTATATTTTCAGTATTATTAGTTAAACTATTTTTTTTATAATGAAATAAAACTCAAGTCAAAAATCTTCAAATAAGAAATGAAAATATTCCAACAACCTCGGAGGTAAAAGTGCATTCTTCTCAATATTAAAATTGCTTATCCGTAATCTCGAGTAACCTTGGTTGAAGATTATTTATATTTACATCAGAACCATCAATTACCTCTAGATACACCCTCGAAGATTACCCTCGAAAATTTAAATCCTCAATATTAAATCTCAAAAATTATGTTATAAGTTGAAAAATATTAAATTGTTGAGAATAATAAATTGAGGCACCCGGTTGTATATTGCAATAAACTTCTACGAGGCTATTTTACTATTATTAATATAATTGATATTTTATAGTTAACTCGTTTCCATTAAACTTCATTTGTAATGAAGAGTTGATTCCAATAAACATTAGGTTATATTTTCAAACTAATCGAATGGTTTACCACAGGAACGCGAGCTCAAGTAAGCACAAAGCTTATACCGTTTGAGCAACGTGATAGCTCTTTACTTGTCTGTGGTTGTAACAGGTCTGATTATATCTTCCACTAGTTTCACTTTCTCTCTCTGTATTATCTTTAAAAGGAAAGGGGCATTCCATCAACTGAAATTATCTCCTTAAGTGGTAAATGGTTTCATATTCTTGCTTTATAATTGTCATACGCACTGTGTATGTGTTAATCCTTAATGCACTTAATGTGTGTTAATCCTATTAACACACATTAAGCTAAGGAGTATCTTTGAATTGGAATATTGATTTTACATACAGTATAATAAGAGAAACTTCTTGGTAAGAGAAACTTCTTTTTTTCTATTGACGGTTTGATGTATGTGCATATGAGCTTGCCCCAAATTCGTTAAAAGCCAAAATTTAGTAATTTAGTCATCATAGTTATAATTTTGAATGCCAGAGAGCTTAATAACACGATTTTATAAAACTTGGTGTTAATGGTAGGGGGAGGGGTAAGTAGTCTATCTTAAACTTTGAAATATTAAAAATAAAAAATTTTGAAATCATTAATTTTGTTTTGTAATCGTTGTTCCTTACTTTCAATCAGTGCCACGCGGATGATCACTGTACTCAGACGTTCAGTTCCAAAACCAAACTCCCTGAAAACTATGGGTAGGCTAACATTATACAAATGAGCGCTCGATTCATTTGTCTTCTACAAAACCACAATAGTATTTTTCATTGTTTTAAGACCTATCCAATGATATTACTCTTGTTAGAATTTTAAAAATTATTAATAATTTATTTTGTCATCAAAATCATAGAGTAAAATTACTTACCTATAACAACATTTTATTGGTGAAGAAGATATCAGGTAAGTTGAAGCCAAATAGGAGAGAATCTCGTTATATCAAACCTAGAACTTTTTCTAAAATCTTTTAAACGCTGTCCCTCAATAACAATGAACTGAACAATGTAGATAGAATATTTCAATTCTTTCTATCGAACGACAAACTGATATTTCAATCATTAACTGGTTTTGATCATTATTTATTTTGGTTCATCATTTAAAACTAAGCAATAGATTTTTTCAGGTTAAAATCATATCATTCTAACCTTGATCTAAAATTAAACCTTGAAGTTCAATGAACCTAAATTGAAATGAGACAAACTAATAAAAAAGTCTCACTATTCAAACAAAGAATATCCGAATAAAGCGCTCTTTATTCTTCTTTAATATCATGAATATACTATGGCAATGTCATTGATTTATAATTATAATTATTATAAGTATTCATAAAATCTTCATCTTATTTTGGTAATCTATTATTTTCCTAAAACGTGTTGAGTTGTTTCCATTGTTTGCTTGTTTGTGAAAAAAAAACTTATTCCATTCCATAAAAAACAACGTTGACTGCTGAGGTTTATGTAGGTAATCAGTTTATTCCTAACATAATTTGATGAAGCTAAATAAGTATTGTGTTATCTAATAATTTCAGTTTAAAGTATGTGTTTTTTTTTTTTTTTTTTGTTTTTTTTATTGAAAGAAAACTTAGTTTCAAACATCGTAATGTTATTTCTCATTTTTCCGCTTAAGAACTGCTGGCTCATTTTTAATTAGAAACTATTTAACTTAAGAGGAAAACTCTTGCACGCAATGCTCACTAAACTAAAAGCAATATTCAACAGGAAGAGTTTCTGTAAGTGAAGTTGTTAAGGGAAATTCCAGTCTTGAAAACAAAGAGAGCTTTCCATAATGTAATACGCAAACTTTGATTGCAACGGTTTGAAGATGAATTTACATATGAGTATATGTACAAGTAGTGCTTATATATTCCGAAACTTAATCGATTAAAGGGAAAATGTTATTAAAGAAATAAATTTATAAATTGGAATGTGCATTCATGTAGACATGCTAATCAACGTTACATATTTGACATTCTTCCGTATACCTTAAGGTATACTTAAGGCAATTACACAAGATAAGTATAAATTATTTTAACCTTCTATGCTTAAAATACTTAAGATTCAATTTAAAATTATTACAATTCGAAATACGCCATGTTTTTCATGTCGCTCTAATGGAAGAAACATTACTTTCACTTCGCTCATTATTTACAGTACTTCATTACTTCACTTAACCAAGATCATTGTTTTGGTATTTTTGTAGGAAATAAATAATAGTACTATTTTGAAGTGAATATCTGGAATAATTTACAATGTACGGAAGTTCTTGTTAAGAAACGTCCTTTATAAGAAACTATGCCAGACTATCTATTGTTGTAAAACCTGTAATTCGATACAATAAACTCATAATAATCAGTCTTATAAAAATAATTATTATTCAGATGCAATAAAAATAGTACATGAAAAGAAACCGTAATTGGGGGGGGAGGGGGCGGGTTTGGACCGTACCACGTCAAAATGGTATAAAATGCCTCTAATGTAAAAACCTAAAAAAGTACATAAATGAAAATTCTATTCAAAACGCATTGTATTTCTCGCAACACACGATATACATGTGAGACACGTTTCTTATCCTAGCTCGCACGTTCCTCACACAAAGGGATTTTAATCCTATTGAGAGATTTTAGCATATCAGAACTAATCCGAGCGACAAAAAAAATACAGCTAACCAATTTATACGTAAACTAATTAAATAAATGCAAAGAATTCAAATAATACGCCATTTTAAACCCATTAGCTATTTATAACTTTCATATTAATATATTTTTCATGTAAAAAACGTCTAGTTTTATTCTTTTTTACTCAGTTATAGTCAATACTCTCTGTATAAAAAAAGTGTTAGTTAAAGATTAGATTTCGTGAAGTTGAATACCATGATTATCTTGAGTTAAAATCAAATTCCTTAAGTATTATTGTTTAGCGAGCGTTGCCACCGAACTTCGTAAAGTTGAAGTGTGAGACTGTTAGCGCCCTGATTATGAGACCGGTGAGAAGATTTACTGCTTAAAAGTTATCTCCCCCACACCCCAGCGACTCTGCGAGAGTGACCTGCACGAAACTTATGGGGAGAAAAATCTTCAACACTTAAAATTACACTTTCAAATTATATGATTGCATTGTAAAATTATTTACTCTCATATTTGTAAGAACAAAAGTTTTCCGATTTGAATATTTTTCATCAAAATGTCATGCATTTTAAAATGATATTCCGATTGATACCTTTGACGTATTCTTATACATCTATTCTACAATTAGACAAACTGATAGGAATATATGGATCAATATTTTAATTTTGAATGTTAGGTGTATAATAAATATTACTGTTACCCAAATAAAATGATAACAGTGTCGTCGAAAACTTACTTTACCAGTTCTTTGAATCAAACTTTACTTAAAATTCCTAAGGTTAGTTTCCATATTTAAAACCAGGTTTAGAAGTATAAAGGTAATCATCTGAGAAGACCCGTAAAAATGTGATATAGCAATAAAGATGGAATTATAACAATTAGACACTTGCATTTAAAATGTTAAAACTTGCAGTAATTTATATTAAACTAATTGGTATGTTTTTATAAAAGTTATATTTTCTTTGTATAAATCCTGTACATTTATACGGTTATTTCATCCCGTTTGTTAAATCGTCTGTTATGAATTGAGATAAACAGAGCCGGCCTTAGGGCGGTGCGAGCGGTGCGGCCGCACCGGGCCCCGCGCTTGTAAAGGCCCCGCGCTTACAAAGTTGATCAAGGAAAAAAACGAAAAAATTACAAAATTACAAAATTTAACCATAGCAGTGAGAGACGGCCGTTTTCTCGTTTATTGCTATGCCTTAAAGTGGCCGCGGCCGGGAGACGGACGTATGGGCCTACACGTTTTATACTGGTAAAAATAACCGGTGAAAAATATCTTAAAAAGTGGTTACATTATATGTCATTCGAAAGATAACATTCTGAATTTCTTATTATAGTAAGAGATAACTGTTAAGTGTTTGTGTTACAACGAAATAGCTCTCAGAATATTCGTAAATTTTAGCATGACATCAATCAAAGTAGCCAACAGGTTTGAAACGTCAAAACATGACATTTTTAACTTACCTGATCAGATAGATTTTATTGTATAAATTTTCATTTGGCACCATTTGTTGGTCAATACAAAGAGTTCCTATTATTCTTAGTATCAATCAATTTATACTTTGTAAGGTCTCATAGGTTAGAATATAAAATATTTTCGAACTGTATAACAAATGCCAAACTCCTGGCAGACGGCCATTTGCTAAATTGTTATTTTATATAATGTACGTCATTATTACTAGTCGTCTAGTCGAATGAAATGTCATTTTGAAGAGGAATAAATGTAGATTTATGTAGCTTATAGGTTTACACGGTAGTACTGATGATCGCATGGTGTGCATTAGGCTTTTAGGCTACATGTTGTTTATAACATTCTATCGTTCTTCCTTCGCGCTCCTTGCATTTCCGGTACAACTTCGTGTTGACAGCGTTACAAATTTCAAAAATTTTTATACAGTTTATAGCCTTTGTAAAGTTTTTATAATTTAATCCATTTCTTAAATTTATTTGATTTGAACTGCTAATGAAAATAATAGGCCTATAGGAATTCATTGCTAGTAAAAACTTCATTTTTATTGCTTGTTTCCAAAATAATCTTATATGTTACCATTTACAAATTTTTCAATTTTCCATAAACTCGTACATGATAGCTAAAAAATTATTATATTTTTTGTGCAAACAATAAAATTGTCTAGCCTATAATATTTATATAGGTACCTAACAAAATGTTATATAAATCATACACAAGGTTTTATCGAGGCGTTTTTGGGATTTTGCAAAAGAAGATTCCAATTTTTTTACATTTAAAACAAACTTCAAAATATACTATTGTTCTTTTGCTATATTCAAATTCAATTGTTCTTCTGAACAATAATTTGATACAATTAAAAATTATGTTTTCATCTTGTGCTACAAGTTAATAAACGAAATCTTATAAATTGGTAAGTTTTTAGTCACAATCTTCATTATTATAAGCCTTATGTTTGTTACCAACAACATTTAAATTATAAATTAAATTATATATTACGTTTGGGGCTTTGAAGAGATAGAAAAAAGTTTGTGTGTGAGGGGAGGAGGTTATTTTGGGGAGCCCCGCACAGGAGGTTTGCACTGGGCCCCGCACAGGCTAAGGCCGGCTCTGGAGATAAATTAAATGATTGCATGTTATGAAATTGAAAAAAATATAAAGTATAACTGTCAAGTAATATCATTGCTTTTGACATTTTCTGCCTTCCGGTGGTGTGTTGGATTTCTTCTATCTTTTTGTAACAAATAGGAGTTTACTCAAAAGGGTTTTAAGAAAATCATGAGCTTGTTAAATACACAATAGTGCTCTCAAAAACTACTAGTATAACGGATATTCGAACTGACGACATAGCTTATATTATGCGTTACAAAAACATTACATATAGAATAACATTACACATTAATAATATTTTTAAAAGACTTGGTCTGGACGTGAAGAAAATGCCTTACTCGATTTGATAAATGTATATAAGGAATAAGGGTTTGATTAAGGTTATGATAAGAATCAAACTCCGTTCTCTGCCACCGAAAAATTCTGGGACTAGTAAAAATAAGCTTCATATAACGATTAATAGATGTTGTAAAGTTTAAGAAATAGATAACCTATTTATCATACCCAGATGTATTTAATACTTTTAACTTTAAAAATACTTACAGTAACTAACCTCTAACAACTGTTATAACCAACCTAAGATACTGTAATGCTAACATATCTCAGACTATAAGACTACATAACTTTTATAACCACCTATAACCATACACACAATTACTACACCACCATTACCAAATGATACCTGTATTGTAAATTATTTTTCAATTTAACAATAACATTCTAGAACTGAATATGGCTATGTTATTCTTTTAATAACGTTGGCTAAACATTCAAACCAATGAAAATTTTGCATAAAACTTAACCTAATTAAAACGGTTATTTAAATTGATAAATTGAACATTTTTCTTTATGTATTATTGATTTTTCTTTGTGAAAATTGCTCTGGGTTTTATTGGGTGAACTAAAAAGGCTGTAACTTAAAAGTTAAAATACTAGAGAAACAAAACTGTTCTTGATTAAACGTTAAGCTTAACAGTTAAGGGGTCGTTTATTCTGTGAAGGTTGCTGGCTTTACAAGACAAATTCATGTTACACAGCAAAGTCACTGTGTTGCTTTAAGTAATACAAAAATACGTGTAGAATACTGTAATAACATAAACGTAATCAAGGGATAATATATATATATATATATACATATATAATCAGTTAAAACACAACCTCTTATTTTAACTTTATTATTTTCATCTTTATTTATTCGTTTTATCCTTATTTTTGCTAGTAATGTATGTCCAGTTTTGACAATAGTAAAATGACCTACAAAGATTTTAAAACAAATCACTTGTAAAACACCCATTTATTTTTTATATATATTCAAATATAATATTTATTTTAGATCCTTTGTTCCAAGAAATGATCTTATTATTATTTCAATGTAATTAATAATAATATTTTGATATAAAAGTAATATTATTAATAATAAGATTAATAAAAAGTAAATATTAATAATATTTGATATAAAAGTACAAGGCGTGTTTTCTTTATGTTCACATTTTAAACGTTGTTAGTTTTGGTTTAACTTCATAAAAAAAGTCCTCACACATCCTGTTCATATCCTCTTCGAAGTAACCACATGGAGAAGAAGGAACTGTATTGCTGTGAAGAAAAGAGTTTTTTTCCTATTTAAGGAGCGTCCAATAGGAAACGTCCAATACGGGTGTTTCGCCGGAAACTGACGCTCCTCGATTTTAATTTTTTTAACCCAATCGGTAATTTTTACAGCAATACGTTATTTAGTGTACCATGATAGACGAGCCCTACTTAAGTAAATATAACAATATATTCTTGTCTTAAATTCGTATACACCAATGAATTATTACGGAGGAAAATACGAAGACAGAAATTCACATCTATTATTAATATTAGTGAATCCATGTGATTGATTACACAGTCTATAAAAAAATTATAAAAAATACCAACACGGTATTTTTACCCAGAGAATTTTGTAGAGTTCTCCGATATTTTACCAAGCGCTGATATTTCTGATGGCAGGCAACGCTAGGTAGCAAAAATGTTTGTTATATCGACAAAGCCTTATCGGTATACCCCGGGTGCGCCATGCGCGAGGAGCAATGCGGTCATTTTCTATTCCCTCCTTTTGGCAATGGTTTTTTATCCAAAACTTAAATATTTTTGATTTCTAATTAAATACCCAAAAGGAAAACACAGATACTAAATTAGCATAGGAAAGCCTTATATGGATTTTGTATCTACCAGCTTGAATAAAAAATGAAATGGTAACTTCATTTTACTCAAATACATACCGGTACTTTATTCATGGATTTCACCAAGGAACACTAGAACAATCTTTTGTATGGTTTGATTTAGACATGGTTTTATTCTAAAAAAGTTTCAACATTTTTAATCATAATTGATTTGAATACTAAATTTCAGTGGCGAAAACATGAACTTTAATATTATGACCATTAATATGTTGTATGTCACTCGTTAGGTTGCAATTGGGTTATAGTAATATAAATATACCATTAAGTCTTGGAGCATTCAGTGAAATGAAAATATGTTTTTCAGATAAGTAAACCAGGAACTGATTATTTTATTAATAATAACTGATTAATTTAGAAGTTTTAAAAATATATATAAAATAAAACATATATTAAGTCAAACAAACTATCTTTTGAATTAGTTTCAGAAAAAGCACTCTCCTATACTGGCTGTAATTTACTCAGTAATTGAAACAAAGCAACCTGGTATTTGTTGTGGTATTTGTTGTGGTATTGTTGTGCTCCACATTATGTTTCACCATAGAGTTATGTTTTATTTTATACAACTATTCTTCTACTAAAATTGTGGAATGCTATTACTTATAAATTTGTTCTCTAGTCTTAATATCTTTCTTTATATCTAACAAAGATTTACACTTAAAAACTAATATTTAGAACATTCTAGTTTTTTATTTTATTTTTTTATTTATTATTTTTATTTTTACTTATTTACAACTTCACAATTAAATAAAGAGTAGTTGAAAAAGCTAACTAATAAATATAAAAGTATTGTAATTAAAAGACAATGATACAATTTGTGGCTACTAAGTGAAATCTTATAATTTTTTATTTATCGCCCACTGAACGTTTTTATTGGTTTTTTTCCTATAAATAGTTCAATTCCATTGCTGTCGGATATTCCGGTTCACAATCAGTGGTTCCAACACACGAGCGAGCGTCCAATCAGTTGTTTCACCGGAAACTGACCCTCCTGGAATTTTATTTATTGCGAAACGTTAGTGTATCGTGATAGACGAGCAATTAATAATAACAATAAATTGTTCTCTGGAATGTTTTTGGGCTCTTAAGAAAAATAAATTAAGAAAAAAGTTTTAAGTGTATATAATTTGTTTTTGGTTTTTTTCATTGTTTAACAATTGTCTGGTGGTTTTATCGGTAATTTTATTTTGGACGCATAGTTTTGTTATAATTTTGGATTGGTTTATTTGACTATAACTTTCAAGACAAATGTATGTATCCGTTTTAAGTGCTATCGTAATAGTGCTGTTCACTTTGAATTTAGATCTTTCAACTTCTTATCATCTAATTTCAAAATTTTCTTACAATTTTAATATATTTTTAAAACACGGTGAATGGGTAGGTGGTAGCGAAGTGCTTAGCACGCTGTACTGCAATGGCAGCGATGTCGTGGTTTCGAAACTGCGTTCTGGCCCGAGTTTTATCAGTAGCCTACCACTCATCTGTACTGTAGTAGGCCACCCCTCACTTTGTCTAATATTTCTTAATAGTCTAATCAATAGTCAATAGTCAAACACAGATCGATTGTTTAAGATGACGGAACAAATTAAGGCAAAAAGAACCCTTAATCTCAAAAGAAAAAGAAGAACAATCTCTTTAAATAAAATAAAATTTAATTTTGGAAGCCTTTCACCGTATACCTTCTAACACCTGAATTTTCAACACTACAGTGCACCCATTAAGCCACGGTCCGACTAGGCTGGTTACCAGCCGCTAATAAATATCCGCTGGTGATATTGCCAGCAACCAGCCTAGTCTGATCCAGTACTAGCGGCTGGTAAATGCCAGCGGGCTAGTGTTTACTAGCCGAAATCGTAAGCTGATAATGTTTAATTTTTTACCTCTGGTACCCTCCGCTGGCAGTCACGTGATCACTTCGCTGGCGCCAACCAGCCAATGTAAACCCCTAGTAGCTCACAAGCGGCTGGCTAATTAACACATGCCTAGTTGGTTTTATGCGCTGTTTCAGGGTTTACAGCGTTTAGTTTCGTTATACTGTATTTTATACCTTTTTTGTGATTAACAGTGAATATGGTTGACAGCACCAAGTGGTCGGGCAAACAGATTTATTGATTTATTTCAAAATTATCCAAAAACAATGTTTTCAAGTCATCATTCAGCAGCAACTGTACGGTGGCTAGTTGCTTTAAATGTGAACTCTTCAGATCCGCTGGCTGATGGCGATATTTACTAGCGGCTTGTTAGTAGCGACTGGTAACCAGCCTAGTTGAACCGCGGCTTAAATAAAGTAATCTGAAGTGTTTTGCCATCACTGACTCTAAATAAAGGTATACTACATTTTGAGACTTTTAATATAATACCGTCTTCAGATAGCTATGTTTTAGTGTTGTTTTTGCTTGCTTGTGAATGTTTAGACATATGCTATAAAGATCATGGTCTAAGCTCGTTATCGTTTTCATTCCATTACAGTGCTCTGTTTCAATTATATGTTTTAATGTTCTGACTGTGGTGTTAAGTCAAATACAAAGTTTACTACACCCTAAGCCATCACAAAACCTGCAATACAGCGCACAACAGAACCAGTGCAATCAACAACTCGGGATATTTTACACAGTGTTAATCCTGAGTGTGTAATATATCATGAATATTTGCAGGGTAAACAACTATGCTCATATTAAGAGTTTTTGTTCACTTTTGGTATTTTTATTATATGACGTAAAACTTGTAAATGGAACAATCAGGTTCAAGCAGGTTTTAAGATTTTGTTACTCTTATTTCACAAATAATTCAATATTTTTTAAATAATTTTTAATAGCCAAGGTGTGATTTTCCTCGCATAAAGCTCAAAAATTAGCTAAAACCAAGCAAACAATTGTATTATGATGATTGAAAAAGAATTCTTCATACAATAGAAAATACTCCGTTCGATAAAAGATTAAAGTCGCCAAATAATGTAAAACCTGAGGGAATGTATCGTATAATAATCCTTTGTGTGGGATTTTATCAAGGAAGAATATATTTCTTTCCCTCAGGGTTCGGGTGGGATCAAAGTCATAGGAATCACCAATTATCTTTTAAACTAAAAGATTTTCAAGGAATAGAAAGGTTCTTTTGTAACTACATTATTTTTTATGTTTATCGAAAGCAATCTCTATCTTATTATCCAATACGTAACTAAGTCCTTAGGTAATATTTTGCATTATTTTTTATAAAGTTATAATCTATTTTGAAATCAAAAGATATAAAATTATCAATTATCTACAATTTTTATTTTCAAATGTTTTAGTTATTGTTTTAGTTCATATAAATATTTTTCCTAAGTGGTGAAAACTTTTTAGTTACAAAACATTTCGTTTAACTTTGTTACGCTGTTATTACTTTGTTACATAATGAGTACGTTTTTTGATGAGCGAAATATTAATATTCTCTTCATAAAAATCTGATGTCACGAATGGTAATATGGAAAGTTTGTATACAGAAGTTATCTTTAAAATGTTGCTTGTTTTAAGAAACAAGTTTCTTTTATAGTATTTTATACTTCCCAAAAGTAAAAATAATACTAATAATAATAATTTGATGTTTAAATACGCAGCGCGAGAGTCGATGCAATGATTGTTATAATTTTCTACTCATTTTACAGTGCTGCAAAAGACCATCATTAAAGAAAACCCTCATTGAATGGAAAACCCCATGAAGATTTGAGTAGAGTGTTATAACTAAATTACTTATGTATTACTTGTAATTTGTATATACACCACTGTTAATATGATTCAAACAAATTTGTTCCATGAAAAGTGTAATCACAATGGGTAAAAGCTTCAAGGGTATTAACGTCCCACAATATTTAACTATATATATATATATATATATATATATATATATATATATATATATATTTGAAGGAAATTTCTTCATGTTCAGGTTGAAACAATTTTTATTAATTTTCGCCCATCTTGGTAGGCTTCTTCAGATAATATAAAAAATATATTCATATATATATATATATATATATATATATATGTATATATGTTTCCATGTAAATTCCAATCCATGTAAGAGCATGTATTTATGTGTGTATTGAAACTTTGGTGTTGATAAAAATGGTGTATTGAAAATGTATCACCTCTGTAGCCCCTCTATCTGTACACAAGTCGGTCGACCATGCTTTAAACTCACAATACACAGTTAGCCAGTATATTTTGATCGTAGTGTATAGTACATGTTCTTAGTTTCCTTAACTGTGAAAAACTTTATATAATTTATTTTACCTATTTACAAGAATATAAATAATTTGTTTATATTCATTGTAGAGTGCATTTTGCGTGATCACCTTAAAGAACAAAGGGTACATAAAATACATTTATATCTTTATATTTTTATGATATATGTGTCCGTAATAGAATTTTATTTACTTTCGCTAAAGTATTTTTCGATAGCCCCTACACAAGTCACATCTTCTCTCTGGATGTAACATGACTTAGCTACAGACTAAGCTGCCATATATCAAGAGGACCCATTTGTGTCGAGGCATCTCTGTTTGTAGTCGTTCACTTTATTGCTTCTTGGGGTAAATGCCAACATCATTTTATGGATTTCTTCAACTTTATTGAATACCACCTAAATAAATAACATTCTATGTAACTAAACAAACTTAACAAGCTTCAAATTTTCGATTTTATTTCAGGTTTGAACTTTGTTGACCTAGTGAATAAGCTTTGAGTAACACACAATTTATTTTTAAATATTTAAGATCTTTTTATTTGTATAAATCTACGTTCTTTATATTGACCAGAAAGATGATAAACAATACATTTTTAAATGTGAGAAAAATATTAAGATGAATATTGAATTTAATAAATGAAATCAATACAATGACATTGCTGACATCTATATATTTAAAACACAAAGTTAAAAAACCTTTGGACACTTCGCCTGTGACTTCTACTGGACCGATTTACATGCGGGTTGTACCAAAATAAACGTTTTCGGTTCTACATTAGCAGGTTTTATTTGTATTTCAAAAATATTTATGTTAAATCTGTCAAAAATGAAAAGTAAACTTTTCTTATGGAGATTTAACATGGGGAAAAAAGCCAACATTTTCAATCCTTTGGACAGTTCGTCTGAGACTTCTACTGGACCGATTTACATGCGGGTTGTACCAAGATAAACGTTTTCGGTTCTATATTAGCAGGTTTTATTCGTATTTCAAAAATATTTATGTTAAATCGGTCAAAAATTAAAAATAAACTTTTCTTATGGAGATTTAACATGGGGAAAAAAGCCAACATTTCCAATCCTTTGGACAGTTCGTCTGAGACTTCCACTGGACCAATTTACACGCAGTTTGTACCAGATAAAACGTAAACCTTTGTATATTAGCAGATTTTATTTACTTTAACGTTATCTTACTTCCTTAAATTAAAAATATCGACATTTTCAAACCTTTACAATTTATTTATTTTACACGCTTTCAATCAGCTGATTGTAAACACACGAGGTATTTAGTCTAAATACAGTGGATGAGCAAAAGCTCATGAAGGATTTGGTTTATTATGGCCAGTACCTAAAAACGTTTACAATTATTATGATGTATTGTCATTTATGAAAAGAAAGTTGCTTACATATAATTAACGTTATCTTACTCCCTTAAATTAAAAATGTCGACATTTTCAAACCTTAACAATTTATTTATTTTACACGATTTCAATCAGCTGATTGTAAACACACGAGGTATTTTATCTAAATACAGAGTGGATGAACAAAAGCTCATGAAGGATTTGGTTTATTATGGTCAGTACCTAAAAACGTTCACAATTATTATAATGTATTATCCTTTAAATGGAAAGAAAGTTGCTTAATTATGTAAAATAGCTGATTGCTTTAAAATTAAGACTAAATTGTAAAGGTTTAGTTAAAATAAATTGCTCACATTTGTATTAAAAGAAACGTATGTATCGGAAATTCTTTGTGCAATCAATTTGTCGTTTGCAACGTTGTAATGCTTTACATTTACGGTACAGTACTTCGCTTAACGACAGTATTTGTGGCGCAGTCAGTAGCGTGACTTCCTCCAAATCGAACGGTCCGTATTCCAATCCGATCTTAACAAATATACTTTTTGTAAAGTGTCCAATAACGGTGTCACTAATAAATGTTTTACTGATGGTACCGATATCTATTTTAAGCAAAATAGATACATTAAAATATTTATAGGCCTGTTCAAACTCACAAAAAACTTATTTATTAAACTAACAAGTTTACAAATTGATTGTTTAGGCTTGCTTATTTTTTGATGTTTTTAACTAATATAACGCTTTGATTAGGCTACTAAGGTTTAGACCTAAGTAAACAATCGATTTTTTATGTTTATAAAATACTAAAGAGTGTCTGTGTTACAAGGTAAGGGTGCAGCATTATTGTTTTTAAGGAATATGCCTATAGGCCTACTTTGACAGACACTCCAACTAAAATTATGTAATTTTCTGTGAAATAAATTTGTATTCTTTAAATTTGGATAGTTATTGAAACTTGCACACTACAGCATAAATATTGCGATATGAAAGTTGTTACAAATGGTTTCTCTACGTTCTATCCTACCCTAATACACCAATATTTGTTAAAGCCAACCATCATAAGTTACAACACTCTAGGCCTTTCCTAATTCTTGAAAAAAAACTGTTAAGAACAATTTATCCAATAGGCCTACAAGTGGATATTGGTCTACTTATTTCTGATGTTGTTGAACCTAATAGAACGGTTTCCTTAGGCTAATTAGGTTTGCGCCTACCCTAAACAATCAAATTGACATGTTTATAAAATACTAAAGAGTAGGGCCTATAAGTACAAGGATGCAACATTATTGGTTTTACGGAATAGGCCATCTTTTCAAACGCTCCAACTAAAATCGTAGTATTTTCTGTAAAATATATCATTGTTCTTGGTATGGCAGTCAAAGAAGTAGTCTACATTTTATAGACTATACCTTATGTGTTTGTACTTTGTACTATTATAGCGTTTCATTTACCACTAATGGAGCTGTATCCGTCGAGTATCGACGGGCAACAACTAGTTATTAATTTATAGTGCAAGTGTTAAAAGATATTTCAGATAGGTATCGGCCAAACAAACTCGTTGACTTTTCGAAGTCTAAAAGATTAGATGATGATAATAATCTAAAGCAGGTCAAAATAGAAACTGTTTAGCTAAAACAAAGGACTATATCTTTAGAGAGGACCTATTTATACCTATTTGCAGTTTGTTTAACACAAGACTTGTGTATTACATACTTTTAAAATAAAATTTTTATTTTTATCAGTTTAATTGGTTTAGAGTGTGGTATTATATACGTTACAGTGATTAACAGTGACCATTTCAAAAATATGTTTGATACATGGATGAAATGGTGTACAACAAAGCTATAGTTCCTTTTTTAATTATTTTTCAAATTTAAACCATGAAATTAATCATCTTATATCAATTTACCTATATGTGAATACGGGTGGAAACCAGAAAATAAGTGTATCCAATTCTAACGACACAGAACAACCCAAAGATAAAACATAATTATTTAGTTTTAGCGAATTTCCCTATAGGGAATATATTATTACGGTAGTAGCCATGGTAAGACCTAAGCCTGGGACCACATTACTTTTTCATTTTGAGGTCCCCAGAAGCCAAAAACACCATTCGTTCATTTTCATATATATGTATATATATTACGATCAATGTTAAAATAAAACATGAGTACCCTTTTAATTTCATTTTTATTGCACAACATGTTTCAACTTTTAAGTCATTTTCAAGTGCTCATTCTACCTAACCTAATAACAAACTCATAACAATTGCATAAATAATAATTGCAGCAAGTGTCCTAAATACTATATAGGTCAAACAGGTAAATGACTTAAAAGTTGAAACATGTTGTGCAATAAAAATGAAATTAAAAGGGTACTCATGTTTTATTTTAACATTGATCGT
Source organism: Neoaliturus tenellus (assembly GCA_030545055.2). Classification (NCBI taxonomy): domain Eukaryota; kingdom Metazoa; phylum Arthropoda; class Insecta; order Hemiptera; family Cicadellidae; genus Neoaliturus; species Neoaliturus tenellus. The sequence goes on from CM061532.1 coordinate 171,827,916, forward strand.
AATATATATATATATATATATATATATATATATATATATATATATATGTGTGTGTGTGTGTGTGTGTGTGTGTGTGTGTGTGTGTGTGTGTGTGTGTGTGTCCGTGGTACCGATAGCTTTTGACAGGAACCTCCGATTTTGATGAAATTTTGTATGAAAATGTAAGACCAGGTCTATTTTCATGAGTTCGCGAACCAGCATTGTCGGACTATGGGAACGGGGTTTTATGGGGTTTCAAAGGGGTCAAAAATGGGTTTTTGGCATTTTTGGACCTCAATTTTCAAAATTCATCAATTTTAACTGAAACCATTCAAAAGAGCTTAAAAATACTAACAATTTGGTATTTTAAATTTTTATTTTAGCGCAACCGGTTACGGGGAAAATCCAAAAATGTGTTTTCCATGTTATTCTTATGGGAAATCAAGAAAACCCTATATATTGCTTATTTCTTGACATAACTTAATCAAATTTGGATATTGTTTAACTTATAATTGCTTGCAAAACCCATATGGCAGCAAACCTACCTACTCACCGACATGGGGTTTATGGGGAAAATAAAAAATTGCCAGAGCTTAGTACAATTTTGTGTCTACATTCACCAATTATTGATTAAATTAGGTTTTCTAACAACACCCCATGGCAGCAAACCTACATACTCGATCCAATGGTGTTTTTGTGGGGAAAGTAAATAATCTGAAATTCCATTGGAAATTCGCTGAGTACGCAGGTCTGCTGCGACGGGGGTATTTAATGCATTGTTGTTGTATAGTATATTTCGTCATAAGGGCCGAAAGTGGCGTTTTGCCGGCCCCAAGATCGTGTTTCAAGTTCGAGACCAAGTCGAGAACTTGAAACGATCGAGGGTTGGCAAAAAGCTTTCGGCCCGAGTTATGAACGATATTTTTCATCACACTACACAATTCAATAAATTATAAACAAGTGAAAAATGGCTTTTTCGTATCTCTGACTTGTAATGGGCTATTTTCGAAGACATCTGAAAGTCCTTTTTATAAGAATGAGGCAGAATTAATCAGCCGATTTTTATTAATATTACTTTTCTGTTTCGTACTGGTACCGAAATGAAATTTTTGTAAACATCGCACTAAGATCATCTAGAGTTTTTTCTCATTGCTAACATTAATTTTTCATCCCCTGCTTAAAGTTCGTTTTTTCCTGAGCGTTGAAGTTTTAAATGCGTTACAACAAACTGAGAAAAACAGCTGGCTTTAACACCAATATAATTACCAAACTAATTATAACCAATTAATTTGACTTGGAATGGAATGGAAAAATAAAAGTTTCCTGCATCTCAGGTGAATTTAGTAAATTAAATGTTTTGTATGGATTGAAGTCATGATAAAAATACTTCATTACTTCCATATTTACAAAAGTCCTGTTTAAGGGCTTCTCTTGGCCTTCAGTGAAAAATTAACCTCTCGCCGAAATATGTTATTTTCGATACTAGTTACAAAACGTAGGCCTACTACAGGGTTAGGCAAAAGTCCGGACACCCCCAGTTAACTTTTTAACACGTTGCAGTAGGAAAACCAAACTCGGCACATGTTTACAACATAAAAAACAGCACTTTTTCATCGACTATACAACTTTGCGCCTGCCCCCAAAATGGGGTATTTTGGGTGCAGTCAAAAATTTTCCAAATTAAACCCCTATTAAACGATCCCCCATTTTAAACGATTTATCAAGACAAACTAAATGGCACAAACCGGAGGTCGATATCTCACCCCCAACCAAAATGGCACCCATTTCAAAAGTCTGGGCACTCCCACAATTAATCTTTTAACGCATTGCTCTACGAAAACCAAACTCGGCACATGTTATCAACACAAGGAATGCATTTTTATGTTTAAAGAAAAAACTTTTCCCCGGCCCTCAAAATGGGTTATTTTGGGGCAGTCCCAAATTTTCAAACGTAAACCCCTATTGAGTGACTCCTCATTTTAAATGGTTTATCAAGACAAATTGAATGGCACAAACCGGAGGTCGATATATCTCATCATTAACAAAAACGGCAGGCGCTTTAAAATTTGAGATGGGTTGATTGATATTCAATAAAATTAAATCGAAAATAGCTATTTTAGAAATGCAATTTTTTAGAATTATTTTAGAATTGAACCAAATAATTCATTTCTGCAATTTGGTTAAATTCTAAAATAATTCCAGAAATTTTTTATTCTAAAAAAAGCTACTTTCCGATTTAGTTTTAACGAATGTCAATTAACCCACCTCAAATTTTAAAATGGCTGCCATTTTGGTTAGAAATTAGATATCGACCTCTGATGTATGCCATTCAATTTCTCTTGATAAACCGTTTAAAATGAGGTGTCACTCAATGGTGGTTTACATTTGAAAATTTGGGGCTGCCCCCAAAATACCTTATTTTAAGGGCTGGGGCCAAGTTTTTTCTTTGATCAAAAAATTGCATTTCTTGTGTTGATAACATGTGACGAGTATGGTTTTCGTAGACCAATGCGTTAAAAGATTAATTGGGGGTGCCCAGACTGAAACTTGCTTGCCCATCTCAAATTTTGAAATGGCTGCCATTTTGGTAAGGGGTGAGATATCGACCTCTGGTTTGGGCCATTTAGTTTCTCTTGGTAAATCGTTTAAAATCAGAGGTCACACAATAGGGGTTTACATTTGAAAATTTGGGGCTACCCCCCAAATACCCCATTTTGGGGGCAGGTTCAAAGTTGTGTAGTTGAAGAAAAAGTGACGTTCTTTATGTTGTAAACATGTGCCGAGTTTGGTTTTCCTACTGCAACATGTTAAAAAGTTATTGGGGGTGTCCAGACTTTTGCCTAACCCTGTATAATACCACAATACATATCTGATTTAATTGTCTATTACCAAAAGAATTTTTAATCATTGTTATGCGAATTTATTATATTTGTTTTACTTTACAATTTCCACTATGTATATAAAATGTAAATAGTTTAAAGCGGTGAATATCCTTAAAATTGTGGGGGTCATTTCGAGAACGATACTTGTCTGCCCAAAATCCAAGACGCTAACCAATATTTAGATCAAATATTGTTATGCTCAATATTGTGACACTATCTACAATATTCCTTTAAGGCTCCGGTCCGGTCTACCTGAGCACGAAGGCCGCTAGGCGAGTTTTATGGCTGAAGAGGTTTACGATAATCGTGTTAAAAAATTAACTAATTAAGATAGAGATTGACTCTTAACTTTTTCCAATTAAATAAAAATTTTTATTTTAGTTATAACTGTCTAAAATCATCTGCTTTCCCGTTTTTTAACTTAAGTTTTCAATTAGTTTTTGTGAAATAATAAAATAAAAAAATGTAACTGAGGAAAATTAGTACCGTTCTTATTATTTAATATGCCACCTTATTTGTAGCTCTACACTAAATGTAGCAGGAGATTACACGTAAAAGAACCCCTTGCATTTGGGTGGCGCGCCAGTTGTAAAACGAAGCCTTAACTACAATAACTAAGGATTATTAGTTGTGGTGTCACGGAATCAGAGTAATTGGATCGTGTTTTAAGCTCAAACCGCTTCACCGATGAATCAATCTGGAAGATTTCCTCCCGCTTGATCTTTGTCACACAATTTCCCAGACCAATTTTATCCTTCCGATCCGGGAAATACAGTAGTAAGCTACTTTCTATTATACTTTCTTCTTTTTTTCCTTAATGTAAAAAGGCAATTTATAGTAATTTCCATTTACATTATTTACTTAATAGCTAAGAGACTACCCAGTACGTCTATTGCATACACGAGTCTTACATTTATGAATTAAACTAACATTGATAATAAAATAACTAATCTAAGTTGGCTGTATGTATGAATGAATCAGAAATTTAATCATTAAAATAAATAAAATAATTTATTTTTAAAAGTTTATTTTAATCTTGCTTTGTTGGAATATTTTTAATAGTTATTTATTTTATTTTATTATCATATTTTTAGTTAAGTTATTAGTAGTTATTTTGTAAAAATTTAAACCATTTGTCTTATAGATTAAAATACCTTATATATATTATAATTATAATATATTATATTAGATATATTATATCTATTTATCTATAGATATATTATAAATATAGTATGTCAATCTTAAAATAACTAGTTTTAATATTACGACTATTGTGTAACCTAACTTTTAAGGTGATCTAAATGTTGCTTAGTATCAAACCTTTCTTTAACGAATATAAGGTAGCTCCATAGAACTAAATATACCCTACACCTGGATTGCTGACACCGTTGTCAGAACCCGCAACATGTGCGCTCTTTCATTCATACTTTGTTCCTCATACATGAAAAAATAATAACCTTATATATTTGTAATCTGTATAAACTACTAATTCCAATGGTATACAAATATTTACATTTTTTATATTAGGAAAGTATAACAATTATTAAAACTAATACTTTTGAAATCGTGACATCAAAAAGTTACTAAGTTAGAAAGTTTCTTTTTTTGCTAGGAACAGACTTTCAGCGGCAAAGTTTTAGATTATGAGTTGATCTAAAATGTTATTTAACATTTTTACCTAACAGTTTTCGTTTCGGATATAATCGAGTACAAAGCGAGCGTTAAATGTTATCGACGCGCTGCCGCATTAGTTGCATTGCGACGCGTCGGTCGGTCGTCTCGAAATCATGTAATAATGCCTCTTCAGTGTAAGGCAAATTGAATTGTGGATTATTTACTTATTTTCAAAGCTAGAGTTTTTAGTTGTTTGTTCCATACACATATAAGTTTCTTGTTGGACATTGGGTAACTTATGACAAAACTAGTTAAAAATTATTAGTAAAATCTACAGTTTCCTATAAGTTATAACAAACGGTTGAAATAAAGACGATGGAGATTTGAAAATATTGATAAAAAACTATTTTTATAATTCAATTTTCCAATCTTATAAATAGGCCAATTTATTTTTGAATTTTTCTCATAATAATTTTTCCCAAAGACAAAATATAATTAAATATTAAGCTCCCACCTCCCTACCACTGGTTAGATTAATGATAATATTACAGTACTATGATTATAAGTGGAAATGTTAAGAGAAAGAAGTGAGAAACGGATTAGCCCAGCCGTCTACTATTGAATCATACATACAATATATCGACACATGTTCTAATACTGTGTCAGGCTCATTGTTTTTCTGCAATTCAATATCGTGACTTGTCTATAGTATAATTCACGAAAATAATCCCATGAGAGCCGATACATTGTTGCCAAATTTATTCTGAAATACATCACACTGTATTACACATGGTAAACATAACCACAAATGACAACATTGCAGGGCGGGAGGGGATGAGGGGGGCACAGCTGTTAAAATTTCTATCGGACTATTTTCGTGCATCTTACTATAGTAACAACAATTCATTTATTTTATGTCATGGTAATTCATAATTATGAATAATGAAACAACCATATTTACTGGAATGTCAATGTGAATTTACCGACTGGACTAAACCTATCCCTCCGTTCAAGTATACCCATGCAGTAGACCTTTTGTAGAAGTATTTATTTACATACATTCCGCATTCACGTGTCAAATTTAGGCTATATTTTTTACTTTTACTAGTCTACGTTACGTGCCAAATGATAATTTTTAACCCCTGCTTTTGAGCTTAGTTTTGATTTGATTTATTTACAAAATGCATACGCCAAATGACCATGTAACTTAATTAAATGTTATCATTTATTTGAATACCATTAAAGTATAGTGTAGTTTTTTATTTCCTTTTTTGCCAAATCCTTTCCAATCTATCACTTGATTATAAAATAAATAAGGGTAGCATAAAAGGTTCGTCAGACGTTTAGGTGCATTTTAAATACCTTAACGAATCATTTTTGAAATATCTGGGAATGGGGAAGAGTGTTGGAAGGGGTTTTTATTGATAATTTGCGTTTGGATGAGATCTTTTTTTTACTGCTTCACCTGGTAACAAACCTGGTGTTACCAGAAGCTATCCAAAATTAACAAATAAAGTTTTTTAACATTACAATAGTTTTTTTGTTCACAGTTCATACTTACTTCAAACAGTCCTTACAGTTCAATTTCATTAGCGTCTATTCCACTGCAGTTTCAACTTCAACATCGTAGTCTTATTTAAGGACGTTTTTCTTTTCTCTTTTTGTGGTAAAAGAATGGCATTTCTTTGGTGCTTAAAGCCGTTTGAGTATATTTAATTATTTAGAAGCTATCTACATTTTATAAACAAATGTTTATGAAAGGTTTGAATGTTTATTCTTTACGCCTATGAAACAAAACAAATAAAAATAATGATAAACACCAAAAACAATAGACTATTTTTTTCACACAAAAACTAGAAAGCTTAAAAGCTTTTTTGAATTTAAATTTCGATGAATAAAAAATTAATCAATAAATATGTTCTAATTGGGAAAATAATGAATATTTTTACCAAAATCGATTGGTATAGTTTAATGAATAGAGGCATTTAAATATCCATTATCTTGGTAAAAATAACTACAATTGGCTGGTAAAACTGTGTTTATTGTGTGATTGCATTGTGGGAAAACAAGCATCAATTGTACGGTGCGGGTAATAGTGTTGGCAATTGTGCATTTGCCAATTTGCGTTGCTGTGTTTATGTTGAGTTTAATAGCGGGGGAGGTTCAGTCTATTACAAAAACAACGATATTTGTTTATTTATGAGTTCATTATTTATTTGAACTTATTTTATATTGGACGAACCATTTAGAATAAACCAATAATTGTTACCACACAATTAATCTTTTACAACCAAGTTTTTTAATGTTATTGTATAGAAAATTGTTACGGACCAACAATTAACTTTAATCAAAGAAGTTTTTTAGTGTTATAATGAATCGTAGAATAGGTTTTGTCATAGTTGGCATCCATGGGGGAACTGTTATAACAGTAATCAAGAAAAACTGTTTGTAGTAGGCTATTGGCTTTGAATTTATCTATACCTATAAAAGGCAAATCCCTCACTGACTGACTCACTCTCTCATCACTAGTATCTTCCAATTCCCATTATTGTAGGGTGTTCAAATTTGGTATATAATTATTTTTTGGGTCCCACATAGGAAAACATGATAGTTTTTATCCAGATTAATTCACAGGGCTCTGCCCCAACTTCTTTAAATTTACGATGTTATTCTTAGGAAGTAACATTTTTGTAATGAACACTTGATTATTTAAAAATATTATTTCTATAAACACCTAATCCCAATTAAAGTATCGAGGGAATTTGGTTATAAAAAAATTAAAGGGTATTACAGACCTTCGTCATGTGAGCTTAGCGAATGAGCTCACCTAAGAGGGAATAAATCCTGGAGTTGGCATTGTACAGCATGCCGGGCAACTACTAATGATAAAAGGACCATTTAAGATAAAAGGAAACAATTTTCGGAGCATATTGATTAATATGTTGGAGTATTTGGAATGTGAATCCGTGTGCTATGTAATAAAATTTAATGACATCCGACAACGTTTGCGGTTTCCTACAATCAATTGTTTTGTCGAGACTTTAATATTGCACGAATAATCAATGGTTTATCAAGCACAACAGGTAGTATTATAAACCAACTAAGTTAAACAATCACATCAAATGTTCGCCATCTGCGATATTTACATTGTAACTAGATCTGTTGTAGAAACAATTTTGTCTGAAATAAAGCTTTGTGATCCTATACTGTGATTGTAAATCAAATCAAATTCTTTATTGAGGTATGGTTTGTCCCGTATTCAATAACAAATCAAATCAAATTTTTTGTTGTAAAGATAAATATCTCATCGGTCACAGTCAGCAATTTTAGGTCAACAATATAAATAAAATCCTCTGTTTTTCCTTGTTAAATATTGGCTTGGATTTCCTTTTGTAATTCAATCACATCCCAAACAAACGGCAAATTTAGAAACAAAATCCGAACTGAAATTTTGTGTCATTTTTATAAAGTAAATGTTATATTATAGTATCCTACCTCATAATAGAGTACTCCATTACAAATGTCAAAATCTTCTTTCCTATTTCAATGGAAGTCCCATTTAATAATCATCCCAAAAGTGCACAAATACTACATATTTATTATGAACTTCTAAAAGACTTCCCACCATTATTTAATATTTAAGTTATCATATTTATATGTAAACCAACATCTCCTTTGCATTCTTGTTGGTTTTAACTGTAAACTTCCAGGGAATAAATGGGACTACTTCGTAAGTTTCCAATAATTGTATTTTAAACTAGCATGATTTATACGGGGAGTAAATTTTAAGGACCTGTTTTCTTAAGCATTGGAAATGTAAGGCTGAATATCAGTAATAAATATGAATGTATATTAACAATGTAAAATCCAAAGGTGTTTTTTTCAACTTAAAAATTGTGTTTAATAACTTTTCCTTCTTGAGACGACGATTACACCACTGTAAAAATCATAACATATGTTTGTTTTAGCTAATAAAACTTCTTAGCGTTTTATAATACTTTTTGTACTATAATACTAAAGCTCAGTTAACACCAATATGGTGAAATATTTCTATCTGCAATAAATTTGTTAAAAACTTTTTTTCTCGTGGGAGAAGGGAAACACAAGATTCTCCACTTCAACTTTTCGATGCCTCGGACAAGGACAATGTAACAAACACTTATTTCATCTTTCTAACTTTGGGTTGTAGGGTAACTCATGTGTAAGCAGTTTCAAAATAATGCTTTCAATAAAATAAATTTAGATTTTAACTTTCTATTAATATATGTAGATCAGTAATTTCCGAGGCTTTACTGACTTAATTACTAGGAATACATGGTTGAAGAGAAGAAGATTCAATATTTAGGGCATTTTTCATCCAGTGGCTGGGTAAAAAAGCTCTAGTTTGTATCTAAATAAGATTGCCGGTTCAATTCTGAGAAAAGTTAGTGGCTTTTTCATAGTTCGAAACTGGACTCAGCTGTCCTTGATCATAGGCTATTAATTAATAATCCTGACAAATAAATCAGCTTCTAGTTGTCAGTAAAAAACCTTCATCGAATCCGACCCATAACAAATATCACACTCATCCACCTACAAATACCCACCATAGGGGGCGTCGGTGTCTCAATGCATGAAGCAATACTACAATAGTTTTAAACTATATTTGGCATTTGCACGCAGTAAAGCGTGTGTGCCAAGATGTTAGTTTTAAATTAAATAAAAAATAAAGAGGAATCTTGAGTGCTACTTTAAGTTCAGTTGTGTGCAAAAGCCAAGAAATTCAAGCTAACGAGTCATCATCAACCATTAATCAAATGCTTTGCAGCCACGGCCCCCGCGCTATCAGGTGTATCAAAGGGTTTGTGGCGTCTCTACTGAGCAGACATGCTGGCTAAACTTCAAAAAAATTTGTACAACTCGTTTTTTTCAGATTACATTTGAAGTGTACCAGGTTTAAATGGATTATTATCAACAAACTTGTAATTCCTGAGCTTAAAAACGATTTAAATCACATAATAATAAATTATCTAAAATGGTTCAATATTTGTAAAATCTGGCATTAAATAGCCTTGCAAAGGTTTTCCCTTGTAAAACACATTTTCCTTCTAGTTGTTTTCAATCTTTTAATGCCATTTTAGTACACAATCATTTTAGTAAGGTTGTAAAATGTGTAATAAATTCTTTATAGTACACGTAAAATTACAAAATTAAATATAGAATTTCCATTAACACAAGGAGAATCTTTAAAATATAATAAAATAAAGAATTATTAGAGGACGAGCTCTAGGTTTTCCGATGTCCTAGACCAGTGTCGATAAGAGTACCCCACCATTTATTTCAGGTGTCATCGAGGACAAATTTTTTTTAAATATCTGTATATTTTTGTTATAATTTAATATCAGATTGAGCAGTTGCAATGTATTCTATTTACAATTTGGCAACAAATTTTGCAAATGAGTTGTATAAGAAAAATAAATAACTGCAGATCGGGGGCTCTTGTGTTCAAGAGTTAAAGCACTCTTCAACGCTACTCGAATTCGGTTTAGTCAATACCTACAAATACAATGAGATCTCATGTCCGCAGATCGGGGGTCGGAGGAGCTAGTAACCGCCCCTCGGGCCTCGGTGCCCTAGACCGTCACCTAGTTCGATTATATACTAGATCCGGCCCTGTAATTATATCTGGCTCATGCTATTACAAATCACTATTGCCCTATTGAAAACTAAAAACTGAAATGAAATTGCATTAACAATCACATAAACTATTATCACCAGATTCAGATGGCAGTATCTGGAGAGGATACGAAGAGCTTAAATTCCATAGGAGACCTTTCCACATGTAAAGTCTAAATTATGCCATGTGAGGTCCTTGTCAATCGAATACCCAGAAACTTTGTAGACTTTTCCTTCTCAACAATAACGTCATCAATCATCACGGTATGAATAAATTTATTTGAGCTGGACCATTCCTCGTAAAGTCAATACAAAATGATTTTAAGGGAGGTCTGCTTAAAGTATTGAATGCAGTTGTTCAATTTATCGCACAGATTGATTTAAAAAGTTTGGATGGTTTTGGAACTACAGCAAAGGATAGTCGCGTCAGCGAAATAAACTAATTTGTATGTGTTTGATAGTAAGTTGTCGAAATAAAATAAAAAGGACAGGTTCTAGGATAGATCCTTGGTGAACATCGTAGCTCAGGACTGTGCATTCGGATAGTTGATGATACACAGGCTTGCTGTGTTCTGTCGGTCAGCTAGGAAGCAATCCAACTGTGCTCTACACCTCGAATACCATAGCTATATAACGAGTCTAGAAGCACCCTGTGATAAACACAGTCAAACGCTTGGGATAAATCAAGAAAGGGGCTGATCATAGGGTGTTTTTTTTTCTAGATCTTTTACTACTTGGCTCACTAGGCAGTTGACTGCATCTAGTGTTGATTTTCCTCTTCTAAAACCAAATTGATTTTCAGATATATGTTGTGGTGCTCAAAGGAAGCAACCTTCTCAAGAAGAGCTTCTCAAAGCCCTCACTGAAAACAAGCAGGAGGGAAACCGGACGGTATTTGCCTACACAGTATAAAACTGACCTTACCAAATTTAACAAACAATGAAAAATCCGTATCAATTAACTTCATAGTACCTTGTAGAATTCATGATATTCTATCATGAAAACATTTTTGCATTACACTTGATCCTGAAAACAGTACCTACAACCTTCAACGCTCTAAGAACTCAATAAGATGATAAACTCGCTGATCAATGATAAACAATTTAAAAGTAAAAATTTGTACCACACATCCATTTTTTCATTATAGTTTGGAGCACAGCAAATGGACTATAAATTTTAGAAATGGTCATCGCCTAAGAAAAGAATATAATTTGATTTCGCTACTTTTAAAATCTTCTTTTTTTAATCCAAGCAACTAAAAGTCACTTAAAATTATATCTTTTACCGAGTGTAGGAAAAGTCCACCCCCTACCCCAGATATTTTATTATTTTTTTACAGCTGAAGTTACCGAGATCATCTCGTGGGGATCCTAGTGTTTAAGAGAAGAAGCCTTTAATGTGTCAAAATATTGAATCCCCTCACCCAAAATTCTGATTTTACGAGTTAAGTCAATATGGAAGGTCTGTGCTCACCACGCCAGAGGCATTGCAACCGCTGTAGTAATTAGTCAGCTGGTTTTACAGTGCTGCAAAAATACTTTATCACAACATAAACATAATTCTCAGTAGTCACAATAAGTTTCACCCTTGGTTAATAAGAGTGAAAATACCGATTTACCTATATTTCACTCGTACTTTATGTTTGCAGAGGAAGATTAAGCCACGGTAAATTAGTCTCAAACACCCGTATGCTATGAAAAGTCTATTCACACTAGTGCATTTAGTCAGAGGTTTATGATTTTGGTTTCAATGATAATGCTCATGTATACCGGGTGTCCAGCCTAAAGTGTTACAATAGCTAACTTTTTTATTTTATGTCTGACAGTAAACTTCTTATGGGGGACCCCCGTTACTTTTTTATGTTACTTACAAGGGTGTATTTCAATTTTCGTAATTTCCCGCCATTTTTCCAATATGGCGGCCAACTTCTAAATTTCTTATAGAACACCCTACATGTTATGGTGTTTTTTAAATTTGCATATAATTTTAAGACTTTTTTATTCTTTGCTATTTTCTTCTAAAACCTCACGGTAAGGGAGCTAGCGGCAATTAAAGTTCATTTTAGTTCCATAAGAATAACATTGGGCAAATTTTATCTGCCCATATCTCCGAAACCATTGATTAAAATAAAAAAATACTCAAGAATAAAAATGTCTTAAATTGATGTTTTGAACATTTCACTCATAAAAATTATCATTCAATCATAAATTATCCTCTTTCCAATATGGCGGAGAAAAAATAAAATTTTCAAACATTTTTTTTGGTTATTACGAAAAAATTTTTTTAAAACATCAATTTAAGACATTTTTATTCTTGAGTATTTTTTAATTTAATCAATGGTTTCGGAGATAAAGGCAGATAAATTTTGCCCCATGTAATTCTTATGGAACTAAAAATGAACTTTAATTGCCTATAGCTCCCTAACCGTGAGGTTTAGAAGAAAATGGCAAAGAATAAAGAAGTTCTAAAATTATATGAAAATTTAAAAAACACCATAACATGTAGGGTGTTCCATAAGAAATTTTAAAGTTGGCCGCCATATTGGAAAAATGGAGGGAATTTTTGAGAAGTGAAATACATATCAAAAGCAAAATAAAAAATTAAATGGAATCCCCCATAAGAAGTACACTGTCAGACATAAAATAAAAAAGTTAGCTATTGTAACACTTTACTAATGGACACTAACACCCGGTATAATGGAAATTATTTTTAGGGTTATCTAATTTTTTTTTTCTTTGAGTAATAAAACTTTTAAAAGTCGACATTTCAAATCAAACGGCTGGGCTCAAAGGCATTGCTCCCGAGGCGTAAGACACGGAACTTTTAATCAAAACTTGCTCACAGAAACCATTCAAGTAAAAATTGTAACTATAACCGGTTTACTTCCATACTATCTTTCAATTTTAAGATTTGAACTAAATCACCAAATGAAATAATCATGTATTCAGAATACCATCTAAAATAACAAAATAAGTACTAGCATTTTTTAATTGACGTTAAATTAGGCTTACATTAGTTACACTCACTATAAAATAAAATCTAAATCCTATTCGGATTTTACAAAAAAAAAAAAAAAAAAAAAAAACTTCGGGGAATTTTGAAAACCTTCTATCTTAAAATTATTTTCAATTTAATTCAAATACATTTTGAATATTTAGTGTTTAATCCAGATAGACTTTTATTGATTACCCAATAGAAAATTAATTAAAATGTTATCTGACAAGTACGCAAGATGAAGATTTTAACTGTTCCATCGTTGGTAAACCCTAAAATGCAACATTCCAGTTCATAAAACGTTTAACAATATACATCATCTCGTTTTTGAGACCTTTTCAGTTATGAATTTTGCTTTTTAAAAAATCGTGATTTAACACGTTTTGTTTACAGCAGCAGTTTCAGGGATAATCAAAGATATGATTTCCTAGTGTAATTTAAAAAATTATACTTGAACTTCGATTATTACTTAAACCATCAAATTCAGGAAAATATTTGAAAGAATAAAAGTGTCTTAAACCTTATGTATATTCTAAAATCATGTTAAAATGTGGTTGTTTATATTTGAAATTTACACGTTAGCCGCCATATTAGAAAATGGAGGACATGGAGGATATTTCAATTTCATATATGTAAAGGGTTCCAAATGAGATGAGGTTCCTCATGAAAGGATTTTTTTTATATGGTAATTTAGAATTTGCCAGTAGTAGCACAGTTAAGATCACCCTGTATTTAATACTGACATAATATAAGAAAACAAAAGTTTAACAATAATTCAAAAATCTGAAAAAATAATACAGCAATAATAACTTTCAATCAATATCTTTGGTGAGGAAGTTCAGAACAAGCTATAACAAGTGCAATTATAGGATAAAATATGGTATATATCTATCCAATAGAAAAAATTCAGATCTAGAACCTAGAGAAGCTTAAAAGTAACTTTTAGTTCATTAGTGCTTTCATGGAAGAAGTCTTAGAGAGGCGATATAAAGTTTCCAATTCTGTGAAGCCTAGAGATGGTACTATGGTGTTTATAACCAGTAGAGTACGCCCGATGACCAAACAGATGTAAGGAGAAGGGTTGACTCGGGATTCTGAAGTCGATCAGACTGAGTAGTCCATATCACCACCAAGAAGACGTTGTATGAACAATCAGATCCAGCAGTTGTCGTCCCTTCAGCAACGGCTCCAAGCCAACCAACTCACCAATAACATCCAGAGGGGCAGTCCAGTTCAAAACCCAGCTTGACTGCAATAATCCGAAGAATCCTGTCTTGAACCGCCTCGTGCCTGAAGACGATGGATATGCCCAATCTGATGAGGAGACCAAACTCTAGGATGGATCTCTTCTAGAAGTTCTTATGAGGAGGCCTAGGGTTTATAAAGTCTAAATAACATCAACAGTACGGTTAACGGCAACATTGGTAACCGTGATGTTCTAATGCCTCACGATCAAGGCCACCAGGTTTCACAAACTCGGCATACTCCTGAAGGGCTTTGTCAACCGAGCGGTTCAATAAGGATCATATAATATTATAGTTCCTAATGAATACAGTGCGTCATCACACTTCATGATGCACTTGACGGCTTATGTACCATCATAACGAGTGCACGGTAAAGTTTTAACTGCTACAAATGCGTGAGTCTGGCACGACCTCAAGGAGTTTAAAGCATTTCTTCCTCTGCAGAGAGCTAGATTCGGATGGTGCTGCCACACCAGTCGATCTATCAAAGGCGTGCAATTTTTTATAGACACCTAGAACATAATGTGCTCGTCCACATCATACACTACAAACTAGTTTTTTCCTATAAGTCAGCAAATTCAACAGAAAAAAAAACAGTTTGCTGTGGAAGACCAAGGTGGAAACGAGGAAAGATTTGTATTGTAATTTTTAGGTTTGTATTAAAAATTTTAAGTATGCCCCAAAAAATGTGCGTGGAAAGAATTCAAACCTACCTATAAAGCAATAATAATAATAATAATATTTCAATTTTTTGTTTCTCACTAAATGTAATGTAAATTTGTCAAAAGTATTTTACAAATTAAATGTTCAAATTATAGTTGTTTTTACTTTTGATTTCAAATAAAACAACCATTTATTTTAATAAATAGCATTTAAAATGAATATTATTTGTTACAATATTATTTTGTGAAAATGGATTCCGTGATAGCATCTGTGAAAAATGAGCTGTATTAACGACTCAGTGAATGATATTAAGTTGAATGGGCATTAATTATCCCATTGTCCAAGGGTAGTTTGGGCCAGGGGTTAATCTATCACCAAGCTGAATATAACATTAAGCTAGATTCCATTAGGATCCAAGTCAACTATGTACTCACACTTAGCTCTTCAAGATTGTAATTTTTTTTATAAATATACTTTTCCTTTTAAAACTCTTATATTTAATTGTTATATTTACTCACATTAATCGTTAATAGATTAAAAATGCAAATAAATTAAAATAATATTATTTTGTTCGAGTTTGATAGTAGGGCCTACCTATAAGACAATGTAGGGGTCTAATAATTTATTATGGTTTTCACTTAAAAGATATGATACATGATTTTTTAAAAATCATGGAAGGTCAATAAATAGAAAAGCAGTTACTTTTCATGTCTAACCTTATTATGAATTGCCACTTAAATACTTTGAGGTTTTTGGTCTATAAATATTTTTGTGAAAAGAAAATCTCATGTTATAAGCTTATATTAAAAATCAAATCACTCGAAACCTATTATACTACACAAAAACCTACTTATTACATATTTTTTGTTTAAAGTTCAATGGTGGAGATAGTGAGTTTAAGTTATTGTTTCGTATATTATTGCGGAAATTTTCTATCACTGTTTAGTAAAAACAAATTCTCGACGTTTCGGGATCTGGAATCTTCAGGAGTCTTCATGTGTAAGAAATGCATATATCACAACAAAGTTAGTTCTTAGTAAGTTAAGTTAGTTAAACTTTTCTTACTAAGTGTAAAAACGAAAACATAATTCAGCGTGGTTTCAAACTTAAATCACCTTTTCACCAGTTTCAAAGCCAGTAAAATAATGTCTCAAGCTTCAAAATCACTTTTAATTGAGCGAATTAATTTACTCCCCTGAGAAAAAAAAACTCGAAAAACTTTAAAAATAAGAAAACCAAATTGGCATCTTTGATTTATGGTTTTAGGAACATTTTCAGAGCATTTATAATAGATTTGACAAATAGTCTGAAAGTATAAAAGTAAACCAAAAAGCAAACTTAGAGAAACTAAGGCCCGCAGAAGTAAATGCGTTGTCACAAAACGTGGGAAAAATGCAAAAACAAGTTGTGAATATTTCTACACGGAATTTAAATCCAAATGAAATTTATGTTTGGTCTAAGGGGCTGAACTTTTCTGTTGTGAATAAATCAGTTAGGGTGTTGAACTTTGTGACTGGGATTGATTCCACTGTTTCTCAACTTCCTGAGGGTCATTCCATTGTGAGGCCAGCCTCTTACTGAACAAAATGTCCACCCCTAAGCCCAATCTTCCGAAAGAGGAAATAAAGTCCGTATCTATCCTTGGGAAAGATGGAAAATTCCCGCAATAATTTATTAAACTATATCGTATTACAATAAGTATCATTAAGTATACATTGCAATAAAATCAAGTAGCACACTGTAATGACCCAGATACATAAGATGACCGTCACTTTAAAGCTAAGAGCCAGGGCAGGAGTGAGATCGATTACCCAAAAACATTGGTGTTTGTTTGGGTATCGACTTCCTCTTGTCACCCACTTTTTCGTCCTAAATTTCCTTTTCTACTCTTAAAACTGAGAACTATTGTGATTGTTATCTTTTTGGTATGTATAAGATTGTGGTAAGAGGAATGTCATCGCAAACTAAGAGCAAAAATATTTAAAATTAGAAGGAAGTTTGTTTAGACTCCCAGGTTGTATTGTTTTACTTAGATCACAATTAAGAAATTAAATATAAACAGTATACAATTAATAATGTAAATTGTGGCTCAATTAAAATGTATTCATACTATATATTGCAAATAAATAAGCCACATCGAGGCCTTTGAAAGTTTAATTTTACAAAACCAGCGCTTAATCTTCATAATATTTTTATTTTATGGATTTATAAAAAAATATCTATCTGTTGGATCTTCAAGGCATAACAGATGGAAGTTATTACTCAAGTTTTTCAATAAAACTTTAGACCTACTTTTAAATATACACAATTGTAATACAAAATTCTTTATATTTCTTCATATTTTAACCCAATTTCTAAATTGTCCACTTTGAATTTCTTATTACAACAAACATGAACATAAATAGTAACTGTATTCTAGATTAAAACTATAAAGTTGAATGTAAAGAGGATTACATGACTGTGCCTTGACGACAATGGCAAGACGGTAGCTCGGGGTTCAGTGCTCTAAACTCAATTGCTCGAAATTACTTTCATGTTCCAGCATACTGTTGATTGGCTGATCAGACTTAACTTATGAGGCAATTTTGTTTTATAGTTGTTTGTCTGGCAATTATTTGGAGATATGGTTTTCCTTAAGTAAGTATTTATATATTTCTGTGTAAGGGCTTATTACTACATCACTAGCCCCCACAGCGAGGTGGTTATGGAACTATATTTTGTGAACTGTTGGGAGTGTTGTGATAAGTCGGGACTGTTGCACGTGGGTTTCATATCTTTAACAGCTGGATTATTAAGTATAGTTATAAATTGGTACTAATTAAAAAACTACAAATTTAATTGTAATTGTATAATGAGCTTATTATTGTAAAAAAATCCAATTGCTTCAGTTTAAACATGTAGATTAAGAATAGTAAAACGTTGGAACTTGATTGAGCATTTGAACATTTTTTAATGTACACACATGTTAATATTGATAATCAATTATTAGATTGGTCAGGTGTAATTGATTTAAAACTAAACATAACATTTTTAGTAATGACATATGAATGTCGAAATTAAATATGGCTCGATTTCTAGCAAAAAGTACACTTGAGTTAATAAGTAAAATAATACCTTAAGCGGTACTTTGGTATTTGAAAATGAAAAGAGTGACATGATCTAATAATATTTGCTGTAACTGGATTGCAATTTACATAACATACCCGTATCATTTAACAACGTTTTAAGCCCCGTGTGAAACCTTGATTGTTGAGGATTTTCACTGAAAAACAGCTGAGAATTCCTGGATCGGACCAAACCCCGGACCAAATTTAGTTTTAAAACAAATGTATTTTGTAACAAGTATATTCACTGCTTAGTCATTGTCAATTTATAGTGTATGGTCCAAAGTAAGTAAGTAAGTCCAAAGTAAAAGCGCCGATTATTGTGTAACATAATCCTTTTAAACGCTTTGTTTTGCTCCTGAAACGTAACAATAAAAGTATAAATATTGCGTTGAATATTATTTGGTGACATTTGGATTAAAATCTTCATTTTCAACACTTAGTATAAAAAAAAGAATTATAGATGGATTTTAAAATTTTGTATCTATGAGGAAAAAATGCAGGAGTTTCTCTCGTAATAATCAACAGGATGGGTTGTTTTAGATTATATAATTTTTTAACTTTTCTTTTTACTTTGCAGCTGGGACATAAAACTGTATTCAACAAAGAAAACAAGATAAATGGACCATTAGTTTTGCCTCAAGTTTGTTCGTTTTAATAAAAGTCGTGCTTATGCCTCTTAGTTTGTATCAGAGTCTGATAATAAGTTGTATTTCTTCTGCTTTGTGTTCACTTATTGTCCTTCATTTATTACATTCCACTTCTTTTTTTATTACTGTAATGTAACTGCTACTGTGGATTTCATGGGAATTTTCTGAGTATGGTTATAGGATGAACAAACATATTTCATCAGCAATTAGCTGTTCATTTGTTTTCATTTTCCAGCCAGATTTTGGCTTATTTTTATTAATACTCTACTAAACAGGTGTCATTAATGTTGGTAAATGTTTGTGTAGCAACTAGCAACTGCTACACAGAGGAAAACAGTAAAAGACATGTGGAATAAAATTTATAAATTTTATTAGGTAAAAACATATTAGTTGTGGTCAATAGTTAGCTTAACATACTTTCCACGGGAACTATAAATAAATGTAGTTAATCACATAAAGCCAAAATAAACTTTACGATCCTTGCTAATTTTTCGGTTTATAAGTAGCACCGGGTTTGTATTGACTTTCAACTTTTGATTTAGTTTTGACTTTTAGTCCCAATAACAAACTAGTTTTTCACCTAAAAAACATTTATTACGTAGAATACAATTTTTAGTTAATGAAATATTTTACAAGTGATTGCCGCCTAACCTCCTAAAGTTTCTGCACGAAAGAAAAACTACACCAAAGTAAATATCTATTTAATCAAAAAAGTGAATAGGACTAATACGATAGACATTTAAAAGTTTAATAAGGTTGAATGTAGTAAAATACAACATAAAATTTAAAAGGTGTGTTCGCCAAACTTTTATCAGATAATTTGATTATTTATTTTTATAAGTGTGTTTTTATTTATTTAACGAGAGAGGTATAAAACTTTTTGTTGCGCAAGACCATCACAGAATTGACTATTTCTCATGGCGGAGGAAGATTTACTGTTGTCGCGTTATCTTGGCTCACACTCCGCCGACTTCTTGGAGAACATCCACTGAAGAGCTTCATATCGTGATCAAATCGCACAACAACAAAAATCTATCAATAATTCATTTTCATTGTCAATAATTTATATTTTTTAGGTTAAAGATAATTTTTTTTATTAATTTTTGTCTTTAAAATGTTTAAATATACTTACACCAAAGAAACTGAAACTTTGTATTCATTAAATAAAAATATATTCATCAGTTTTAAAATAATTAATATACTACCAAGACACCAATTATTTCTCTATATGTTGTACTTAAACATAGCGCTGCCACATATATATATCCTCATAAAACCTTTCTTGATATATGCTTAGTAAACCTAATATATTTGCCTAGTATCTTGACAGCACTAATGATTTTTAGAATTTAATGTAACTGTCTTAAATTCTATTATAGCTTGATATTGATTAAAAATCTAAACTGATAATCATCACTTTTAATCAACAATTGCAATTGTGCCCGAGTAGAGTTTATCAAAAGTTGACATTGAATTATTTTAAACACTAAAGGAATAAATACTTTATATTTACAAATACAAAAAAACTTAAATTTTTAATAGGTAATAAAATAAGTTGACCTAAAGAATATTCGTAGATTTGAATAATTACTGGTATGTTCTAAATTTAACTAGTTCGAATACTCAATGTGTGTGACAAGACTGCTGAATACCTACTGCAACAATCAAAGTACATAACATAACTGCGGTGGTGCATAACAACACAACGATAGGGCTTTGACGACTGCACCATCCCTGCGCTTCGGAATATCATTAAGATAGCTTAGCTTTATTTTTGTATGAGAAGGTTGTAACTAACAACAAAAACTAAGAGAAAGTTAAATAGTTTTAATAAATACAAGAGACCTTGTCAAAAGTTCTGTTTATAACAGTAACCAAGGACAGAAATTAATAAAGAAACTTATAATTTTTATTGAATTAAAACGTTAAGTTAGGCTTATAACTTTTCTGATAAAGGTAAGGTGCGACACATTTTATACGAGCATAAAAAATTTTCAGATATTTCTTTATGAATAAAATAATACCGCTGTTAGAAGAATGTATTTTTTAAATTAGATTTATAGTGATTAGATTTACAATAACTTCCAAAGTATATTTTTTTTAGTATGTTGACATTTGCTTATCACAGAAGGCTACTTCTTTCTACATTGTCTCCCTTCTTGTACTAAAGTGCACTGAACCATTTGCATTGCTGTTCATTCTAGAATTTCCGTCTCCGTTACACGGTCCTCTAACAGTAAGTGGGTTGTTCAGGTTCCATGTACAATATACTACAGTACAACTAAACTAGGTTTGTTTTTTCAAAGACAGAATTAATCGATTAAAAGCTAAACTAAAAAAAAAAACAAAAAAACTTATTTTTGTGTTTATATTTTTTATGATTTACAAACTGACCTATATATTCTAATTATAAGAACGGATCAAAGAGGAGTGAAATCTTCATATAAATCCATATAAATCTCGATTTAAATGGCGAACAACAACTTTCGAAATAAAAATCAGATCAATTAAAATCATTCAGAGTAACTTGATTGCGTTATAATATAAATGTATTTTTTTGCTGAAGTCATTCTATGCATTAATATACGAATGAGAACTATTAACTAATGAGCCGTATATACGTTATGTACTAACGTACATGTGTTATTAATTTAACATACACATGTACACATATTAATTACTAGGGTACTTTTCTTATGATACTACTTTCAGGTGCTAATAGAAGAAGTAAGAGCCTAATGCAAATTTAGACACAGGTGTCGCAGGGTGGCTACCCTCTTCTCATATAAATTATAGAACTTATGGGCTATAATCGGATTAAGCGTCTTTTCAATTTTATTTAAAGTTTAAGTTCAAGTGTTTAACCGTTTAGTAAATTCCTTACTTTTCAAAAATAATTATGTTCACGACTACATATTTCAAATCATCCCCTCACATCCCTGGAACCAAACCTTTCCTCTTCAACCTTCCCACTGCCTTAAGGGGGTCGCCCCTATATTAGTATGTTTGAAAACTATTTTATTTTGATTACAAATTCTATGTCAACAAACCACATTTTGATCTTTTTAATTTAATTTTATTTACCTAAATAATCGTTATCATCATTATAAAGTGCAATTAAAAATTAAAAAAATTATTTTAACTATAGTATCATTTGGTAATTCAGTAATGGCTACAATAAAAAACTATATTTCATACTGGATCACGTGGTCTGTACTTTGACAGTTGAGTCAACTGTATTCAGACTTTTAACTCCATAAGACCAATGTTGAAATGTTTAGAATTGCAATTAAACATCATAACAAGATAAGGATTTTCCTAGCCTAGAGACCTGTATTATATTAGCTTTTTATAATTTAAGTAAGCTATGTGCAAAGTTTGGCGAAATTCGATAGAGATGTTTTAGAGGTTAACGTTTAAGACTTGTTGCTTTAACAACCAAAAGGACATAAATATTTCCTCATTATTCGGCGTTCCTGCTAAAGTAAACTTTAACTCGAGCTCCTTTTAACTTCCATAAATGTTCCTAGTTGGACGGCGAAGGTGATGACGTCACCTCCTCGTCGTCACATTATTGAGATGGCGATGACCACTGCAGTATTTCCCAAACTGGCCGATCGCCAGGTTTTGTGATCACTGTTTCCTTTAAAGATTTTGCCATCAAGACTATTTTCCACCTGTAATATTAGGAATTATGAGATATTTTTCATTATTCTTCGATTAACTTCTATAACAAATATCAACAACTCTAAAATATAACCAATGTTATGAGCTACGTTTATTGTTTTATACCATCTGAACTGCTTTCGGCTGAAGGCTATACTGTGCAGCTTCAAACTATTCCATGTGAAAATGTGCTAAATGTTCATGTATTAGAGATAAAACTATTTTGTGTTTCATATTTTAGCAGTTTTTACAGATCTCTTTTCTTTTTACATTACTGTCGATCTGGTAAAACTCACCATTTTTATTCATTTTTTGTGAATTCTTTTTTTTTGTGGATATTTTCTGATAATTAATAAATATTTATAGAATTAATTTATTAAGTAGGAAAATAAATAAGTATTTCATTTATATTTTACATTTGAAAAATCCTATACTATAATACGAGCACTGTCTGAAGGGATGTGTGTTCCGCGATCTCGAAATTTAGCGAGTAAATTTTGTTTTAACTTTGCATTTAAGAGTGTTTGGCCCAAAAATAAGCTTAGATATAACCGTAATGCCAAGAAAAATCTAATTTGGTCTAAATTTAAGTTTAAAAATCGTAATTTTTATAACATTTGGTCTTATGGGTTGCTATTTTGGTAACGAAATAATAACGTAAGGTATACAAAAATAAAGGAAATCAATGTTAAGCAGTATTTTTATAACAGTTGTTATAACTTTGAATATATATATATATATATATATATATATATATATATATATATCTGGTTTTTGGTGGAAATTTAATAGCTTTATTACCATGACACTATATCAGAAGTGAATTAAAACCAACGAGCAAGGCTCAGTTAACCCGGTACTTATTAAACTAAGATAAATGAGTTTTTTTAATATTTATTTATAAAAACACTCATTATTCGTATTTGTGTAGGCTATAGTCACACTATATACAAAACCTCCCGATGTAACATGTTCGTTAACATTCGAATCTGACGTCTAGCGGATACACGTTTGATCTACTGGTCAGGATTCACTGGCTAATCACTTCCGGGAACCGTGTCTGTCAGCTGATTGATTCCCTCCGGACTGCACTAATAATCAAATTTGTTCGACCTTTTAAATTGATATCGTTCATGATTGGATCTAAAAAAAAAAAAAAAATTCTAAAATGTCGTTTAGGACCTGTAAAGGACGCTGAAAACAGCCCTCAAAAATTCTAAATCGTTTTCAAAATATTCTCTCCTCCTCCTTCCTTCACTCAATCGAATCTCAGTACTTTCAGTTTAAGACTGCTGCACTCAAAATTTTCAAAATCATTTTCGAAAGTGTATATTAATATTCCTTTAGACATACAGATTAACTATAAACCTAAGCTCAGAATGTTCAATTCGTCATTGGATTTAAAATTTTTGTTAGTGTGATCTTAATGCTTATTCAAAAGCCTGCCATTTTCGATGCACTCATCCATTTGTGGCAAATGTTCATAAACGTTCTCCAGTAATAGCATAAAAAACAAGTTAGTTTTTGTGTGGTAATAGGGACCTTTTCTTATATTATTTTTATGGAGAAAAAACATTGGAGGGGAGTCACCTTTTCTATTCCTCGAAATACCCCTTTTTTATAATTACTTAAATATTCTTGGACTATGTACAAATAATTCTACTGGAGTTACATTTATGTTTTGAATAAGTACTGTTTGACTTTTTTTACTTTTTGTTTGTACTTTTTATACTGTTTGATAGGTACTGTTGTTTACTTGTCTTTAAAAAAACCCTTCTTAAGGATTCTTCTTTGTCTTCGTGGTTTATTTATTTGAATTAAACACATAATCAAAAATATTAATTTGAATGTAAGTATTAATGTAAATTCTGTGAATGGGCAGGTATGCTATAATTGGAATTTTGTTATGTTATTACCATAGAATTAACGAATACGCCTAGAACTTTGAAAGTCATCAAATTACTGCATTCCTTATCATAACAATGTAGCTTTGGAAGCTTCCCATTTAAGAAACAGTTAATTTTTTTACAAATCATTACAGTAGGTACTCTTTATTAATATTATTGTATTTAAGAAAATTATTTTGTAACTAAATTTGAAATAAGATATAATATTAAAATGTCTTAAATCATCGTATTAAAGAACGGATGACCTCTGTTCAAAAATCGCTGGTGGAAAACTCTGTTTTATAAATCTGGAAAACCTTTTTTTACTTCGCACATGTAAATGTTACAACGGTTAATGCATATAACAGGAGTCTCAAAGCACTCATGTACGCGCCTTAAAAACCGACAATTATATTTTTACACTAAAGCAACTATTTTAAGTAAACCCGATCTCTATTATCAATTAATATGAACAAAATTTTTCGTATTATTAGGATTAAAGGTGGCATAACCGGACCGAATTTTGGTAGTTTTAAATACAACCTCCATTGTCTATGTTTTTATGCAGATGTATTCCACACATGCATAATACGTTGTCTTGAACGGTATTTTTTATGAACATAAAAAATCATATTATATTGATTAAAAAGTCTGTTTTCAATTTTATTATTGTAATTTTCATATTTTATTTTAGGTTGTCATATTATAATTTTATTTCCGTACCTCTATCATACATGTTTAAAATGTTTTTGTATCATATTTTATTTTAATTGTTCATTTCTTTTAATTTCAAATACGTTTTTTGTAATAGAAAGCGTTTGTACAAATCTAAAGTTCCAGCAAAAACTTGTTAGTTATATTTTATATAAAATACCCAATGTTATCGAAATAAGTAATTATAGGCAAACTAATATTAAGGTAGTGAATTCTTGGAAAATCCGGAGGTTAAACCCGATAAAAGAAGACAACAACTCGCTGGAGAGTTCTCGTCAAAAGGCTATCACATCCAAGTGGCTTGAAGAGGGGAAATAAAAAGCTACTTGACCACCGTATATTGTACTCGTCCCGTCGAGACCACTGCTTTTCTTCAACTATCAGGATGAGGTAGTATGCATCATGTAAGAAATTTTAGAATAGCATTTTACATCGGACATAAAAAATAGAACGTATATTTTAGTAAAATTTTGTTTTCTTTTATAATTGGTTTTCTCCAGTTCTAGTGTTTTAGTATATAATGACAGCTGAAGTTTGGTTCTTCTTTTACGGATTGCAAATGACATTTTTCTATTAAATAATCTATTTAAATTAACTCTGGTCGGATTAAAAGATTTTTTAATTTGAACGTTCAAGTTGATTTTTTAAAAGATATTACAACATACTCAATACATTTTTTTATTGTAAATCATTAAAGCAGTCTTTTCATTGATTATGTCGTTTCACATTTTTTGTTTTTATTTATGTTCAAGATTGGAATAAGGATTGTATAAAATTTTTAAGTAAGCCAGATTGTTATATGATACGTACCAAATCAAACTCGCGATTCTGTTTTAGTAATAAGAATAAGAATGATTTATTTTATTCAATTAACAAGCAAAGAATTTCCAAAAATTCCTTAAAGTAATTAATAAATTAAAATTGTCCATCTTCCGTTGTCAGAATGACTATAAACAATACATTGAATTACCATCCAAAACAAATATAAACACACAAGCAAGTATAGATTTAAAATTAAACATAATAATATAAAGAAGAAAATATAGGGCCTCTAAGGCAATGCCTCATAAGAGGTTCCATCCCTCTAATTAACAATGAAATCTAACAGCGGTCAGATAACTTACAACACTATTGGTGTCTACTTCAAAATAAAAATTTAATGTGCCATACAAAAATCATAATTGTTCTCATAAACTATACTATGGTTTGATACTTCCAAACTGCGCACCGCACTTTACCATCAGGCGGCTCTGGCACCTGGCACCTCCCCAGGATCCGTCAAAGCTAATGGTATGCAACACCTAGTCCCTGAGTGGCAAAGCTGGCCATTGTGCGCCCTTAAAGGTAATCTAAACAAATTAATTATCCTAGTGTCTATTTTAGTATTTGGAAAAGAAAGTCAATGTCAACTAAACTAAATAGCCATCTCTTTAATGTATTAGTGAAATTGCATTGGTCTGTGAATTTATAACTCTTTCAGACAGCACGTTGAAAATTCTTGGTGCTACAAAACTGTATGATCGGGTAAAGAAAGTATTATTCAGTCTGGGTAATGTGAACTGTGCTGCATTTCTAAGTTTATTTCGGTAACTATTTTCGTTTCCTGGTCTATTTCCACTTTTACAAAATTTTTTAAGCCTTTAAAGGCAAATAAATAGTTTGAAGGTATATTATTTTGTCAGTGAAAATAGGAAACGATGGCTCAAATTTACTTTTGGAACAAATCAATCGTAATATATATATTTTTGCTGAATGTAAATAGAATCAATGTGGCTTTCATAAGCATTGCCCCAAAATATTAATCCATACTCTACTCGACTCTGAATAAGTGAAAAATACAAAGTTCTTAGCACACGTTCACTAGTCATTTCTTTTAGAAAGTAAAAATATCTATAGATACAATTAGTTGTATTTTTTACATTAGTGATGTGAACTTTCCAATTTACATCGCAATCTAAATAAAGCCCTAAATACTTTTTATAATCAAAATGAATAATCAAATTAATAACTAAAAAGAATAACTGAAATTAAATAAAATTGATAATTTTATTTTGACTTAAGTTTTATTTTAATACACATAAGGTTAATGGGATGTACTTTTTATGTTTCTAAAAGGTATAACTTTACCCCATATTGAAAACAAGAATATTTATTTCCAATGAAAACCATGCAACACAATGCCGATCTAAAACTAATTAAAAACAAATTGGTTGTTTCCACGAATATACGTTTATTTAGCCTCAATATAATTGATGATATTTTCTATAGGCCTAGTGTGTTTCCTTTTATTTTGTATTTGTTAAGGGGAAAAACTAAAACTAAGAAAAAAAGAAAATTAATTTACTGTCCAGACATAGAATGAACAGAAGTGAAATTAGAGTATCCAGTCCCAGGAGAAATTAGGGCCATTTCTTATTGGCGACGCATTATGTTTTCTGTTTCAAAAAGTAGCCTTAACATTCAGTAATGTTAGGTTCAACAATATAAAACCTAAAAAATTTTATTTCTTTGAATTTTAGAAGTTTTTCAAGTAGCACGATAAATTGAATACGCATATTACCCTTAATACTAATATGATATGATGTAGTCAGCTTTTATGAACCAAAATAAATAAATAGTAACACTAATTTTTTAGCCATAACTATAAGTATAGCGATTCATTTTAAATATATATTTAAGCATGCAAAGTTATTTCGTTTTTCTTGTATTATTAACTTTATTTATTTAGGTTACATGTTTATTGTTGGGGACTTATAAATTATTGGTCATATTTTATTCTTAAAATAATTTTCATTAATTTTACTTGAGATCGCCTTGTTTTTAGCGAATTTCCCTATAGAATTTCTAAAATTATTATTATAGTTAATATATAATAAATTTTAATATATAATAAAAATTCCAATATAATAAATTAAAATTATAGTTATTATATGGGAATACGCTATTACGGTAGTAGCCATTGTAAGACCTAAGCCCGGGACCACTTTACTTTTTCATTTTGAGGTCCCCAGAAGCCAAAAACACCGTTCGTTCATTTTCATATATATATATATATCTATATATATAAATATATATGTGTCCGTGGTACCGATAACTTTTGAAGCGGACCTCCGATTTTGACGAAATTTGGTATGAAGGTGTAAGACCAGGTCTATTTTCATGAGTTCGCGAACCAGCATTGTCGGGTTATGAGAACAGGGTTTTATGGGGTTTCAAAGGGGTAAAAAATGGGTTTTTGAGATTTTTGAACCTCAATTTTCAAAATTCAAGAATTTTAACAAAAACCATTTAAAAGAGCTTAAAAATCCCAACAATTTACATTAAAATAGCTTAACTGGTTATGGAGAAAATTTAAATCAAGTTTCCCATGTTATTCTTATGGGTTAATCTTTAAAAAGTTATATATCGCTTATTTATAAACATATCTTAATAAAATATTTTATGAACCTGTCCTATTTGATGAGTAATGAAAATTTGATAAAAAACTCGCATGGCAGCAAACCTACATGTCAAATCCCATGGTCTTCTCATGGAAAATAAGTGTATAATGGGAGAAGGAGAGATGGAGATAATAAGTTGTCTGTTCCTAATAATCAGCTGATCAGCTTTCTTCTGCATTTGTCTAATTTGGAATGTTTATGTTTTGGGATTTGTAAACAAATAATTCTTTTTGCATGGAAGCTTTGGATATGCACTTTTATTACTGTAAAAAATAATATTTATTGCAATCCTATATAAAGTATTAAATAAAAATAATTAACTCAGAAAAAATGCCATTATATATATCATTTCTTTCTAAAGATTATTAATTAATTATATTAGATAGCCACAAAGTTCTTTGATGTTGAAAAAATAACTCTTTGGAAATTCGCTCAGTACGCAGGTCTGCTGCGACGGGGGTATTTTATACATAAAGATGTGGTACTCGAGAGCGCTCAATGCTAGCTTATAGATTTTTTATTACATTAAATAGTTTTCTCACTTTTAATTATTTTAAGTTGGTTGAAAAATAACAGTGATATTTTTTTCTAATGAGGTTTTGATATATCATTAATTAAATATTTAATTGACTAAATAAACCTTCTTATTGTACTAATTCGAGCCCATATCTTGTGTGACTTAATTGAGTCACCTTAAAAATAACTTAGATGACAAAATTTCAAATTCATATAGTTTCTGTATAGGCTATTAAAAAACTTAAATAAATTAAGGTATATTTTACACAGAAAATAGGTTTTAGTGAACATGTTCTAAAACCATATTACACTAACGTGAGTTGTCTTCGGATCTGCATTTTGTTTGATACCGAAATTCGGAAGGTTCGTTTTCGCCACACCAGAGGCTTAACAATCGATGTTGTAATTATTCAGCTGGATTTACAGTGCTGAAGAACACCGTAATCCAGTCCATTTATCACAACATAAAAATAATGCACAGTTATGTTTCGTCCTTTGTAAAGAAGAGTGGTAATACTAACTAGTGGTAATTGTCACATGACTCCCTTCCCTGTTTTCAGCCAAAATTTTACCAATGAAGAATCAAAGTGTTATCACACACTTATTAGCTAAGAGTTAATAGTTAGAGTTAAAATACCAAACCCAAAAGGTGTGGTTTGATTCTTCATTGTTAAAATTTTGGCCAATAGCAGTGAAGGAAGTCATGTGACTATGACGCCATAGTCTCTCGTATTATTGCCCGCCATCTTGGTTCCATCATTCTCTCTTTGGGCCTGATGATGATCGGAGTGTCCGCTCAAAATCGATCTTTTCTACATTTTCATATACTTACCTTCAGTATGTTTTACAGTATAAGTTTAAATATATTTTTGAGTGTTGTAGACGTTTTTTCCATTTCTGATTGCAAACAACAAGTATCATGCTAATAAAAAATTGGCAGATTTTAATGTTTTAGTTACAACCACCAATGTTGATAGTTCATCCCAACTGGTAACTCTGTAGCTAAAGTTGGGC
The DNA here is from genome assembly GCA_030545055.2 of Neoaliturus tenellus. Taxonomy (NCBI): domain Eukaryota; kingdom Metazoa; phylum Arthropoda; class Insecta; order Hemiptera; family Cicadellidae; genus Neoaliturus; species Neoaliturus tenellus. Next base: position 171,857,937 of record CM061532.1, read on the forward strand.
TTAAGATGATCAAATTAAATACATATCACCATGTACGGCTTTCAATTATTGGAACTTATTTGCGTGTATAAATACCAAAATATTTTTCCATACTTTAATTTTCTCTCCTCTTATAATTTATTAATTTAGTTCATAATTTTCTTAATTAATTATTCAATCCTTTGTTTTATTTCTTATGTAATAATATGTCTTGTGATAATAATACGGTGGAAGCAAAGCTGTAAAAATGTTTATAATTCTAAAATAAAGTGACAGAAAAAACTAATTATTACTGAAAAGTATTTTACGATTTAGCTCTTTAATTAAAACAAAGCGCTTTTAATTCTTATCATAAATTTGGATTAATTTTATGATTAAAATTAAGGTTTATTAATTAATTAATTAATAAACCTTAATTTTAATTAATTAAGGTTTATGATTAAATGAGCATTAAAATAACTGACTTTTCTGACACTTGATGGCATTTTACTTTTCACCTTTTACATCATGATAAAAATCAAACTTTGCTGTGTAATTTTATTAATTGAAAGTCTGCCAGGTGACCAAGCACCGTTCAGTGAGGTTTGTGTAACTCACTCACTGACAGACCTATATTAAATTTTGCCCACTTATATTTTACTATCATTAATAACGAATTTTATTTTTTCAACGTAGGTATGAATCTCCATTTATCCTATGAAATTTCTTTGCGTTTTGGTTTAAAACTTAACGTCAAAAAACAATTGTTTATATCCATTTAATGTCTATTTCAAAGAGAAGTTGTAATTTATTTATTTGTAATATTAATTACAACCTCTATAGTATTTTATTTTTTATTTTACAGTTTCGTAATTTGTCTAAATGTGATCACTCATACATTAAACACTTTTTAATAGTTTACAACTGAACTGATTTGAACACTATGAACAAAAGAAATTCTCTAATAATATACGTACAACTTATAAAATTATTCACATTGCTTTCATTTCATTGGCATGTAAAAACTACAATTGTAGGACAAGGATTCAAGCAAATACTTTCAGACCCAAATGTATGAATGAGTAGAAGCAAATTGGCCCCTCTAGTTTTGAAGATAAACTTTGCATCCCTAAGCACAATCTTTATATTATAAAAGTGGGTTAGAGGTTTTATAGCTCAGTATGTGCAGTATTCTCAGAAAAATAAAAGGTACTTACCAGTTAAAGGCAGTTCCAGTTTTTAAGTTTGGTAAGTTAGTTAGGTTTGGTCCGGTTTGATAGGGTTGCCTTAGACAAGTCAGTCAATGTTTCACTATCGTTTTTTACAAAGATTCGTCTATTTTACAAAGATCATGCCATGTCATTGTCCGTCTCTCACGTCACTGTGTGCGTGACTCTAGCCTTAGACAAATTGTTCTAGAACAAGGGATTATAAAGTTAACTAGCATTTACATATCTATGATAACCTAACAGAGCTAATCTAAACCATGTTAAAAATGTAGGGCTAGCTGCAAAGCATTCGTAAGATTCATCTTCGCCTTTGGGCTGGTAGTCCATTGTTGAGCAGTCGGCAATGTTTTTGGAAATTTTGAAAATTTAACAAATAATACTCTCTGTGACGTTGCAAAGTAAATCGATTTTCCGAAGTAACATTTTTAAGTTTTCAAAATTTTGAGGTATGAGGGACCTAATATAACTATTCAACTAAACACTTGCCAAGTTTAAAGGAAATCGGTTGAAAAACAGCGTCCAAAACAGGGGAATATAATACCATGTTTTGAATAAAAGCAGTATGGTTAACATTGCCGACTGTGCAACAATGGGCTACTGGCCCAATAGTAGGGGACCCAAGCCCTCAAAATCACAGTGAGGTGATACCCGAAAGATATACTCTTGAAACCGATTGGACCTTTTTCTGGGGACACTAGGGGTCACCAAAACCAATGTTGCCACGATGAACTCTCTTGCAAAAGTGGTTTTATCTTATGTTAAAAATATGAAAATTTAAGTGATTTTTCAATGTACTTGTTGCATAATAATAGTCATAGCTCGGTTGTTTTTCGGTCTATTTTGATAAATTAAAGATGAAAATGTTCACAAAAAGTAGGAAAACAAGATTAATGAATTTTAAACGATTGTATTACACCGGAAAGAAGTTAAAAAGCTTCTAAAACAAAAAATATTGTAAAAAAATATATTTTTGTTTGATTTCAATTATGTTTACGTCATACCAATGGCTTCGATGTCACTAAATATGATACGAATAGATAAATTAGGTAGTCTACAACAATTTATGTCTCTTATAGTTTTTTCCTATGAAGTGCCGTTTTCGAGTAAAATGTAATTTTACAAAGTTTGTCAGGTCCGGGGCCGCGCGCTGTTGGCGGTTCTCGTCGACGTAGACCGCCGCACAGAGCAAAGTTATCAATCATTCTATTGTCATCTAAGACTTAATCATGTATACCAAGTTAATATTAATTCTAAACTGCTCTCGTTGTTACCCGCTTGAACATAAATGGAAAATACCCTGTTGCAGCAGACCTGCGTACTCAAAGTGTTTTTAATTGTTTCTATAATTACTTATCATCGCAAAATCAAGTCTTCGTGTTTGCAGGATAGTTAAATTAGTCTGCAGGGTTACAAATTTAAAATAATTAATGGATAAAAAATGGTTTGTCTATGTATTTTTGAAAAAATTGGGTTTGCACTTTCAGATCTTACAAAATAACAATTGAAAATCGTAACAATATTTTTTGACTATCGATGCAAACACCATATTCCATTAAATCTTTAATATGAATGGTTAGTTGTTTGTAGATATATTATAAACTATTTGAACTAATATTATTTCAATACAAAAAAGGGAGAAAAGAGATTGTCTATTTAGTGACATTTCATTGATTAGGTATTCTTGCCAACCCTGCATAAAATTTTATATCCGTATAAAAAATTCACTGATAATCCTCCCATATCAGCAGGCAAGGATACTTAAAGCTTTAAATTAGGGTCATGGTATTATTATAAAATTAGTATTGATTTAAAATCACTATTTTTTCACCTCTTAGCTCAAACAGATTTTGATGAATAGTTTCTTAAACAAAAAAAGGCCTTTAGACTTAAAATTACTATTGTCATGACTTTATTATTTGGTCAACCTTAATATATTACTAAAATATGCAACATTATTGGTTAAAATATCATTGAAATACTGTAAAATAAACGTGATGTTTTTTGATACTATTATCATATTTTATTCTTTTTGTTTTTCTATACAGTTTATATTGAAATGTAATCATGAATGCACTATCCCTGTAAACCAGTATACTGTATTACATATAAACATGAAAAGAAATTTCAAATAAAATATATTTCCTGATTTATGTAGCGAATGATTAAAATACCTTATTATTGTTCCTTATATATGTTTGAAATATATTGTTCCTAGAACAAATTTTGGTTGTCGGTATGTCTTTTTGACAATGTCAAATTTACTAATAAATTTTTATAAAAATATTATTATAGGTAAAGGTACGCTAAAACAAATGATTAAACACTTGACTAAGGAACGATAAAGCACTTTCGAACGTAAGTCACAATTTGGAAATTTACTTATACGTTTTTCTTGATTATAATATTTTATATAGATTAATCACATTATAAATTAAACATACAGATTCTTGGTTCATTGTCCAGTTTCAGTTAAATCATTACATCAGATTAAAAGACAAAAGAACAAATTTACAAATGTAAAATAAACGCCCAATAAAGATAAATTTTAAAATAAAATCAAAATTTCCCTTTACTAAACATATTTTTTTTATTTAAATTAATCAAATTGTTATCTTATACGGTAGGAAAAAACTGTTTCACCTATTTTGCAATATATAGCTGAATAATCATAGTATTGTAAATTAATAACTTTGACAAATAAAAATCAACACAATTGATCGATTGACTTTGAATGCCAACCTGAGAATCTTTTAGCCCATCAGGTGAGCTCGTTCGCCACGCTCACTCGCTGCAAGTCTATTATGATATCCTCTAGTCTTTTATTTTCAATCTTTCCTCAATACTTTACACGAAAAAATATCTGATATTTATAAAATTAAATATAAATTTAATCATATGTTCAAATAGCAAAATTTTTGCTTCCATAAGAATAACTTAACCTTGAAGTCGTGTAGGGCGGAGCCCCCATCTAAGAATCTGGGGAAAAGTGTCCTGTTCTTTCTTTTTCCTCTAGTTAAGTAGTGGGGTTTTGCCGGTTCTGGCCCATTTCAAGGCCAAGCGGTTCGAACCGGCAGGTGTGGATGACAGTGATGGATGTGTTTTGTAAGTGGGTCAAGGCCATCCGGAGGGAGTTTTAAAAAAGCGGAGCCGCGAGGGGCTCAGTCGGGGCGGGGACTCGGGACGGGTCGGATCGGAGCGGGAGCGGCGGGCCGAGGGAGGGTTGTTTTTTTTTTTTTTTTTTAGTTTATTTATTTTAATCGAACCCCATCAGTGATCGTAGAATAGCCTCCACGTCGTTTGCGGCAGTAGTGGTCACCGCATCGCTCTGTACCGGGCGGGAGCAGGTGTTAGTTGTAGGCGTGGAGGAATTGTCTGTGGGACTTGCTGCAGTGTTAGCAGTAGTATCCGTAGTGGAAGTCACTTCAGGGGACTGCACCGGTGAACCCTGTTGTGTGTCCATGGTTGCAAGAGAGAGAGATGAGAGCTCTTAGGTGTTTACCGTGTGAGGCGATAGAGAGCAATGAGACACGAGTCGGAGGATGTCCGATGATATAGACCCGGTAAGATGGTGAAGAAGAAGAACTGGACGGGACCGTCAATAGGCGTGAGAAGAGGGAAATGTTGGTACTTCAGCATGTCAGTCAAGACTGTCTGTAGAATAGTATCAATAGTACAAGTGTTGCCAAGGTGAGGTGGTGCAAAATACAAAGGGTGAAACCTGAACCGTTTCTTAAGTCTAGCCACCGTACTACGCGGTTTTGAAACTGCAGGTGTAGAATGCTGTTGTAAAATATGTTTTGTGCGCAAAAGTTTCAGCTGTAAAGTGTGGGAAGCCATGATTTTACATGTGAACCGCTTGAGAGTAAGCCGGCAAATGGTCAGCGGCCGCGATTGTGTCTGAATATATAGAAACTAATTAGCATATAAAGCGGAAACACATTTTAAAGTAACAAGCGTTAGTTATAAAAGCGTCAGAGACCTACGGATAGTACCTCACCCGACCGATGCCGCCACCGAAATGGCACGCGCGCGGCGGCAACCCCCCTTTTTATGCGATCGATGAGTCACGTGCGACGCCCCTCCAACCCCCTCCAACCCCCTCCCCGAGAAAACCGCATAAAAGAGCGAGGTTTGCGGGAGCTCGGTTATTTGTCAGTCGGCCGCGGCTACGGTCACAAGAGTCGGAGGAAGAGACGGATAGTTTAAGAAAAGTATCGGTAATAGCGGAAGTTAATTAAATAATTATTCAGTTGTAGGATTGCGAGTATCGGCCTGTGGATAAGCAAGTGGGGCCGCAACTGTGATTGAACAGGTAACTACCGTATCATAGCAATAATTGTAATATTAGACGGTAGTAAAGTGTATAAGGTGCAGGTGTGCAAGAAATGCTCCGTGCACGATGAAGTAGGATTACAATACCCATGTGTACGGCTTAATCTTATGGTGTAGTGTTAACTATAATAGTAGCCGGTTGTAAAGTGTATAACCTGCAGGTGAGCAAGAAATGTCTCTTGTACTGTAGCAATAATCATATTAGTAGACGGTTAGCAAGTGTATTATCTGCAGGCGTGCAAGAAATGTCTCGTTTAATGTAGCAATAAGTATAATAGTAGACGGGTGTAAGGTGTATTACCCGCAGATGTGCAGGAAATATCGCGTGCACCATTGCACAGGTAAATCCTGTAGTGTAGCACTAACTATATTAATATGACCGAGAAGTAGCGGTTAGAGTTTAAGTGTTGTTAAAGTAAGAGAGTAATGTGCATAGTAAGGAGGAAGCAGGTGTGTAAGAATGGAACCTGCAAATAATCAGTGTGAGTTGCCTGCACGCGATGTTAATTAGCATATGTAGTTTAAACAAAAATGGAAAATAGACGCGAAAATAAAAGTGTGATTTATAAAATGATTGTTGTAGTGTTAAGAAATAGTGTAAAAAAAAAAATTAAAATGTTAAGTGTTAAAAATAAATCATATGTTATAGTACTATGTGGTATAAACTCACGGATCTGTTGTTTACCGCTGGGGTGCCAGCCCTCTATATGGGCGGCGCGCGAGCTTTCCTTCGTTTATATGCACGCGGATGGTTACTCATGCATGACCCCCCCCCCTTCCTTCCGGAGCGGACCCCCCCCCCCTGACGTCACAACGTCTTAGGTGTAGCGTGTAAGAATTACCGACCAGGCCAAGGATTATGTGTGCATTTGCAAACAATAGTCTATTGTATGTTAAAAACAAGTTGCGTGTACCGGAGGTTTACTTCCGCTGCAACTATAATTAAGCGTCGGAAGAGGGTGGATAACAATCGACGATAATTATGCTGTCACGCGATGGGGAAAGCTGCGGATGTAATTTGATGCTATCAAATGCAAATTGAGAGGTACAAGGCTCCTACTTGTCAGCGGATGTAATTTGATGTTATCTAATGCAAATTGAGAGATACAAGGCTCCACCTGCGTTTTGCCCGACCCACATGTAACAAAGCACATCCGTTTGGAATTTTCCATTGACGTTGCTGGAAGGTTCCATACCCCCTTAAACCCCTACCGCTGCCCCCACCACTCTGCGAACCGAGAACCACCCCGACGACTATTGCCGCCGCAGTTGGGCTCGGAACTCCGGACGCGGCAGTCCGACCCAACTCAGAGGGCAACTCAAATGTATAAGCGGCCGATATATATTTGAGTTACTCTTGTTGTTAGGCTATTACTATTTAATATTTTGTGTGTGTGTGTGTGTGTGTGTTTATGCAAAGTGTTTTTTGGTTTTAGTCTTAAGATGTGTTAGTTTTAAGGTTTAACTTGCGCATTGCGATGTTAGCATTAAGGTGTGTTATGGTATTATATATATATGTTTAAGAAATGTGTTTTTAATTTTAAGTATTGGTTTAGTGTGTGTGTGTGTGTGTGTGTGTGTGTGTGTGTGTGTGTGTGTGTGTGTCTGTGTGTGTGCCTGTGTGTCTGCCTATGTCTGTGTTTATATGTGTACTAATAATTTCCACAGCTAGCTGTTAGGATGGGTAGATTAAAATGTAAATGTAAATGTAAATTAAAGAAGTTCCATTGAACTTCATTAAATATGGGTGGGACATGCGCGTTGTGCCGTAGGTAGCGCATATTTTTATTGTTTTTGATTTTTGTTTTTAATTTTGGTCAGGCAAAAATATGTTTGGGTGGGTTTAGATTAAGGGTGGGAGGTTAGAGTTGCGTCTTGCACTAGCTGTTCCAGTGTCCCTAACTACCACATGGTCAAGCCCAGTGCCAAATGGCCCGAGACTGGCCGCCCGTATCACAGCTCACCAAACTGGATCGCCAAAGTGCGTGCGGGCAAAAAAAATCGGGATCCCTCGCAAGACGTAACTTTGTGGGTTGGGATTGGGAGTGTTTGAGGAACACAGGGTGGTGGAGACGGTCCTGGCCGCCTCCATCACCTTGGATCATTATTATTTTTTGGTGACCTTGACCTCGATTCACTCATGCATAACCCCCCCCCCTTCCGGACCGGAACCCCCCCCCCCCCCCCCCCCGAGGTCACTTTCACTTGTTGCGTGCGGTTATTTAAGCGAGGCGTTCTAACGGGTCTGTTTATTCTGATTCCAGCCGCCAACGCTGCCGCATCAGAGCCATGTCCAGTACTACCAGCACTACTACTTCCAACACTACTAGCACTGCTACCACATCAGCACCTCTCGCACCGACTGCACCGACGAAGAGACTCCGTTTGAAGAATGTGCCGGAGCACATGTTGGAGCGGATGGACACGCCACCTTCCACATCCAAAACTCCTGCTTCGCCCAACATTCTTTTGCAAGCGATGACAGTTCTTGGGAGCATCTTCTCGCCGCCTCCGTCACCAATCCATGCGAAGCAGCTGTCAGAAGATGGATCTGCAGTGATGCCACCACCACCGCAGAAGAAAGTGACGGATGTCCCAAGAACTGGTGAGCCTCTTCGTCCGGACACACCTTCATTGTTGAACTCTATCCGCAGCTACATATCCTTACCACCACTAATAACACCTATCGTTGAACCCAATCCTAATAGTCCTACTATTCCTATCCTAAAAAGAAAAAAGAAACTTTTCAAAATTGCTCCTTCAGAGCGCTTCCGATTATTAATGAAAGAGCGTCGCAGAGCATTTAAAAATCCCCGTAAATGTCCTGAATTGCTCGGTAGGGGACTTAAAAAAGGATCGGTTTGTGGTAAGAAATGTGTTTTAAACGAACAGTATTGCCGTTTGCATGTTGTGAAACATCTTTCTGTGCCACAACCGACTGTGATCTCCAGCAAGTCCTACCCCCTCACCAAATTGGATAGGCTGACAAAAGGTTTGAGGTATTTCTTTGTAAGCAAAACAGATAAGCATAATAAAATTGTAATTTCATGTAACGGCTATAAGTGGGTAATACAGCTATCTGTACCTCTAAGAAACCTGAAAGCGATCAATAGACTTGATGCGAGAGACTATCTGATAAGAGGTGAGGATGGTTGGACTCGGTTGGGTCGTAGCAAATCTTAAAATAAATTAGCTTTTTTCAAAATTTTTTTGGCAAAAAATAATGGGAGAGAAACCAGCGCTGTGATGAGTGCGCTGCGTTTCTCTCCCATTATTTTTTGGTCGCTCTAAGTTCCGTGACCTACTTTCATGTGACCTTGACATTGACCCCCCCCCTTCCGGACCGGAACCGGAACCCCCCCCCCCCCCGCTGATTTTTCATTGACTTGCCTATATAAGAGTGTGGCGGTTTGTGTTGGAGCCATTCCTTGCTAATAATAGTTAGAGCGAACATGTCTCCCCGAGATGTTCCAATATTTTATAATAAATGTACAAAGATTGGAGAAGTATTGGAGGTGGACGAAGAAAACGACGAAGAAAACAATGAAGAAATTGAAGTGCCCTTGTTAAGTGAAAATGTTGTTACAAGAATATTTTTGGATATTAATTCTCCAATGGATATTATAGGAAGGTTTGTAATTGAAGCTATGACATGGATAGAAAACGGAAGATTAGTGAACATAGCATCTCCAATTTTAGTTGATGATAGACCCACCTTTGGTGTATATTGGCGTAACATTGATCTGTTATGGCTATGGGCGGAGGCATATGTGGAGTATTTGCAATTAGAAGAAAATATAGGGTTTAATCATTACTTTTCGGCTTTGGTTTTAAACTACTAATTTTTAACATCCCACTAAAAAATCATATCCCCCCCCCCAAATTTTTACTGTACTGGCGAACGTTATAAAAGCAGCTATCACATGTGTTTGCTCATTATTTGTCTTGTTGCTATACGTTAAACATGTATAAGAGACTGGATTCGTTTTTTGCTGAGCACACAGAAGTTTGGCCGCTATTGTATAGGTTATTTTTGAAAATTGAACAAAACATAATGAGGGATATGGGCATGGGGGTTAGTGTGTTTGTGTACCGTCGTGATGCGTATGAAGTATTGTGTGCATGTCGAGTAAGGATTGAAGTTTTAGAAATACTGTTTCCATGGATGCTGCACGTACGTAATCTTGTAGAAAGCATGAAGATAGAGGTGGAAGTGGTTGCAATGCAATACAAGCTGTCTGCGGAAGAGTAATTAGAGCAAGGCGAGTTACAAATTTTTATAATTGACTTTACCCCCCCCCCCTCCAGTCTCCTATATAAGTGAGGGTTCCACACAATCCTGTTCATTTTTCGTGTAACTGTTACTGGAGCCACATGTTCTTCTTTTAAACCATGTCTCCGAGAGATACCACTTTTATTTACATCACTGAAATTGTTATAGATCGTGAGATGGCAGAAGATGAAGAAGTAGAGCAAGAGGTAAATATTACGTTTGGACAGTTTTTGGAAGAAATAGTTGGAGAATTTTTAAATTTAAATGAACAAATGAACAATGATATTGGACCCGCTTCAAATTCAAATTTATCCTTTATGCACCAACCGGAAGAATTAACAGAATCTGAAGGTGAAGAAGAACAGCAGTCACAACTCTGGAATGCCGCTGCCCATGTTATTGATACTCCGCAACATGAGGAAACAAATTTGGAATAAAAATGGTGGGGGGAAAGATGAGGTAGTAGGCTATTTAAACGGTAGTCTGGCATGAGTAAAAATCATTTGAAAATGGATGAGCGAGCGAGAATGTACAAAGTGTTTTGTGAAGAGTGTGATAGAGTGTGGGTACCACCGGTGAACTCCTTCACATATTATTTTCCACTTCTGGACATAGATGATTGTAAGAAAATCCCAGACATTGGTTATAAGTTTGAAAAGGCTGGAATTCTAATTAGTGTTCATGAAAAATTCCATAATGAATATTCAAGGAAATTAGCATTTGATTTCATGTTGGCAAATGAAGATCTTAAATCTTGCGACTATCCTTATTTTCTTTATAACCATCTTGTTAAAAATGGTGCTAGCGTGACCGTTGAAATATGTATTCGTCATTTTTGGGACAACCGGTAAAGTGGTGGGGGAAAGGGGATAAATATGATGTAGGAGTGAATTTAGTTTTATTTTTACAAGAGCAGCCAACTACGATGCAACGTCCAATTTTGTTTCATACGCTTATTTCTGATGCAGAAGAGGAGACCAGAAGGAGAAGAAGTGAACAATCAAGACAAACCCAGGCCAATATCAACATTGAATATTACAGACTTCAATTTCAAATTCCCGGAATGCGACTTGGAGAAAACCGAGTGAAAACTGTCCACGTAGCTGCTAGTTACATAAAACATTTAAAGCTACTATTGGAAGAAAAAAAATCAAAAATTAAACAATTGGAAAATGAAAACAATAAAATGAAGAAAGAACTGTTAAGTTTGAAAAATGTGTGTAGTAATGAAGGTGAAGAAGAAGGAAATGAAATATTAGGATTTTAAGTTAAAAAACATAAAATGATAAAAAAAATAATAAAATTAAAAATGTAAAAAAAAGTAGAGGTAGAATAGAGAGCGGGGAATAGATCACTTTGTGGCAATGGAATAACATGTCACTTAGTGCTCTATTCCCCGTTCTCGCGTTAATATTGCTTGGCCTTGACCTATAAAATAGTAGTGGGGATAAGTTATTTAAGCGGGTGGTAGGCAGTAAAACAGTTTAGTACGAATGTTACTCTCATCTACAACACGATGGATAGTCTTTTTGTTATTTGTTTGAGAAAAATAATTTGTGATGATTTCTTATTTAATCACATAATAAGATCAGGAGAATGTGTTATTCCCAATACGGTTAGAAATGCAATACACGAGTATCGAAGAGAACATTATGGATTTGGCATTATTGTCGCTTATAAATTTGCAGATGGGACCCGGCTTTGTCCAGATTGTGCACGAGCAGCTATAGATGATTGGGACGAATTTGAAGTTGAAGGAGGGTACGTTGACCATCGTGTTAAAGCACCGCTAATAAGATTTGAAGCTATGCGGGAAAGATGCACAATCTGTGCACAGGTCTTATGTAAATTTATTAGGTGTAGAACATACTAGAGTAATGGTATGGAGGGGAGGTCTAACGAAAAGTAGTGGGGGAAAAGTAGTGGGGGAAAGAGTAGTGGGGGTATTGGTTATAAATGTTGCTTGGTAAAGGTTGATTTCATTACTGTCACAGAATAACTGGAGTAAAGATGTCTTTTCACATGGAGATAAAAACTTTTAAAATTGTCGATGAAGATTGGACATTTGTTGCAAACTTTATAAGATCGAAAGAAGATGATGGAAGTTTGATGAAAGTATTTTGCTACATATTAGAAGGGAAAGATGAACAAGTGGTAAAAGATTATTTAACAAACAGTCAAATATCAACATCCAGCTCGCAATTCATTAAATTTCTAAAAGAAAATAATGTGAATGCAAAATTGGAAGTTTGGTTTTTTGTTTAAACAATATGGTGGGGGAAAAATTGAAATGGTGGGGGGAATTGTGTATAAAAGAGGGTTAAAACACAGTAGGAGGTTCATTTATTTGCTAAAACTCTTAAGAAGAACATTGTGGGAAAAATGAGTGAACCAGTGGAAAATTCAACCCCTTTAAAAAGTAAAGGAAAACAAATAACACATCCAAAATTGAGTGCTTTAGGTAAGGAACGGTGTAGGAAAGAAAGAATGGCGTTCCATCAATTGCAACTTATAGTGCCTTCATTGAATGTGTACAATACCAGGATACAAACATTGATGGGTGCAAAGAAATATATTTTGGAACTGTTGGACAAAATTGAAGTGTTAGAAAACAAACTGAAGACGAATAAAACTTGTGGTGTATGGAATTCGCCTAGTGAAATTCCTGTTTTAAAGATCGAGCCTAATGAACTTCCTGATACTTGTGCGTGGAATGCATTTCATGAACCTGATGAAGACTCTCCTATAAAGTATGAACCTCCTGCTGTGTAAAGATGACGGGTAACAAAAAATTAAAAAAAAAAATAAAACAGAAAAAATACAAAAAAATTAGATGTAGAATAGAGAGCGGGGAATAGATCACTCTGTGGTAATGGAATAACATGCCACTTAGTGCTCTATTCCCCGTTCTCGCGTTAAGTTTATTTGACCTTGACCTATAAAAACATGGAGGGGGAAAGTGTTTTGGTGGGGGAAAGTGGATAAATGAGGTTCGACGCGTTGTTGTACTCATTCCGCTCATAATATTCTTGTTTCTCACATCTCGCAGTAGAATCAGAATCATGGCAAGTGGAGACAATGTTTTGGACCTTACTACAACAAAAAAGGATGAACAACGTTTGAAAGTCCCGAAAAGTCATTTTAAAGAGTCGGCTCAGGTAAGAGAGGCGAGAATAAGACAAAAATACTACAAACTGCAAAGGCTAATACCAGGAGTGCGATTGGGAGAATCAAGGACTAGAACTATCGATATGGCCGCCGACTACATCAATCAACTACTTATTGAGTTGGCCATAAAGAATGAAAGAATACAGCAGTTGGAATATGAATGCAAAAGAATTCTACTACAAGAAGATGAAGAACCTATGAACTGTGTAATGAAAGACAGTCAATAAAGAAGAAGTGGAAGAAGCTACAAAATTATTTAAAATTTTATGTGTTAGTAAAAACAATTGGTTATTAATGGGACTTGATATAAATAGTGATGAGGTTAAAAAAAAAATAAAATAAAATAAAAAAAAATAAAACAATAAAAAAATTGACATTTAATAATTGGCTGCTAATTTGGACTCACATTAGAGAGTGGGGAATAGATCACTTTGTGGTAATGGACTAACATGCCACTTAGTGCTCTATTCCCCATTCTCGCTTTAGGGGGTGTTGACCTTGACCTATTAAAATAGTCATATAAGTAGCTACACAAGAGAGTCTCCTTTATTCATTCGGAATGGCTCCCGTGGATAACACTGACTATCCTAGGAAACCTATTTTTGAAATATTATATAAAATTCAACAAGAAGATCTCGGCATGGGAGATTCGGATGACGACAACTCAGAAGTGGAAAGTGTTGACAGTATGGAAGAAGAATTAACAAGTGAGGCACCTGAAGATGTGCAAATAGACTTGACAGAGAATGAATACCCACCACCATTGGAATTTGAAGATGTCCATCATGAAACTCCAACATCTAGTCACGATCCTGATGTAGAACCAATACGTCAAAGATTGGTTTTCTGCGCAAGACGATTATTCCCGTCAGATAGCGAAGAAGAAGAAGAAGAAGAAGATTAAAATTGGTGGGGGTAAGATGGCATAAAAAGGCGGTATGAAGAGGACGCGTTTCATTTACCTGTTAAATTTCAAAGGGTAAACATCGCTAAAATGCATCGTTGTGAGATATGTTTAGAGACTTATGAAGATGAAATATTGTTAGACATTCATAAGGAGTTGTATCACAATAGAAATGAAAATTTTACAGTAAGAGAAAATAGAAACATATCTACAGAAGAAGTAACAGCAGGACCATCTAATACACTACCAAGTTTAAGTATTCACGCATTACCCGGTAAAGTGGTGATGCATCACAAAATTCAAAACGAAAATCTGGAATTAGAACAATTTGTTGCTGAAGCTAAACCAATTGTGATCAAGATTTTAAAAGAAGAACTAAAACGATTAAACTTTATTAAATTTGGTTTGATCCTAGACGCCATGTTTATCAATGTAGAAGAAGAAATGTCACCAAGAGGATTTATAACAAAAAATCGAACCATCATGGCTAATTCGGATATTGATTCAATAATAGAAGATTGTTTTGAAGAGATTTTGACGAAAATTCAAGAACACGAAGGAAGAGGATCAGGTTGGAGTCTGGTTAGCGTCGTAGGTATGGACATAAGAGTTCACAAGCATGGTTATGGGCTGATGGGCAGCAGTTATATTGCACTCCCGAAAAGGATCAAAGATACAAAATCATGTGTAAATGTGGAAAATGAAGATATGGAATGTTTTCGATACGCCATGACCTCAAAATTTGTGACACGCCATGCGCAAAGACCTGGCGTCGAATATGAAAACTACAGATATAGATATAATTTTCAAGGTATGTCTTACCCGGTAGGGTTGAAGTGTATTTCAAAATTTGAAATCCCGGAATATCAGTTAACGTATTTGCTTTGGACAGTTCCAATAAAGTTTATCCTTTAAAAGTGGTGAAGAACGAGCTTGCAGATCATACGGACTTGTTGTTACTTACAAAGGATGAAGTGTCACACTACGTATGGATAAAATCATTTGAAAGACTCGTCAACAAGCAGCTATCAAAAAATGAACATAAAAAAGTAATTTGTAAAAGATGTTTTTGTTTTAAAGAAGAAAGAAATGGAGGCCGAAATTGGTTACAAGAACATAAACAACTGTGTAATGAACACTTTGAAGCAAAGATTATCTTACCACCATTAAGTAAATCATACTTACAATTTGAAAAGGTGTTCCATCAGTATCGCATTCCTATAGTGGTATATGCTGATTTTGAATCAACACTTGTCCCTATTGAAGATGAAAATGTTGAAGCAAGGAAGAGTATAAAATATCAAATGCATAAGCCTAACAGTTTTTGTTTATTGGTTAAATCTACATTGGCTGAAGAACATTTAAATGGGTACGGATTAACGTCAAGACCCGTGGTGTACCGTGGTGAAGATGTTGCTGCGACATTTCTTGATCATCTATATGAAATAGCTAGGAATGTAGAAAATTTGTATAGTGATATTGTGCCAATGATACCTATGGATGAAGAAGAAGAAATTCAACATGAAAATGCCACCCATTGTTTTTTATGTAAAAATGAGTTTACTTTGAATAACTACAAAGTTAAGGATCATGATCATCTTACAGGATATTATAGGGGTGCGGCATGTAACGGATGCAACATCAATTACAAGATTCCTAGAAATATACCTGTAATACTGCATAACCTTAGCGGTTATGATGGTCATTTTATAATACCAGAATTGGGGAGAGATGACGGTGCGATTGATGTTATCGCGGAAACAACTGAAAAGTTTATAAGCTTTAGTAAGAAGATTGGAAATATAAAATTACGATTTTTAGATTCGTACCGGTTTATGCCGTGCAGTTTATCGAGACTTTCAGAAAATCTCAGGAAAGAAGATTTAATAGAAACAAGAATGATTGGGAATAACGATAAATTGGATCTAGTTCTTCGCAAAGGTGTTTTCCCTTATGATTATATCGACAGTTTGGAAAGATTTGAAGAAACCTCACTTCCACCTAGAGAAGCTTTTAAGAGTAAATTATACGAAGAGGACATCAGTGAGGAAGATTATCAACACGCTTGTAAGGTATGGAATGAATTAGGGATGAGAACTTTGGGAGAATATTCAGATTTCTACGTTAAATTGGATGTGACACTATTATGTGACATAATGGAAGAATTTAGGAATACCTGTTTAAAAGCATACGGATTAGACCCTCTTCATTCGTACACAGCTCCCGGACTGGCATGGCAGGCCATGTTAAAAGAAACAAACTGTAAACTTCAACTACTAACCGATATAGATATGGTGTTGATGATAGAGTCTGGTATCCGAGGAGGATTAACGCAAAGTGTAACCAGATATGTAAAAGCCAACAATAAATACCTCCCCAACTATGACGCGTCACAACCAAGTACATTTATAGGTTATTTTGACGCGAATAACCTATATGGATGGGCTATGTCAAAACCCCTTCCATATGATAATTTTAAATGGGTTGATCCAAATTCGATTGATAACATCGCCGATATCCCTAAACACGGAGATACCGGTTACATCTTTGACGTTGATTTTGAGTACCCCGAACATCTTCACGACCACCATTACGACTTGCCGCTATTAGCAAAAACAGAAGTATCTCCGACTGGTAGATGGCCGAAGTTAATGATGACACTCACCAACAAGACGAGGTATGTAGCACATTATTGGACAGTACAACAAGCGTTAGAGATGGGATTAAGAATTACCAAAATTAATAGGGTGTTACAATTTTCTCAATCCTGTTGGTTGAAATCCTATATAGATAACAACACTAGAAGAAGAACTGCAGCGACGTCCAATTTTGAAAAGGATTTCTTTAAATTGATGAATAATGCTATATTCGGCAAAACATTAGAAAACAAGAGGAATCACAAAGATTTAAGATTGGTTAATGATGCAACAAAATTACAAAAGTTGGTCCAAAAACCAAACTTTGCATCTTCAATAATTATTAATGAAAACCTTGTTGCCGTTTCTATGAACAAAATTTCAATTAAGATGGATCGCCCTGTTTATGTCGGAATGTCCATTTTAGACATATCAAAAACTCATATGTACGATTTTCATTATAATAAAATGGTGAAACATTATGGAAGAGAGAACATTGGAATCGCATACATGGACACTGACGCATTCATCTATTGGATTATAACCAATGATATGTATGAAGACCTACGCACTTTTATTTATAAAGATGATTTTGATTTTTCTGACTATCCGCAACACCATCCTAACTACGACAATGGAATAAACAAGAAAGTCTTAGGAAAATTCAAAGATGAAACCAATGGTGCGCCTATGGAAGAGATTGTGGCTTTGATGTCCAAGCTTTATTCGTTTCAACTATACATAAGTGAAAAAGAAGAACATCAAGTTGTGAAGAAGGCAAAAGGCATTAAAACATCATATCTAAAGAAGAATGTACAATTTGAACATTTTAAAAGATGTCTGTTTGAAAATATAGAAACCACAGCAACTTTTAATACGATAAGAAGCTTCAACCATCAAGTTTACAGTGTTAAACAAACCAAATGGGCGCTAAGCTACAAGGATGACAAGAGGCATATCCAGCAAGACAATATACACACTCTTCCCTTTGGACATTATTCATTAACTCCTATCGACCAATAAAACCTGTTCTTCGTCCTTTCACCTACTTCCTTTTTTCCTTTCCGTAAAAAAGAGGGGAGCATGGCAAGCCCAATGCCATGCCCCCTCTTTTTTACACAGCTATTATTCGGCCTTGACCCATATTTGTTAATAATATAAAAGAAGACAAACCAGTCTGAGGATTAGTATTTTTTCAACCGGCGTGGAAACAACATCTAAGAATGGAAGGACTGAAGGATAAGATTGTACATGAACTTCATAAACCGGCAAGAAGAAAATTTCCAAGAAGAAATACAGTTATTAAAGGAATGAACGATCTCTACCAAGCCGATCTCATCGAAATGATACCGCATAGTAAATTAAATAAAGGATTTAAATATATATTAGCGATTATAGACTGTTTTACCAAGCTCGCTGACGCTTTATCGCTTAAGGACAAGAGTGGGAAAAGTGTTACAAAAGCTATGGAAACGGCTATTAAAAGAAATAAACTTGTCATAAAACATTTACAAACTGATGATGGAAAAGAATATTTCAATAAGGAATTTGCAACATTAATGAAAAAATATAACATAAATCATTATTCTACAAATTCGGAAGTCAAAGCTTCGATAATAGAACGATTCAATAGAACGTTGAAAGGAGCGATGTACAAAACATTTTCCAAACGAGGATCGTATGTGTGGTACGATATATTACCGCAGCTTATAAAAGAGTACAATAACAAATATCATCGCACTATTGGTATGAAACCTATCCAAGTAAATAGCGGCAATGCTAAGCTTGTTTTGGAGCGTATTAAAAAAAATACGGCTCCCAAAATTGAAAGATTAAAACCTAAAAAGTTTAAAGTAAACGATAAGGTGCGTATAAGTAAATACAAAGGGGTTTTCAGTAAGAGATATCTACCAAACTGGACTAACGAAGTATTTACAATCTACAAAGTGCAGCCGACAATACCAGAAACGTACATTTTAAAGGACAACAAAGGTGAACTACTTCAAGGCGGATTCTATGGGCATGAACTATTGAAATCAACAGTTGGCGATGTATATCTTGTCGAAAAGGTTTTACAAAGAAAAAAGGATAAAGTTAAAGTCCGTTGGTTGGGATTTGACAAGAGTGAAGATTCTTGGATTCCTACAAAAGACTTGGTATAATACTTTGATAACTCATTATGTGTTCAACCTTTAAACAAGATGGATATTGTACAGCAAAAGGAACGATTTAATATTAATAACATAGATGAATTGACAGTGGATAGTGACAAGTTAAACCGTGGTAAACATGGGGAATTACTACCGAACTCCATAAGATGTTTAATAACCGGTCCTTCAAATTGTGGAAAAACAAATGTTGTTTTTAACCTTATAACTAATCCAAAAGGACTACGTTTTAACAATATATACATTTTTTCAAAATCTTTGCAACAACCTAAATACCAGTTGTTGGATAAAGTATTAGCGAGTGTACCAGAAGTAAATTTCTACAAGTTTAATGCCAGTGAAACAATTATGCAACCAAACGAAGCTAAACCATTTTCTGTATTTATATTTGACGATGTATCATGTGAGAATCACGACACAATCAGAAGTTATTTCGCAATGGGAAGACATCATAATATTGACAGTATTTATATTGGTCAAACCTACAGTAAAATTCCAAAACAACTTATAAGGGATAATGCTAACTTGCTGATTATATTCAAGCAAGATGAAACAAATTTAAAACACGTATATAACGATCATGTCAATGCGGATATGACATTTGATAAATTTAAAGAGATGTACGGCAAAGCGTGGGCTGAAAAGTACGGCTTTCTCGTAATTATGAAAGATGAAGCTATAAAAGATGGAAGATATCGGATAGGGTTGGACAAATTTGTATTAATCCATTGATTGAACGGCGGTACGTCTAGTAATGAATCAGACTTCACAGTGTAAACATGGTGAATCAGGAAAAACTATTGAGAGAAATAAAATCACTCAGCGATTCTATTAGGATGAAGAATCGCGCATTAAGGATGGGTTTAAGTGAACGAGAAGAATTTCTGGAGACTACATTTAAACCTATTACGGAACCATTAAAACAGATATCAGAGACCATTGGTAAACCTCGTTATGAAGGAGATGTTTTACTACCAGTTTCTAAACAAGAGGTACAAGCTTTAAAAAAAGACGACGATGATTCATATACAAGTGCTAGTGAATTTTCGCAAGAAGAAACAAAAGAAGAAAAAGAAGAACCAATTATTAAAAAAGAAGAAGAAGAAGAAGAACACCCAATACCTGAAGCAGAACAATCCATTCCAAATCTAACTCAATTGAGTAGCGATATATTACAACATGGACCTCTTGGAAGGAAATACATAATGAAAATGTTACATGACATGAAAGCTAACCCTAATTTAAGCAAATCACACGTATACGGAGCAAGGATTGATGGGAATGAATTGAAAATCGGTGATTCAAAGCTTGAAATAACTCAGGACGATTACATCATTATCGGCGAGCATAAATATAAAGGAACAAAAGGGTTGTATGAATTAATTTTTAAAAACATACCACTAAGGTATTCAATCAAAGATTTAAATGTTTTTAAAGAAATTCTACAAAATACCAACGCTCATAAAAGGAATTACTCAAAGGATGCGATGATTAATCGTTCACGTGCAACGAAATATAACATCGTTATTAAAAAGCTATTTCCACCACGAAAATTGCCAACATTGCGTACCGCACCGGCGCTAAAACAACCGCTAAAAAGAAAATCTTTATCACTTATGGATTTATCACTTCTTGAACAACATGGGAAAAAGAGTAAAGGAGATACTTCAACATCTGGTAAAGGACTTATGAAAAATCTGTACAACACAAATGTGATCTACTACAGAGACATCAATAAATTGGTTGACAGGATGAGACTATTACATGAAGCCATGGAAGCCGGTCATACGGGATTAAATAATGAATGGGTGGCTCTGGTTGATGAACTTAGGAATCGCGGCATAGTCGTATAATTGCCCGCGGATATAAAAGAGTTGCAAGCGTATAATGTATCAGTTCTAACATGAGTGTCGACAAGTTCGGACGGTACTCCGCGTTAGGGGTGCAAGTCGGAGAAGACAGAAAAAGAGGCGGTTTACCACAAACTCCTGAAGGTGACTATAACATAAGTAATAAACGTTTAAAACTAGTTAAAGATCCAGAAGAAGATACTGATGGAGCAAATTTAAAAACAGTTAAAGAAGCTACTTCTACATCATTGAAATTAGACAAGAATACTTACGATATCAAATCGCATAGAATAATTAATGTTGGTAAACCAACTGATAGTTCTGATGCAATTAATAAAGAGTATTTATCATCTGAACTTTCAAATACTTTAAAATTGCAGTGGGGTAATAATTTAAAAGATGGACAGACATATGATGCTGGGAATCATAGGATAACAAACGTGGCAAATCCAAAAAATAATAAAGATTCAGTTAATAAAGAATATTTACATTCTATAATACCGGAAAAGACTCAACGCGGATTTTCTTTTTATAAATTTATAATAAATGACATTGGATACCCAAAGGAAGACGGCGATGCTGTAAACCTGAAATACATCAAGGACAACTGTATTTTACAAGATGGTGATGAAATCGATTGTCATGGGAAAGTGTTGTCAAATGTAAAGTTCGCTTCTCAACCAAAAGACGCTGTTACTATGGAACAATTATCTAAAGAATTAAAAAGGGGAACATCAAATTTTGTAAAACATGAAGATGCCGTGCTAAAGCGAGGAGATACATTTATACATGGAAATGAAAAGTTTGATTTAATGCAAGGAAATAATGATGAATGGGATGCAGGACATAAAACAATAACAAATGGAAGATTTGGTATAAAAGATACAGATGTACCTCTAATGGTGCAAACATTAATTGCGAGTGGTGGTACATTAGGTACATACAATGGTCGTAATAGAAGAATAAAAGATATTTATCCTGGTTATGAAGATGATGATTGTGTTACATTAAGACAAACAATAACTTGGGATAAACACTTTGGGACCAAATATGATGCAAAGATGAAGAAAATAATTAATATTTTACCAGGAGAAGATTTAAATGATGCTGCTACTATTGGACAAGTCATAACAACGTCGAAAAGTGATTCGACTGCTTACACGTGTAATGATAAACGTATTATGCAGTTACACGATCCCCAACATCCAAAAGATGCTGTAACTTTAGACTGTTTAATAAGAATAGTGGGCAATTTACTTATCGATACCCACAATCATATAGCTAGTACAACGAGTCATGTGATGATTCAACCCGATGAACGAGAAGCTTGGATTAAAATAGAATCATAAATCAGTATATAATTAATTTGAATAATTAAGTATTTAAATATGAAAATTGTGCACGAGTTATTCATTCGTGTAAAGCATCTCGTAGAGTAAACACGCCGGCTATATAAGACGACACAATGAAGACCGCACCGCTCAGTCGTCGTCAAGACAGCGTCAAGAAAGGACGTGGTATAACATCAGCCGCGTTATCCCTGCTCAGACGGATTCCTGTTGGTGCTGTTCTAAATCGAGCGATAGACGCTCTACCATACGAATTTCATCTGCCCGGAGGTTATCAATATTGTGGACCCGGAACTAAGTTGGCAAAACGTTTAGCAAGAGGGGATCCTGGAATTAATAAATTGGATCAAGCCTGCAAAGAACACGATATAGCGTATTCCAAGTTTGCAGATTCAACGAATAGATCGATAGCGGATAGAGTGTTAGCGGAAAAAGCTTGGCAAAGAGTGAAATCAAGTGACGCAAGTATTGCAGAAAAAGCAGCCGCTTGGGCAGTTACTACAGCCATGAAGGGTAAAACAAAATTTGGTGGCGGGAAACGTCGTAGAGGACGGCCTGCAAAGAGAAGAGCTCCCAAAAGAGGTGGAAACATTAAGAAAAGACGTCGTAGGACTCGTAAAGCAAAGGCGAAGAAAACTTCCGTTTGGTCGATGGTAAAAAACGGAGCAGGTCTATACCTAAGACCGTACCGTGTATACTAAATAAGAACAATCAATTGATAATTCCAAATAAAGCCTTGACAAATTATCAATTATCAAATTATGTGAAATGTTTAAGAATACCATTTTTTAGAGGAGTTTTTATGAAAGACGCATTACCAAATGAAATATGGAAAAATGAAACTGGAATAGTAAATTTGGATTCCACTCATGGTCCAGGAACTCATTGGGTATGCTATAAAAAACTCGGACAGAACGTTTACTACTTTGACAGTTTTGGCAATCTACCACCGCCGAAAGAACTTCAACACTATTTTCGGAACTCCGAAAATATATTTTACAATTACAAAAGAGAACAACCCAACAATACAGAAATATGTGGACATTTATGTTTGGAGTTTTTAGCGAAAAGCGTCAGTCAACTTTGAGATGTCATCGTATACAGTGTCACTGAGTGGAAATTCATCCACACTGAAAAGCACTCTTTTCCCGGCACTACGTTTATCCAAGGATAGACTGTGGGAAGCTGCACTATTGGATTTTACTACGTACAATTCAATTCCCAACGTCACGGAGGGAAAAAACAATTTACTACATTATTACGAGAGTAAAGATGAAAAAGGAAATTATTCGCAATTGAAGGTAATAACTTTATCTACCGGATCGTATGAAATAGACGATATAAACCAAGTATTACAGAAGCAGCTAGGAGAAGAAAATATCAGTATAAAAGGAAATAACAATACTTTAAAAGCGGAAATCACTTCAAAGTATTATATAGATTTAAGTTTAGAAAATTCAATTGGTAGTTTACTGGGATTTTCAGATAAGAAAAGAAAAATCTTAGATCCCGGACCTACTCATACAGGTGATACCACAGTAACAATATTAAAGGTTAATAGTATTGATATAACATGCAATATCATACACGGATCGTATAGAGACGGGGTAAACCAACATATTTTACATACATTTTATCCAACAGTGGCTCCCGGTTTTAAAATAGTTGAGAAACCACAAAACCTGATATACCTACCATTGAACACCAGTTTCATTTCGGACATCGTACTGAACATATCGGATCAGGACGGTAACAGTGTTGACTTTAGAGGAGAAACCATTACAATACGGTTACACATAAAAGCGGTGTCATAAGTTCAACATGGGATTGACATTTAAACCGCAACGGAAGAGCCGAGACCTCAGTAGCTCTTCAACATTGGACGAGTTAACACCGGACAACATTCGTTTCCTGCAAAAGATCGGACTAAGACTTACCAACGATGGATATCCTGGATATATCTCAAGGGCCGACGTTCGACGAAACACTATGGGAGAAGGAATATCACACGCACAACCCTTACACTTCATCAAAATTAAACAATAACGATGAAATAAGGATCCCCATTCAACAACAGGACATTTACACGTTACCGTGTGAAAGTTACTTGTACATCGAAGGACGGGTATTAAAATTGGATGGAAAAACCGCTTCAACGGTTCCTTTTATAAATAACCCGATGGCATATCTTTTTGATGAAATAAGATATGAAATATCAGGAGTGACGGTTGATTCGACAAAAAAGGTCGGTCTAACAACGACGCTGAAAGGATTAACATCATTAACACCGCATGAGAAAAATTCAATAGTCACCGCCGGATGGGTTGCTCCCGATAAAGACACTGTAACACCGGATTCCAATGGTCATTTTGACTTTCATGTCCCTTTACGTTTGCTTTTGGGATTCGCTGAAGATTACAGACGGATAATAATAAATGTCAAACAAGAATTGGTATTACTCAGATCTTCAACTAACAAGGACTTGATACTTGCAGACCCTGGAACTACGGAAGCCAAACTGGAATGGCAGCTACAGTTGGATAAAGTCGTGTGGAGAGTACCGCATGTCAGATTAGCCGATGAACACAGAATCGTATTGTTGAGAAAGTTGAAATCTGACCGTGATATCGTCATGCCGTTTAGAAGTTGGGAATTCCATGAATATCCCACACTACCTCAAACAGAGCGTCAAACATGGACTGTCAAGACGTCCACTTATCTAGAACGGGCACGGTACGTAATACTCGGTTTCCAGACTAAACGAAAAGATGTTATAACTTCGCACGCCGGTCAATTTGACCATTGCAAAATAAAGAATTGTAAAGTTTTTCTAAACTCTCAATTCTTTCCTTATGACAATCTAAATGTCATGTTTAGTAAAAAACGCTATTCAATCTTGTACGATATGTATGCGAGGTTTCAATCGTCATATTACGGGAAGACAAATACACCGCTATTATCGCCGGAACAGTTTTTCTCCAAAGCCCCAATAGTCGTTATCGATTGTTCAAAACAAAACGAATCCGTGAAATCGTCCAGTGTGGATATAAAAATCGAAATGGAGTTTGAAGAAGCAATACCGGACGGAACTTCGGCATACTGTTTAATTATACATGACAAGATAGTGACTTACACTCCATTAACAGGAATTGTTAAAAATGTGTTGTAAAAAAACTGTTTTTTTTTTTGCGGTCGACGCAAATGTTATAAAAGGGGGGAAAGAGAATGAAAATCTCATTATATTTCTGACCGTCGTATGGGAAGCATCGTCCGCAAGATGAGCTCTCCTACTGCAAATACTAACGAAGAAGAAACTACTCCTCCCATGGGTGACAATAGTTTGGATATAGAAAAACAAGTCGAACAAGAAATGGACGAGTTCCTCAAGTTTAAACATAAGAAAAAAGAAGAGGAAGTTGAAAAAGGAGTAAAAAGAAGAAAGATCGATGACACCATCTCCACCAATATTTTGACAGAAGTATTTCTCAGGATCTACTATCCCATCTCTTCTTGTATGACAAAGAGCGTGTCCGCCGGAGTTATAAAATCATTGGATTATTCACCAACTGTTATTTTAAATCACGGATCTAAAATGGTGGCCTTCACTGAAATTTCCTGGGAATCGTTTAGAAAACATCTACATCTTTTGGAATGTTATTTGAGTAACAACACATTTGGAAGAAGGACAAAATTAAGTCTGCTGGAATCCAATATCGAAATCGATATAGTGAAACATCGAGGTGGACAAATCGTCCGCTTTCGAGATTTAACCAAGCATGAGATGAAGATACACCTGACAAAAGATGAATTCTACAGTCTAAGTTGTGCTACCGGTCCTGTCACAAGATATCTAAAACAGCTAATATTTTCAAGTGCAATTATAAAAGAGTATCTAACCGATACATTGGATAGGCAACCGTATGTGCCGATTCTGTACGGTCCCGTAGATACGTCCATCTTCAATAGGATACCTCATGAAGTTGACATGTGGAGACAGTTGCACAACTATCAGACTAACTACAGTATAGATGAGCAAGCCCAAGAGGTGAACGAAGAAGGCTCATTCAATAATTGATAAGTGTAGACCCTCGGGTATAAAAGAGCGTGCACTGCGGTTTTGCAAACAGTCGTTTACCAACCTTCGTCATGAACAAACGAGTTTCGTTTTCTAACAAATCGGAAGTAATGGAAGTGAGACGAGGTATAATTGAATTCCAAGCGTTCCGCGGTAACGACGGAAGTTTTATCATAAAAGAGTTAGTAGTTTTAGATATGAACACATCTGTAGTTTATCACTATTTATTCCAACCGCCACTACCGTTTAACAGATTAACTACCAAAGCGAGAGTAACGAACAAGTGGTTGATGAAATACTTTCACAACTTGAGATGGGATGAAGGTTTTGTACACTACAGTATGATGCCGCAAATCATGAATCATTACTGTAAAGAATTTAAAATTATTTACACAAAAGGAGTGGAAAAAGCCAGTTGGATACAGAAGTTTACAAACCACGAAGTGTTAAATGTCCAGGTGGACAGGGATTTCCAATGTCATTTCGGCAACATTTGTATTTCATCGAAAAACTTTAAACATCGTCAATCGCAATGCGCCTTGAAGAACGCTTATCGCTTGAACGCGTATCTCCAACAGAGTGGTGGGGGATGGGAAGGGTATAAAAGCGAGGGGACAACCATGACCGGGCATGAGTATTACTCTAGCCACCGAGCAGTCAACACCTCACACGCAGATTCGCAAGACTAAGAATATTATCAACGAAAAAAGAAGAAGTAAAAAATGGCAACGCAAACATTTTTACAATCGCTTGTCGATCAGTTCAACAAACATTCCAAGTCCACAATCCTACCCACTAAAAGATGTTCGGAATTGAAGGAAGAAAAGCATTACATCATCCACACCATCAAGAAGATGGAAACAACTGTCGGAGACGCCATCAACTGCACGCTGAGTGAAGCGCCCTACTCGCCTGGTGATGAACCGAAGTTTCAAATCTTTCTTCCCAAACGCTTCGTCCAACTTCTGCAGAACGAAGATCTACGCCTCATCCATCCCGGAGCTCTCTACTTGGCGTCCCACGGTCCGAGCGGAAGTAATTCTACAGAGCTCACGCTTCACGTCATGCCTAACGCCAACAGTTAATCTGTAATTTCATATTGTTCTTGTAAACTTTTGTAAAATATTTCTAAATAAATGAATAACAATAAAAAAAACAAAAAAACAAATATAAAGCAGCATATCGGTATGTGTTTGTACACATATCGGTATGCTGCTTTATATAAAAAACAATTTCGGGTGACCTTGACCTAGTTTCAAAAACTATATAAATGGAGCAATGTCCGTAAGAATTCCCTCAGTCTACGACTACCTTCAGTGCTGTACACATCTCCGTTGGTGATTGCACAATGTCTCTCAAGATCAAGTGTGCATCATACGATACCTCCACTATTACAACTTTTGAACAGCTCGACAATTTCACTAATGAATTGCGAGTGCTTCTTGCCGGTGGTTATCACTTGAACGTTGACACCTATGTAACAAACAAGAGGATGTTCTCCAAACAGAACTTCTGCGATGAAGAATTGTTCTTTCCCACACAGGCGGCGACAACATCCGCTCCATCTACTCAAACCAATGTCAAATTCCACAAATACTACTAAATGACAAAGCATGACGTCAACAAGGGTTCGCTGTAAAATTTCGCTATAAAACGAGGGATCAACTCCAACAGAATCATCATTTGCTCTCCTACGGTCGCAGCGATAACAACCACTGCCGCCATGTTATACCGAATGATGATTGAATTCAATGGAAAGATCTACGGAAAGGACTATAGAACCGTAGAAGAGATGAGCGCCGATCTCAGTGTATTGACTAGAGAAGGGTTCCAACCAAAACTGATCCTGAAGTTTCCAGAAGTGCACCCGCTATCCACTGAAGAACTCATCGCCATGGCTAGAGCGAACAAGCAGGAACAGGAACAGAATATTAAGAAAGAACCTAAAGAAGAAGAAAAGGACAAGCCAACATCATAAATAAAAAAAAAAAAAAAAAAACATCTTACATTTGTAAGATGATCTTTTTTAAAACTCCATTTGGATGACCTTGAGATTACCCCCACCACTTTTATTGATCTATAAAACACGCTATCCTACACTGTACAACTTCATTTCTTGCCAACACTTGGAAGCGGCAACATGGAGGAGAAGAACAACGAGGACGCACCGCGCTACTGTTGTGAACAGAAATGCACAGATTTAGGAAGATGGATGGTAGACGGATTAGCTTGTACAAAGTGCGAATTCTTCGGATCCTGTTACTGCAAGTGCAAGACAAAGCAACTACCGCCACCAGAATTGCGAACCTTCAAGATTTATAAATCACGATACTTCCACACTTGCTGTCCCCAGAAGTGTATCAAATTTCATCCGCAAAAACTTGCCACTTGTCGAAAGTGCAATGCATATTATAAAGACGACTTTTGTACATGCATCATAAGTGCGTGCAAGTACAGATCAGATTGGTCTTCTGATCCTGTTGAAGCTTCAGATGTATAGCTGTAGTCACTGACTGCAGCCCTTTTTTAAAATTCCATTTGATTGACCTTGAGATTACCCCCACCACTTTTTTTTACAACATATATTCTACGGATCATTCCATACGCTTCTCATTCTTATTTCATTACTCGCACTGACAACAACATGGATGATAAATTCATTTCCTTTCAACATTTAATTACCAACAGAGAAGAGATGGAACAACTATTCCAAAACTTACTGACAGTCATTGATAGCTATCCTTTAAGATGGATCAACATCACGGTGCAATATGTCAATCCTACCACAATATTTTCATCCTCGTCATCTTCTCCTGGCACCTCCATGTCTTCATCGTCGCAAAGTGCAGAGGAAGAGGAACAGACTACTAATGGTGTTAAAATTGTTGAATTAAACGACGAGGAACAAGAAATGCAAGCTCTGGTTAAATATAAATTTAATATTTAATTTACAAACAAAGTATTACTATTTTCTACATTGTGTTACAGCTAGCGCTTATCTTCGTACGGCTCCCACAACCTATCCCGACGGCGTTTCGCGGCGAACTGCGATGACCGAAGTTCCCTCGTTCCCCACCCGGGCTTCGCCCCACCACTGTCCTCCCCCCACTCTTTTCTTCCCCCACCCGGGCTTCGCCCCACCGCTGTCCTCCCCCCACTCTTTTCTTCCCCCACCACGGTACCCCTACCGAATATAGGCGGCCGCCTCACCTCCGCTCGCCATTTGTTCGCCGACTCCCGAACGATGAGCGGCTTTCCTTTAGCGACAAGTACAAATACATTTACCGTAAAGTCGCAACAAGACTTGAAGGATATTTTTGAAACTTTGAGTGACGTAGTCAGCGCTCCCAACAACACCATCACCATGACTGTGGAGATCTCCTACAATTGTCCACAATGCGAGGAGATGGAGAGCGAGGACATCGAACCTGCAGGCGGCACTCCTCCACCTTCCGAGGCTGCACCTTCCCACACAGCTGACGATGAGGTTTAGTCGAAGACAACTGTTTTTTTTTCTTCACCCCCCACCACTCTAAAATAAATATGCACTGCATTCGTCTTCGCTTCTCATTTCATCGCCGACTTTCCTACCATCAACACCGCTCCCGTTTTTTCCCCCACCACAAACTAAAAAACACGCACACACAGACATGATGGACGACGTTACGCTCAGATCACGATTGGAGGAGGACAGACTCAGACTGGAGATCAACAGGCTGCAATTGGAAACGGCGAACCAACAAGGCATGGTCCGCCTGCTGCAACTGTTCAAATGCGTACTGTGCATGCTGTGCGTCTACCTCCTTTTCGCCATCACCTTCGGCGTCTACCACTGCGTCAACGGTGCACGACGCTCCAACGCCTCTCTGCACAACAACAACAACGACACTATTTTAATTTAAATTAATTAAAATAAATAAACTAAAAAAAAAACAACCCTCCCTCGGCCCGCCGC
The DNA here is from genome assembly GCA_030545055.2 of Neoaliturus tenellus. Lineage (NCBI taxonomy): Eukaryota > Metazoa > Arthropoda > Insecta > Hemiptera > Cicadellidae > Neoaliturus > Neoaliturus tenellus. Next base: position 171,887,834 of record CM061532.1, read on the forward strand.
TCCCGCTCCGATCCGACCCGTCCCGAGTCCCCGCCCCGACTGAGCCCCTCGCGGCTCCGCTTTTTTAAAACTCCCTCCGGATGGCCTTGACCCACTTACAAAACACACCCATCACTGTCAACCACACCTGCCGGTTCGAACCGCTTGGCCTTGAAATGGGCCAGAACCGGCAAAACCCCACTACTGCCGTCCCCGGATTTCAGAATTGCCGGGGGTTGCAGTGCAGGGTTCGACCTCTACACCTACGCCGACTCCCAGACCAAGAGGATGGCTTGTGACGATCACAATGAAGAGCCCTAAAGCAGCGCCAGGCACACAGTGACACATAGGAGCACTCCTAGGAACCCCATAGGGGACGCCCCGATCGAAATAAGGTGTAAAGAAAACCGTGATGTGGGGTCGAAAAGAAGAAGGCGAACAAGGTTACCTTAGAAATGAATAAAGACGTCGAGCTGAGACAAAAAAAAATGGAAAAAAGCCTTAGCTCTGGAATAACTGTAAGAAAGAGAGATTCACAGATTGGGGGAACCCGAGGTCACTAGACGCCGGAACGGCCAAAAGCCGACCTCGACTAAGACAATGATACCAATCATGTTACTTTTTCATTTCTTTTATTTCGTCATAAACAATTTACATTGTAAATAAATGACATGTCAGTTTAAACGTTTAACTAATTAAGACTACACTACAGGTCACACAGGTTTCACTAAAACTAATACTGTACATATTTACATGAAGTTGCCATCATTAAAAAAAAACTCATCTAACTTATAATAAACTTTGCTTACAAGGATTGATTTTAATTTACATTTCAATTTATTTAAGGGGCCAATCAATTTTATGGCTTCAGGTAACTTATTGTACACCTTCACAGCCATATAATAAGGACCACCTTCCAATAGTGACAGTCTTTGAATCGTGTATTGGAGAAGTCCTCGGTTCCTTGTATTATGCTCATGTGCATGCTGATTTTCCAACATAAGATGTTGATTAGAAAAACAGCGTTAGCTCATAAACATACAAAGAAGGGAGTGTTAAGATCTCAAGTTGTTCAAACCAGGGTTCTGCAAGAATCTCTTCTTCTTAGTCCTGCAAATAATCTTATTGCTCTCTTTTGCATTTTTAAAACCCTGTCAACTGTTGAGGAAGCACCCCAAAACATAACACTATATTTCAAGTGGCTGTAAAAGTTGGAATAATAGATAGAGTTAATATCAGATAGATAGAGGTGGCCTTATCAACAACTGGGAGCATAACTGTAATTGTAAAGCAAGCTGTCCCAAGCTTTTTACACAGCCTTGATTCTTTCCATTTGACTTACATTATTAATAACGACAATGATAAAATATTGAAGGTTAAAATACATGTGATAAATGATTATACATTATTGATAAATATTATAACTAGGAATATTATTTAGCATTTAACGATGATATTCTTGTTAATATTTGAGTATTATTAGATACGGATGTGACCGTTGAAAATAAAAGAGCTAGGTTATAGTAACTTTAATGAGATTAGTGTAGAATAATTGTTGTTGGGTCGTAGTATGTGTTTTTATTTTACTTTAATGGTTACAAATCATTTACTGTAAAAGTTAAGATCATAGAAAAATTAAAAAAGTAGAGTATTCGACGTTAAACGCCTCCATTAACGAGATTTAGAAGAAGAAATTAAAATTACAATAAAACTAACATTCTAGTTTTGCCTGATCGATTCTGTTGTCCAAGTTTTGTTGTAAAACCAAGTCTTACCGCGATAACATTGAAATCCACTTGTAGTAAACCGCATTTGCCGCTCTGGCTCAAGGGATTAGTGGCTTAACTAATCAACTAGACTCGCCCAACTTTTGCTATTAAAATCCATAACCAAGTGAATGCTCGCCATAACCAAAGTATAACTCGCGGAAGTAAACAAACTTCGAACTCATAGATATATTAAAAATTTCATTGTCGTTTCTACAAATTTTGAGCATAACAATAAGAGCACAAAAAGCGTAATAAGGGTAATGGCTAAAAAATCCAGACTTGAATACTCACTGCCTCTTTTTAAACAGTTACCTATTCTTCTATTAAGAAATTTCTATGTATGTAACTTATTAAACCTTTTTTGTCACTAGAAGTGTTGCTAACCGTACAAATATTTTGAAATCATAAGCTACGTCTTAATCACCCTATTGCACTGCTTAAACCAAATCTCACCAACATTTTTATAAATTCAGTGCTCATAGGCTATACAATAGTACCTTCAAATTCATTACTCAAGTAAATGATAGTAGAAAGTATTTAAATGAACTTAGAAAATGGATACTTACCGTAGACAACGTTGAAGATTTTTTATAAATCACATATTAGCTTACTTTATGACAGGATATGGGGTTTTTGTTGTTGTGTTCACACTTAGTTCACACTTATTTATTATATTTTTTTCTCAAAAACTTAATTTTATTGTAGTCCATTCATTTATTGTTTATTGCAGTTTATTGGATTTGTTCGCTGGTTATATGTAATGTATAATTAGTTTGTCATTCATAGTACTTATTATTTCGTGTAATTGAAAGCCTTACTGTAAAATAATTACAGGATATTGAATAAGTTTTATAAACTTTGTTAATAAGTCATTTATTTTATAGAGCTATTTGGCACACATCTTTCTTTTATGTTAAAAATAGCTAATCAAATTTTAACGATTGGTTATTATTATTAGTTTAGTGATGTGATCTTGTAGCAAACTCACATACAAACGGCCTACAGTTTTCCCAATTAGGAGCGCGCACCGTTCAAACCCGATGATTTACACTTAGGCCCTATTATAAAAAAAAAAGAAAACTGTTAATACAGTACAACACAATATTTTACATTATAATATCTTTAATCACAGTTTTTAAATAATTCAACGGGAATAATAAAATAAATATCTATTAAAATATATTTCACTAACGATAACAATTTAAAATAAAATAATATGATTCTATTTAACTGCAATATATTACTCATATTGGTCCAGAAAATAATGTTTGCAGAAGAAGTTGGACAAAAGGCCATAAATCACGTTAAATGTCAAGCCAGCTCTCGTCCTGGCAAACATTCAACACAAACACATTTGCAGCCCAGGCATTAGCTGCGATTCTCAGATCGTCTCTTCATAATGAAAAATATTCATTTTAATAGAGAAATAAACAAAATTTTCACTTAACTGGATTAAACATAATTTGTATACGTTTTATACTTTTGGTGCATTCTAATGGATACTTTACCATCTTTAGGTTGACAGGATAGAAACAGATGACAAAGGAAACATTTTTCAAATTTTATCTGCTTAGAACAAAAAAATAAAAACATCCCTGTCACAGCACACATGCGTGCTCAGAGAATTTCCAAATAACTTTGATACTTTTTATTTTACCCTATAAACAACAAAGGAATGAATATGTAGGTTAACTGCTGCGGCATGTTGTTAAAAAAAATAGTTGTTAGGAAATATAAACTTTCGGCTTTTATTAATTTTCCCCTTAAGCCCCATGGGGGTGTGTATGTAGGTTTGCCACCATATGGGTGGTGTAAGCAAATAAAGTGTTCAGTTAAAATCAACCGAGAGAATATAAATATAAAATTTAAACAAGTTATAACAAGAAATAAGCGAGTTATATAATTTTGTTGATTTCTCATAAGATTAACATGGGAAACCTCTTTTATGCTTTTTTTCATCATTCTGTTAAGCAAAGTAAAAATTCAAGATAATAATTTGTTTATTTTTAAGGTTGTTTTAAATTGGTTTAGTTAAAGTCGTTAAGTTTTGAAATATTCGGTCCAAAATTGCCAAAACCCCATTTTTTACCCGTTTGAAACTTCTTCAAACCCGTCCCCATCACTCGATTAAGCTGGTTCGCGAACTCATGAAAATAGACCTAGTTTTCCACCTCCCTACCAAATATTATCTAAATCGGAGGTCCCCTTCTAAAGGTATCGGTACCACAGACACATCGATTAAAGACTTTTATAAATTCTGTAAGAATGATATTTATGTATTACCATTATTTATGTAATGTACATGAGCTTGGTTGCATAAGAAATGATTAGGATCAGTTGAATGCCAACATATTTACCGTTGTTATGAACCAACTTTCTCAAACGGCTATGGGTTCAATTAAGGAAAGACAATTGGAAATAACCTGGTGATAATATCTTGACAATGCTCTAAATATTTTCAGCCGATTTCTTAGAAAACACTATTATAAGTATAATAGTGTAAAACTGTTACTGAGTATTATGTCTTGATTGCTCTAAATTAGTAAAAACATACCACATTTATTACTTATATTTGAAAATAAACTATGACGGTTTTGGGCTTCTGAGGACTTCAAAATGAAAAAAAGTAACATAGTTCCGGGCTTAGGTCTACTACTTTAATAGTGTTTGCCCTAAAGAGAAATTCACTAAAACACGATAAAAATAAATATCCGTACTGAAATATATACTATTGACATTTTAATTCACCTTGACATTGCAATAACAAAGTATTGTCAGAGTTAGTTTATTTTTTATATTTTGTTTGCTTGTTTTTTTCCATCATGTTGGTTCTGCATTCGCCGATTGATGATGATTGTTTGAAATTGATCAAACATTAATCGTCTGCATTTATGCAGAATAAGTGTAAATATATTTTTGATTGTTCAATGTTTTTATCTCAATTCTGATTAAAAACAACACGTATCGCGTGCAAATAAAAAAGTGTTTATTTATACAATAGCAAGTATGATTTTCTTGGTTATTTCAGAGGTTTTAAGGTTTCTGAAAGTTCTTTATAAAATCTTCAAGGTCATGTTGCTAAAAGTTACCAAATAGTAATCGATTCAACTTATACCCATATGTGTCTTATACATAATACAGACTATTAACGATCAATGTACAGTTATTGAGTTTTTTCTCGAACAAAATGGCGCCAATAATTTATAATACGTCCTAAGTCTCCGCATGAATAAAACTATTTTGTAAAATTATAATTTATAGATACATAGTTTAAATGTTAATATTTATAGACTAATCACTAAATCTGTTTTTATTTTTTCCAGAAGACTGGCAAAGATTCTTTTAATGTAAGTATTATTGAAGTTCATTCACCCATGAATAGATTTAATTGATGGTTAAATGTGTACCAAACAGACAGACTAGTTCATAAGCAAATGAGGTATTAGTATATTACTTGGTTGTAAACATACTCTTTTTTTATTAAAAAACCAAATAAAAAATACTAGGCCTATTGTTTAACAACAAAAATAAATGTGAAGATTGTTTTATTGTTTAAATTTTACTAAATTCTTTGTTTTTTATATATAAAATTAAAAATAATATTTAAAAAACATAAAACCCACGTTAGATCTACTAAATTTAAAAGTTAAATTAAATAAATTTAAAAATTTGAAGTTTAAATAAATACGTTAAATGTTTAAATAAATTTAAACTTTTAATTTACTGTTTAATGACAAATATAACTAACTGTATTGACTTTTGTGGCCTTTCCTGGAGCAATGCCGCTGCCACGCCTGTGATAATGTTAGCCGTGGCGACAACTCTGACTGGATTGTTGTCTCCCAATAAGGTCAACTGTTTTGGCTTTTATTCAATCAATACAACCACCACAACCTGTTTTAACTGCGGTACGTATTCTAACCGGACCATTGCTTGTCTAATCATTTAACCGTCTGTAATATGTCGCTTGTGAAACCACCTTTGGCTATTATCCTTATGAAAGTTTCACCGGCCAATTAGTAATGTGCTTGAGGATATTGTTGGATAAACACAACCTCGGCCAGTGTTTACCTGCGGTGAGGCTCCGACTGGATTACCAACAAACCGCTTAGCTTCTTATGGGTATTATCAGATTAATGACAATACTGAACTTGAAACGGATATTGTTTTAAACTGTGAAGATAACCTTTCTTAATCATCCCATATGGATAAAATTATCATACTATCATCTTAGTGTTAAATCAATAAAGTTGACATTACAAAGATAGGGACTGGGGTAATTAGTAATTTAAAACTGTTATGACTTATCTATATTTAATTATAAAACTGAAAAAGACTGAAAACTTTTGATACTGTTTTTTTTTAATTTTTTTTTAAGAATAGTTATGCCAAGATAAAAATATATTAAAGTAGATTAAGAATAACCTATGCAATAAGACACTGTAGGTATACTGACAAATGCTCGTCTTTTTCTTTATTTACAACTGTAATTTATTTAACCCTAGTGTAGCCTACTTGGTGCAATCAGCAATTTATTTTGATACAATACAAAAGTTACATTTAATTCTAAATCAATGACATCCAAGCAATCAAATATTGTGAATAAAATAGTGACCAAAAACTACACTTATTTAAAGCAGTATATTAATAGATATTTGAAATGCTCAACCCAATCCCAATGTTATTCTAATGGGAAAATTTTAAATTTAATTTTTTGGTAGCACCCTTATTTTAAGTCTGATTTTCACCAATTTTTTGCGGAAACAACTACAGACTAAGCCCTATCCAACGACACCAAAAACTTGAATATCGGCTGAAAATTAATTGTAGAAGGAGTTCTTAATACAAAAAAACCCCTTAGCGTATTGAATAAGTGTATATACCCTAACTACCGGCCGAACATTTAAAACTAGTGATTAACTACCAAACATAAATGAACTCATCAGGTTTTGTTGGGTCAAACTGGACCATAAAACTATTTATAATTCTTGTGGTGACATTATGGCAATATGTACCTATGGTTATAATTAATAACTGACAGTAAATTGTGCGTTAAATGTTTAAATTGACCAACATTTACATACAGAACGTGTTACGTGATACCCCGTCTGTGAAGGACACAAAGGTCAGACAACGTTATCGATCATCTTACTGACGTCATCATAATGTGACTTTGTTGTAACTATCCATAACCCCCCCCCCCCCTTACATCTCTTTCTCTTTCTCCTTCATTATGTATTGTCCCTACGATCAAGATACTTTTGATAATAACACTCCTTTATTATATTCTGTCCATAAACAATAGATTTACTATGAACACCGCTTGTTATACCATAGTTAGGGGGTTTTAAACTTAGCACGATCAGTATTTAAATTCGGCATAATATAAGATTATAAGAAATCAGCAAAAATTTATTTATTATTTGTTTATTCACTTATAATCACGCTTAAATGTACCATTTACCTAAAATAGTTACACAGCTATTTTAGGCACCTATATAAATTACGTATTGAAATATTTTAATAATTATATGTTTGGTAAATGTAATAGAGTTAACATTATATGCAATTGATTTTACTGCTTTTGTTATAATAAAGTGAATTCATATATTTTAGCCAAATAAGTTTAAAAAATCGTTCTTTCAATAAAAACTTCAAATATAAAAAACTCTTACCGAAAGCACAAATATTTTTGTTCCTTTCTAGGAAGTCAAGGATTTATTAGTTTATTGGTAACATATAAGTATTTTAACATAAGTATTTTTGGTAGTATTCCAGTATTTAATATATAATAAACCATGTACTGTATATTAAAAATAACAAAAAACTTTACATATCCATGATAATGGTGTTTTAAATCGAACCGTGTCGATTGCGATAGAAAAGCTTTAATTTTAAAGTACTCATTACCGGTTTTATTTGTGGAAGGGATGGCTCGTAAATAATTTTAGTTGTCAAGTGGATTCTTCACTGGAGGTCCACGTGTCCGTCTGCGGCTTACGTGAAAAGTGTTTTTCTGCAGACAGTCCCTGAATCATCTTATAATATTTTTTATGTATCAAGGCAAACCAAAATATAATTTTCAAATTTTTTAAAACTGCCAAACTAAACCTATGTTTCTTCAATTAAAACGTATGTCTCAAATTATTAATTTATTATTATCAAAATTTTACAATATAAAAAGATTATAAATTAAATTTTGTAAAAATATAAAATGATTGTACAAATCATACAACAAATAACGAAGTAATTGCGATTTTTCTGTAATAAAAGTTGCTTTTTACTAAAATAAGAGCAAATTGTGTTGTTTTTCATAGAAAACGCAAAACCTCTGTTATTTATTATTTGCTCTTTACAGACACGGCATTAATTTTAGATAATAAAGTTTCCCAGCTATTTGTCTCTTGTACAATGTTTATAAATTTTTCCTTTCTTAAACTAAAAGTAAAAGTTTTAAATATGATATTTTAGTTTAATTTGGCCTATTACACAACAATGTTTAACAATTCACTATAAGCAAAAATAACTAAAAATATTTAATGATAACTTGGGGACATCCTGAATGTGTAGGAATAATTATTGAACTTACAAAGAACTTTAAAATAAAAAAATAAGTAAAAATAATTAAGATTCTTAATTTATATAAGATATTCTTAATTTTATTTTAATTAATGTAAAATAAAATTTTGTGAAATTTTATTATTGATATGATGAAATGATTTTAGAGTCTTAAAATATTTTTCTCATTTTTCTTATTTTTCCAGTGTGAATGAAATGTAAAAGACATTTTTCTGTGTTATTGTGTTATTAATGACCAAACTGAGATCGTGATCAAAACCATATCAAAACCAAGTTCTTTGCATGACACCTCACAGGAATCTTGATTATTACACTCCCAGTAAAAAAAGTCGCTTAACACAATTTAGACATTACATTTCATAACTAATAATACATTATTTCCATCAACTAAAAATCTAGACGTTGTGATCTTGAATTTATCATTGACAAAATGAAATGTTGTATCTTATTTAAGTACACCTTTTTAACCAATCTATTTGTTACAAATCAAACAAAGCTACAACAAATTATAACTCTTATACTTAGTAACTGTAAACTCAATCGTAAAAGAAAATTTGAACTGTAATATGTTTATACTGCGTTGCTTTCAAACAGAAATCTGACCTCTTCATCCAAGAGCTTCACTAAAATATGTAGATATGCCACTTTATCTTGTGCAACTCTGGAAATCGATTTTCAACATTCAGCTTATATAAATAAACCAAATAGTAGAATTTATTACGTATAAGTTTATAGAGTGTATATAAGTGTAAGTAATGTAAGGAATAGTGAAAGTTCTATTATAAATAAACAGAAGATTTTAAATAAAAAATATTAGTGCCCTTAGAGTGGTTTAATAAGCGTATGTACTTCGAGAAAAATAATAAAAGCAATACAAATCTAACGCATAGCTATGTTTCGTTGATGAAAGAGTTTTTAAAAGTAATTTGAAGAACTTAAACCTAACGTATCGAAACAAACTTGGTGGACGCGAATGTGCATCTATTCTATATATATAAAATACGTAAAGCCGTTTTTTGTAAACACTAATCCTCCCTTATTTTTGGAAGAAATTCAATAGCTGAGATGTCATAAGATTCGTCTCTGTTCGTAGTTTTGCAATGAGGTTTTAGATTTTTGATATTTGCACTCTGATGGGCATGGGAAGACCTTAAAGTACATTTTTTGTCCATATGATTAACATGCGGAATGATTTGTAATGCATTACAAAATAAAAGAGCTGTTGATAGGAAAACAGACAAACACATGTTAAAAGCTACATGGAACTTTGTGAATTTTTTTATGCAAAAGGGCAAGGTTTTATTATTACCAGGTAATTGGGTTAATGCAGCGCATTGCGCTGCACAGGTACCCCTGGTATATATAAATACAAAAACTCTTATAATATCTGTCATTTAATGTAGGTTACAATAAATAGCGCTTTGGTGACCTTCGAATTTTTATACAAAAGTGTACAAAAGTATATATGTTCATGCTCATTGCTTTGATACGACGACTACATCAACAACTCATTCAGATTGGATAATTTTTCTTAAAAACTCACATTTAGATTTAAAATTTAATTGAGGTAAGTTTTTTGTTAATCTCGAGGAAAAAATATACAAATAGAGAAAACTATGAGTTCACGCCACGTGTCAGTCAATTGTAGCCTGTGACAACACGTATTAGTGGCCATCGTGAACCAGCATACAGTCTAAACCCTTCTCCCAATCGGATTAGCCTAAAAGGTCTTATAAACTTAGCTGATCAAAGGAAAGGGCTACCTCGTTCGTTTTAAGCTTTTACTATAATTGGATTTCCCAAGCATAGAATTTCCTTCTTGGTAAAATCATTGAAATTTTAAATACTTATTTTAACAAACAAACACATGATTTATAATAAATCAACTTAAGCTTATCATTAAATTAAAGTTCAAGTGTCAGATAATTTCTTTAATTAATGTTATAAACGGTTTAGTTATATTTGAATTGAGAAATTGTAGTAAAACTATAGTAATTCAACTTAATGAGTAAAAAAATCGTTAGATAAATCTTTCATGGCATTATTTTAATTCTACTATAAATAATTTAATATTGTTACATCTTTCAATCTAATTTAAGTATTCAGGCCTATGCGTTTTGTTCTAGGCCATAATCAGCTAAACGAAGTACATAATTTACTACCTTGGTTGAATTTCCTGCTGGAAGGTTTTTGCAACGTTGTAAAAGTGTCTTAAATAGCATGATTTCAACAAATGTTCAAAATAAATCGAACGAATATTGAGAAATAGTGTATATGGGTTGGCCCAACTAAATTTAGGCCAGCCATTTCTGACAAATGATAACCACTTCCCATGAATGTAAATTTTCAAAATATATTCCTTAGGTTCTCAGCAGCTTATGAGCAATTAATATACCGGTTGAGTTTCTTAAAGTGATAAAATAGATAACTTTTTTATTCTATATCTGACAGTATACTTGTTATGGGGGACCCTCTTTACTTTTTTACGTTGCTTTCAGGTATGTATTTCACTTTCCAAAATTTCCCACCATTTTTGAATTTACCAAAACCAAAAATACATATGGTGGCAAACTTTAAAACTTCGTATAGAACACCCTACATTTTAAAGCGTTTAAAAAAAATGTAATTGTAATTTTAAGACTTTTTACTCTTTGAAATTTTTCTCTAATCCCAACGGTTAGGGAGGGAGAGACAATTAAAGTTTATTTTTAGTTCGTTTAAGAATACCCCGTCGCAGCAGACCTGCGTACTCAGCGAATTTCCAATGGAATTTCAGATTATTTACTTTCCTCATAAAAACACCATAAGATCGAGTATGTAGGTTTGCTACCATTGGGTGTTGTTAGTCTTAGTTAATCAATAATTGGTAAATGTAAACACAAAATTGTATCAAGCTCTGGCAATTTTTATTTTCCCCATAAACCCCATGGGGCGAGTATGTAGGTTTGCCGCCATATGGGTTTTGTAAGCAATCATAAGTTAGTAGTGGAAAAATGAGAGAGTCAGCGCAAAACGCATAAATCAAATTGACAGGTGATAAGATAAGAAAGCAATAAATCAGGAGATAAAGCTAAAAAGGCAATAAATCCTGCGATAAGACGAAAAAGGCAATAAATCGTGCGATAAGACGTGACGTAGGAGGTGATAAGAAGTAACGTAGCTGCTTACGTCATCAGCCTCAGTGACGTAGCTGCATACGTCATCAGCCTCAAACGTAACGTAGGTCACGGTCTAAACCAAACATCTACCGCAGGATTCCGCGTTCGCATGAATGTCAAGACATGGTACTTTTGTATCTATCACCTGTCACCTTTGATGTATGCGTTTTATGCCGGCTCTCCCAATGCGATGTTAAGTGTTTCGTTAGGGGTCACATACGTCACAAAGGTCAATGCCATACAAATGAAGTTTTAAAAAATGCCTACCATGCGACCGCAGGAGTCTGCGATCGCATGATAGGTGTTCCCCCTCTGCTTTGACTGGTGTTTCTTCTGATTAAATCTTAAGCCTTATCTTCTTCTTGTTTTGAGATGTGTGATGTCGATGGAAGTAGTGTAAACACCTCTTCATCTTCCCCTCCAGCAGTATCGCATAATTCACAGTCATAATTTATCTCAATCTTGAGAGTTACCGTTGGCTCTGTGTTCACCAACTCCTGTATGACTTTAAATAATTCCGTCATGTCTTCTCCATGTTGAACTACTATCTCTAGCTTCATGTTAGCTGCAGTCATATAGTTGTTGACTGTTGGAGATTCAAAGATGGAATGAGGAATAGTAACACCACATCGGTAATATATACCCGAAGCGGTGGAGGGGGAAAGTAGCAGTGTGGAGAATTTCAAGGCCAAGCAAAAGAAGTTTTAAAAATAACCACTAATCTTGTTCCATCTCTTCTTGTTTCACCTCCTCCTTTACCTCCTGCTTCATCTCCGTCTCTTGAGCTCTTGCCATAGCGATAAGTCCTTCAGTTGTCAATGGATGTACATCATTAAATCTAAAAAGCAGTTTTGGCTCAAGTCCTGTCTCCTTTAGACATTCTATATCAGCAGCCATATCTTGTAATTGGTCATATTCCCTTGCGAATATCTTACCATTAATTTCAACCATCAGTTTATAGTAAGACATGGTAGTAGTTGTTGTTGTTGTTTGTGTGAGAATCGAAGAGCAAATGATGTACCGTGACTACTCCAGCTCCTCTTATATACCTCTTGCTAGTCACGTGATGCATATTTACTTCCTAAGCTTCATCATTATCTTCCAACTTTACGTCTGTAGTTGTAGATCTTACTTCTTTAGATGCGGTTGTATATAGTTCACTATCGCAGTACTTTCGGGTTGAACTAATGTTTGTAGGTTTATTAGCGTACAGATTAACTTCTAAGAGGTAACCGTCATTTACCAAGACCCGCATCTCATCCATTAGATTATCAAGATGTTCGAAATTCGTAATGTAAGCAGTGTTATAAGATGCACACTTTACTTTCAGAGACATGTTTGTTTTCTATGTAGTACACCGATGTGCGCAGCACGGATTGTAAATATATACTGAGGCATGAGGGTAATGCAAGAGTCTTTTATAAAGAATAGAAAGTTCAAAGTTCAAGGTCATCTGTCATTTTTTTTAAAAAAAGGCAACATACCACTATGTGTTTGATCCACATAGTGGTATGTTGCCTTTTTGTCATTATATCTTTATTTAATAACAATTTACAAACATTTGCTTACAAACTAAACATGATTTGGTGAGACGTGGAGAGAAAGTTCTGTTGAGTTGTTTCCACTGGGCCCATGAGATACCAAGTAGAGAGTGCCGGGTTGAATGTTTCGAAGGTCTTCATTCTGTAGTAGATGTACAAATCGTTTTGGGAGAAAGACTTGGAACTTCGCTTCATCGCCTTCCGTATATGGAGCTTCACTTAAGGTGCAGTTGATGGCATCCCCAATAGAAGTTTCCATCTTCCTGATCGTATGAACGATGTAATGTTTGTCCTCCTTTAGGTCGGAACACTTCTTTGTTGGTAGGATGGATGACTTTGAGTGAGCATTGAATTGCTCAACTAGCGACTGAAGGAACTGCTGCGATGCCATCTTCTTGGTGTTGTTCGTCAGAGGTGTTGTCTCTTCGAAGTCTCGAGTAATACTGATGGTAGGTCATGGGTATGCTCTCGTATTTATACCCAACGCACCCCCCACCACTGATATCATGTTGCAAAAAAGCTGCTAGCCGATATGCATTTTTCAAAGCACATTGTGAGCTTTGATGTTTAATATTTCTTGATATCATACAAATATTAGTAGAATAGCATTGAAAGTCTCTATCAACTTGCACATTAAACACCTTGCGATTTGTGTATTTCTGTATCCACCTGCTTTTCTCCAATCCCCTAGTGTAGATAGTTGTAAACTCGTTACAGAAGTGATTCATAATGTTACCCAGCATGTTGTAACTTGTAAACCCTTCGTCCCATTGTAAGTTGTGGAAATATCTCATCATCCATTTGTTAGTCGTCTTCGCTTTTGTTGTTAAATTATTGAATGGTAGTGGAGGCTCAAATAAGAAAGAATAAACTACAGATGTGTTAATATCCAAAATGACTAATTCCTTAATGATAAACAACCCATCATTCCCACGAAAAGCTTGAAATTCTATAATGCCTTCTTTGCAGTCTATCACTCCCCTCCTTATTAGAAAAAGCAACACGTCTGTCCATGATGAGGTCTCGTTGTGAACTGTTTTCCACACCACGGTAGGCGCACTTATACACCAGGCCGTACAGTTCTAGGCGCGTTGATGTATATTTAACGTGGGCATCATCCCCGATAGGCCTACCCCACGGTCCTTTTCTCTTTATTCCTTTCTTTTTCTTCCTAGTCCTCCTTACGATTCACCTTCAGCATTTTTACATGACTCTTCAGTTTCCTGCGTTTCTTCATTTATGTAAAAATTCGTTTCATAATTTTGTAGCTGTCTCCACATGTCCACTTCTTGGGGAATCCTGTTAAAAATTGAAGTATCCACTGGTCCATATAAAATGGGAACATATGGTTGTTTATCCAATGTATCTACCAAGTATTCCTTAATGATCGAACTCGAGAATACTAACTGTTTTAGATACCTTGTTATTGGACCTGTCGCGCAACTCAATATGTAAAACTCTTCCTTCGTTAGATGTACCTTGATGTCATGTTTAGTTAAGTCTCTAAATCGAACTAGCTGTTCACCTCGGTTCTTCACAATATCGATTTCGATGTTTGACTCTAGTAGACCTACCCTCGTTCTCCTCCCAAAAGCATTGCTACTTAAAAAACATTCCAAAAGATGTACATGTTTCAAGAAGGATTCCCAAGCAATTTCTGGAAAGAAAACCATCTTCGCTCCATGATTTAAAATTACTATAGGTGAGTAATCCATTGATTTCATTATTCCAACAGAAACACTCTTTGTCATACATGATGAGATTGGATAAAAGATGCGAAGAAAAACTTCCGATAGAATGTTAGGAGAAATATTATCTGTAATCTTCATCTTCTTTTTTCGATCCTTCTTCCCGTTATTCTCATCTCTCTCCTGTACATGTGATTGGTCTTCCTCTGCTTTACGTTTAAACTTGAGGAACTCCTCCATCTCTTTTTCAACTTGTGTTTCTATGTCTGATCCACTATCCTTCGGTGAGGGTAGGGATTCTTTAAATGCTGAATCCGAAGTAGAACTCATATTGAAGACGACGCTACTCGTACGGTGATCATCGGTCGACTGAAGCTCCGCTCTCTACCCCGCCTTTTATACTCGTGGGTCAGATAAGAATGTTATGAGCTGGTTCATAACACATTCTTTACAACGCCTGTCAATGGTGTGTATGTTACTATTTTATCATGTAAGATTAAACAGTATGCTGAAGTTCCGTCTGACACGTTCTCTTCAAACTCCATTTCAATCTTTATATCCACACTCGATGACTTTACAGATTCGTTTTGTTTAGTGCAATGATCAAACTGACCAGCGTGTGCAGTTATTGATGCTCTTCTATTGGTTTGTAAGCCAAGTATTATATATCTTGCCCGTTCCAAATAATTTGATGTTTTGACAGTCCAAGTGTGCCGTCGAGTCTGAGGTAATGTAGGATATTCATGAAATTCCCAACTTCTAAATGGTATCACAATATCACGATCAGACTTTAACTTTCTCAATAATACAACTCGATGTTCATCCGCTAATCTGACATGAGGAACTCTCCATACAATTTTATCCAATTGTAGTTTCCATTCTAATTTATCCTCTTCAGTCGCACTTTCCGCAAGTATTACATCCTTATCGGTTGAAGATCTAAGTAGTACCAATTCCTGCTTAACGTTTATTATGATCCTCTTATAATCTTCAGCGAATCCTAATAGGAGTCGTAAAGGCACATTGAAATCAAAATAACCACCTGAGTTAGGAGTTATAGTGTCTTTATCCGGAGTAACCCATCCGGCAGTGATCAAAGAATTTTTTTCATGAGGTGTTAATGAAGTAAATTCTTTTAAAGTTGTTGATATACCAACCTTTTTCGTTGAATCAACTGTAACTCCAGATATTTCATATCTGATTTCATCAAAAAGATATGCCATAGGGTTATTTATAAAAGGAACAGCTGAACCAGTTTTTCTATCTAATTTTGTTACTCTTCCTTCAATATACAAATAACTTTCACATGGCAATGTATAAATATCCTGTTGTTGAATGGGGATCCTTATTTCATCGTTACCCTGTGAGATTTTGCATCATACAGTTGGTTGTTGTCAAGTTTTAAACTTGTAGATGTTTTCTCCTTTACTGTTTTTAAATTTGTTGCATCTCCATCTTCTTCTGGATCTCTAACAAACTTTAAACGTTTGTTACTTATATTATAATCACCTTCAGGTGTTTGCGGCAATCCACTTCTTTTTCTGTTTTCTCCGACTTGTTCTCCCAACCCAGAGTATCGTCCGAACTTGTCGACGCTCATGATAGTACTGATCCATTATATGCTCACAACCGTCTTTCATATACCATGGAGGATCATGCAACTATTCCACGATTTCGCAGTTCATCAACTAGAGCCACCCATTCATTATTTAAACCTGTATGACCGGCTTCCTTAGCTTCGTGTAATAGCCTCATTCTATCAACCAGTTTATTTATATTGTTATAATATATTACATTTGTATTATGTAGGTTTTTCATTAAACCCTTACCCTGTTCTCACGTTCTCTTAACGTAAGATAAGATAACGCAAAATAAGATGTTGATGTTTCCCCTTAACTCTTTTTACCATACTCTTCCAAAAGTGATAAATCCATAAGTGATAAAGATTTTCTCTTTACTGGTTTCTTCATAGGCTGTACTGTTCGTAATGTTGGCAATTTTTGTGGAGGAAACAACTTTTTTATCACTATGTTATACTTTATCGCACGTGATCGATTAATTATTGAATCCTTGGAATAATTTCTTTTATGAGCATTAGTCTTTTGAAGTATCTCCTTAAACGTTGTTAAATCTCGAGTAGAATAATTAATTGGTATGTTTTAAAATATCAGTTCATACAATCCCTTTGTTCCTTTATATTTATGATCGCCAATAATAATACTATCATCTTCAGTTATCTCAAGCTTTGTATCACCTATTTTTAATTCATTCCCATCGATTCTTGCTCCATATACATGTGATTTATGTAATTTTGGGTTTGTTTTCATGTCATGTAACATCTTCATTATATATTTTCTTCCAAGAGGACCGTGTTTCAATATATCACTACTTAATTGTGTTAAATTGGGAATTGATTGTTCTGCTTCAGGTATACGTTGTTCTTCTTCCTTCTCGACAGTGGGTGTTTGTTCTTCTTCTTCTTTCCCCTCTTTCCCTTCTTTTCCTTGAGAAAGATCACTAGCACTTGTATATGAATCATCATCTTCTTCTTTTTTAAATTCTTGTACTTCATATTTTGAAATTGGTAGTAGAACATCTCCTTCGTAATGCGGTTTACCAATGGTTTCTGATATCTGTTTTAATGGTTCTGTAATAGGTTTAAATGTAGTCTCCAGAAATTCATCTCTATCACTTAACCCCATCCTTAATGCCCGATTCTTCAGTCTAATAGAATCACTGAGTGATTTTATTTCTTTCAATAGTTTTTCTTGGTTCGCCATGTTTACGCTGCGAAGTCCAATCCATTACTAAACGTATCATCATCCATTTAGTGCATTAATACAAATTTATCTAACCCTACACGATATCTTCCATTTTTTATAGCCTCTTCTTTCATAATAACAAGAAATCCATATTTTTCAGCCCATGCTTTGCCACACATTTCTTTAAATTTATCAAATGACATGTCTGCATTCACATGATCATTATATATGTGCTTTAAGTTTGTTTCATCTTGTTTTAATATAATTAGAACATTCGCATTATCTCTTATAAGTTGTTTTGGAATTTTACTGTATGTTTGACCAATGTAAATGCTATCGATATTATAATGTCTTCCCATAGCAAAATAATTTCTAATGGTGTCGTGATTTTCGCAAGACACATCGTCAAATATGAAAACAGAAAATGGCTTAGCTTCATTTGGCTGCATGACTGTTTCACTTGCATCAAACTTGTATAAATTCACTTCTGGTACATTTGCTAGTACCTTATCTAATAATTGGTATTTGGGTTGTTGCAAGGACTTGGAGAATATGTATATGTTGTTGAAACGTAATCCTTTAGGATTTGTTATTAAGTTAAAAACCACATTTGTCTTTCCACAATTTGAAGGTCCAGTTATTAAACATCTTATTGTATTCGGCAGCAGTTCACCATGTTTTCCATGATTTAACTTTTCGTTGTCAACTGTCAATTCATCAATATTATCAATACAAAATCGATCCTTTTGTTGTACAATCTCCATCTTATCTAAAGGTTAAACACACAATGAGCTAATAAATTGTTACACTAGGTCTTTTGTATGAATCCATGAGTCTTCACTTTTATCAAATCCCAACCATCGTACTTTTACCATACCCTTTTTCCTTTGTAGGATTTTTTCAACAAGATATACATCACCAACTGTTGATTTTAACAACTCGTGTCCGTAGAATCCACCTTCAAGTATTTCGCCCTTGTTGTCCTTTAAGATGTACGTTTCGGGTATTGTTGGTTGCACTTTATAAATTGTAAACACTTCATTGGTCCAGTTTGGTAGATATCTTTTACTAAATACTCCTTTGAATTTACTAATTCGAACCTTATCGTTGATTTTAAATGTTTTCGGTTGTATTTTTTCACGTTTGGGAGTTGTAGTTTTCTTGATACGTTCTAATACCAGTTTAGCATTACCACTATTTACTTGGTTAGGCTTCATACCGATGGTTCGATGATATTTGTTGTTATATTCTCTTATAAGTTTTGGTAATATATCATACCACACGTATGATCCTCGTTTGGAAAATGTTTTGTACATTGCTCCTTTCAATGTTCTATTGAATCTTTCTATTATCGAAGCTTTCACTTCAGAATTTGTTGAATAATGATTTATTTTATACTTCTTCATCAAAGTTGCAAAGTCTTTGTTGAAATATTCTTTTCCATCATCCGTTTGTAAGTGTTTGATGTTAAATTTATTTCTTTGTAAAGCATTTTCCATAGCTCTTGTAACACTTTTACCCGTCTTGTCCTTTAAGGGTAAGGCATCAGCGACTTTAGTAAAACAGTCTATGATAACCAAAATGTATTTAAATCCCTTATTTAGTTTACTATGCGGTTGCATTTCAATAAGATCAGCTTGGTAAAGGTCATCCATTCCTTTTATAACTGTATTCCTTCTTGGAAATTTTCGTCTTGCCGGCTTATGAAGTTCATTTACAATCTTATCCTTTAAATCCTCCATCTTCAGTTGTTGTTTCCACCCCGCTTGTAAGAACACTGATCTCTAACATGGTTTGTTATCCTTTTAAAAATTGTTTTACTGGTCAATGGGATTTAAGGAATAATGCCCGAATGGCAGAGTGTTGATGTTATCTTGAAGGATATAGCGTTTATCATCTTTGTAGCTCAATGCTGCTTTGATTTGTGTTACACTATATAGTTTATGGTTGTAGCTTCTTATAGTGTTAAATGTTGCTGTTGTTTCCATGTTTTCCAAAAGGCATCGTTTGTAGTGATCAAATTGCACATTTCTCTTCAAATATGCAGTTTTAAGACCTTTAGCTTTCTTTACTGTTTGATCTTCTCTTTCGTCCCCAATGTGCAATTGAAACGAATACAGTTTAGGCATCAAAGCAACAATTTCTTTCAGTGGGGTTCCATTCGTTTCATCTTTGAACTTGCCAAGTACTTTTTTGTTTCTATCATTATAATTTGGATGACTGTTTGGGTAGTCTGAAAAATCAAAGTCATTGCAATATATGAAGGTTCGTAAATCGGCATACATATCCATAGTCTTAATCCAGTAAACAAAAGCATCAGTATCCATGTACGTAATCCCAATATTATCCCTTCCATAAAACTTCACCATTTTATTATAATGGAAGTCATACATGTGAGTCTTTGATACATCTAAGATTGACATTCCAACATACAAAGGTCGATCCATCGTTATTGAAATTTTGTTCATGCAAATAGCTACTAAATTTTCATTTATGATGATAGACGTTCCAAAATTTGGTTTTTGTACTAGTTTCTGTAATTTTACAGGGTCTGACAGTAGTTTTACATCTTTGTGTTTCCTTTTGTTTTCAAGTGTTTTACCAAATATGGCATTATTCATCAATTTAAAAAAGTCTTTTTGAAAAGCTGATGTTGCTGTGGTTCTTCTCCTGGTGTTTGAATCAATGTATGGTTGTAGCCATCTCGATTGGGTAAATTGTAGAGCTCTGTGAATTCTTGTTACTCTTAACCCCAACTCAAGTGCTTGTTGTACAACCCAAAAATGAGCAACATATCGATCCTTGTTGTTCAACGTCATCATTAGTTTTGGGTGTCTACCAGTTGGGGACATTTCTGTTTTGGGCAACAAAGGTAAATCATAATGATAATCATGCAGATGTTCTGGATATTCAAAATCACAATCTAAGATATAACCTGTATCCCCATATTTTGGAATCTCCAAGATGTTTCCAATTACACCCGGGTCCACCCATTTAAAGTTGTCGTAAGGGAGAGGATTCGACATTGCCCATCCATACAGGTTGTTGGCATCAAAATATCCTAAAAACACTGAATCCACATTTTTGTTGTAATCCGCAAGATATTTGTTGTTTGCTTTCACATGTCTTTTTACACTTTGTGTTAATCCACCTCGAACACCCGACTCAATCATTAATACCATGTCGATATCTGTAAGAAGTTGGAGTTTGCATTTGGTTTCCTTTAACATAGCTTGCCATGCCAGTCCTGGTGAAGTGTATGAATGTAGAGGGTCCAATCCGTAAGCCGAAATGCAGGTATTTCTGAATTCTTCCATCACATCGCATAGAAGAGTAACATCTAGCTTCACATAAAAGTAAGAATATTCCCCTAAGGTAGTCATTCCTAATTCATTCCAAACCCTACAAGCATGATTGTAATCTTCTTCACTGATGTCTGTTTCATTTAATTTACTTCTGAAGGCTTCTTTTGGCGGAAGGGACATTTCTTCAAATCTTTCTAACCCATCAATGTAATCATAAGGAGAGACACCTTTTCGGAGAACCAAATCTAATTTATCGTTGGCAACAATCTTCTTAGTTTCTATAAGGTCTTGTTGTCTTAAGTTCTCCGAGAGTTTCAATAGACTTGAAGGCATGAACCTATATGAGTCTAAGAATCTTAATTTTAATTTCCCAACCTTTTTGGAAAAGCTAATAAACTTTTCCATGGTAACTGCCAACACTTCGATAGCTCCATCATCTCTACCTAATTCCGGAACAATGAAATGCGCATCGTACCCGCTGAGATTATGCAAAATGACAGGAATAAAAGTAGGTAACTTGTAGTTGATATTGCATTTATTACATGCAGCTCCTCTGTAATATCCTGTAAGATGATCATGGTCACGCACTTTATGGTTCTCTGGGGTGAACTCATTTTTGCACAAGTAACAACGGGTAGCATTTTCATGTTGGATTTCTTCTTCTTCTTCAAGAGGAATCATGAGAACGATATCATTATATAACCTCTCTACATTACCAGCTATTGTATACAGATGATCGACGAACAGTTGTGCTGCATTTTCACCACGGTAGACTCTAGGTGTTGAAGTTAGTCCATACGCATTCAGATGTTCTTCAGATAATGTTGCTTTTACCATTATGCAAAAGCTGTTGGGTGTATGCAACTGATATTTGGTTGTTCGCATCGCTTGTTCTTCTTCAGGTAGTTCCATCGGGAGAAGTGTTGATTCGAAATCGGCATAAACAACTATTGGTATCCGGTATTGGTGATGCACCTTTTCAAATTTAATGGAAGCACGGTTTTGTGTGGGGAAACATATTTTTACTTCATCATTGTTGTTACATAGTTTTTTATGTTCTTGTAACCATTCTGCTCCTCCTCTTCTTAAATCTTTATTTTTGAAGCAAAAACATCTTTTACAAATAGTTTTCTTTCCATTATGTCTAGATAGCTGTTGACTTACAAGAGCTTCAAAGTTTTTTACATACACGTAATGAGAAATTTCACCTCTAGTAATGAACAATAAGTCAGTATGGTCAGCAAGTTCAGTTTTAACAATGCGTAGAGGATACACGTTATTCGAATCGTCCAATCCAAAGACATTCACGGACACTCCAGGGTTTCTTTTTTCAAATAGATTAACATCTTTCAAACTAACAGGATAAGATAAGCCTTGAAAGTTATATCTATGTTGAACATTCGCATATGCACGGTTAGGTCTTTGCTGATCCCTAGGTATGAATTTGGCCAACATGGCATATTTGAAACATTCGTTATCTTCATTCTGCACATTAATATATATAAGGTGTTCTGTATTTTCCTCGGTAGTGGAATGTAGCTACTTCCCCTCATTCCATATCCATGTTTGTGAACCCTGACATCCAATCCTTCGATCGTCACTAAACTCCAACCAGAACCCCTTCCTTCATGTTCTTGTATCTTGATTAACAGTTCATCGAAACACTCATCAAGTATGGAATGAATGTCAGAGCTCATCATCAGCGTACGATTCTTAGTTATAAAGCCCCTCAGTGACATTTCATTTTCCGTATTCATAAACACGGCATTCAATATTATTCCAAATTTGATAAAGTTCAATCTTTTTTGTTCTTCCTGTAAAATTTTAGTAACCACTTGTTTTACTTCAATTATAAACTGTTCCAATTCCAATTCTTGATTATTAATTTTATGGTGAGTGACAACTTTTCCCGGTAAGGCATTTACTTGTAGACTAGGTAAATTGATGGTAGGTCCTGGTGCATATTGAATGACTGATGGTCTTGATGTTGATGGTCTTGATGTTGATGGTCTTGATGTTTCTTCATCTAGTATGTAGTTTGTATTATGTATTAGTTCTTTATGGATATCTAATAAGATTTCATCTTCAAAGCTTTCTAAACACTGATCACATGGATACATTTTCTCTTACTCCTTACTCTTTGAATCCAAACAGAATAATGAGGTGCCCATCTAAAGTCTCCATTTTATATGGTTTCCCCCCCCACCACCCTTTACCATTGAATTCTATAACTAATGAAATACTTATCACAATCTCATCATAGGTCATAGGTCAAGGCCATTCGATATATTTTTTAAAAAAAAGGTGGAGAGAGATGAGACCATCTCTCTCCACCTTTTTATTTTTTATTTCATTTATTTTAACAAACATAAAAAGACAGTAAGTTTTTAAACATTTAATTACAAAAACATAGCTAGTTTATCCCTTTAGTTAGAACTTCCTTCTTCCTCACTATCGGATGAAAACAAACGGCGTGAGCAAAATATTAATCTGCGACGCAGGGCTTCTCTTAATAATAATTCAATGCGTCTCGGAGTTTCTTCTTCTTCTTCCCATTCCGTATCAGATGATTCTAAGTTTTCATAAACAATTAAGTCTCTTTCATCTGAAGAATTGCTATTTTCAGTACTTCTCTCTTCCTCTGTGCCTTCGTGTTCTTCAACACCAACAACATTTTCTACCATATCATCCTCTTCTGCTTCATGTTCTTCTTCTTCTTGTAATTTCACTAATATTTCATAGATTGGTCTAGTTGGATTATTGCTGTTGTCTAGTGGAGGCATGGTTATATTATGAAATAATATAAGATAAAGCTTTCAATTTTATACATCCCCCCCCCTCCACAATTATATTCCTAGTATCATTTCATCTTCATTTTTAATTTCATCTGACACGTAGATTTTTACTTTAGAACTCACTTTATCTTCTTCCAATTGCCTTATTTTCTTCTCCTTTTCCATAAGTTCTTTCTGTAATTGTTCTACATACTCTACCACCGCCTTCACAATTTTAATATTTGGTTGTCCCGCATCTACTTCTGGTATAATGGATTGTAGTCTACAAAGTTCTACAGTCATATCTAATTTTCTTTTTCTAGCTTTCTCACGGAACTCCATTGTAATGAATATCAACTAAACAATATGTCACGTTCTACAGTTAACCAAAAACTAAATTGTATATAATATTACAAAGATATATATATCTCTTCCCCCACCACATTTCTTTTAATGGTGGGAGGCAAACTTGAACCAAGTGTATAGGGGATTATCACAAATACTACATTTTCAATCTTATTGTGTTTATTTTTAACTTGTGTTTACTATTAAATCTGAAGCTATACTACATTGAACACTACGCATGCAACTCTTACATATAAGAAATTAAGGGAAGGGGGGTAACGTAGTTGTGCCATTTTATCCAAAATTTGGAAAACAAAATAATTACTCAACCATTCCCCACTCAACTTGTTTCTTGACCCTCCGAACGAGATAGTGTCTTGATGTCGGCTCGGGAACTCTAGCTCTGATATGGCGAGGAACAAGTATGGTGTAGTGTGTGCCCCCACGCCTCACTTGATACCTCCCCTTATCGAGCTTTTTAACAAAATAGAACCTGACATTCTTAGACAATCTATCATGTCGGAGTGGTTCGAGTTCCGTTGAGGGTTCTTCCCTAGGAGGTTGTGCTGTAGATTTATTTTTCTTTGTGTGTTGGCGACACAACACATCGTCTGAAAAACACTTCTTACCGCACTCCTGTCCCATTTTACGTCCCTTAGAAAAGACGTGAGTGCATTTTTGGGGATTTAAAAATGACTCACGCCTTAATTTGTTTATTGTTTTAAGGCGCTCAGAAGGAACTACTTCTTTTTTGGAAAGGGATGTTTGGTCAAATTTAGGTAACATTGAAGTTGGAACAGTTGATGGCACAGGCGAAATTGGATCAGCGATATCTTGACGAAATTCAGAATAGGTTGGAAGGACTCCGGTGTCTTTGGAATAATATTCTTGAGGTGGTGGCAAGGAAGAGGTTGATGGTCTTACAAAAAGTTGAGATGGGCTGAGTGGTGGCAATGTTGAGCTTGGTGAGGTTGGTGGAACGATGTCGGTTGACTTTCTTTCTTTTGGTGATGGTGGAGGTGCCATGTCGGTGTTGATTGTTGGCAGTGAAAAATGACTTGATCCTTTAGCTGGTTTCGGTGATGGTGGAGGTGGCATGTTGGTGTTGATTGTCGGTCCTTCAGCTGGTGGAGGTGGTGAGAAGATACTCGATTTCTTATCCGGTTTCGGTGTTAATTGACGTTGTTCTTGCTCTTCGTTTGGCTTTACTTGACTGAGGAAGGTGATTGTCTGGAGAAGGATTGGTGCAGCTTCAGATTTCAGTGTTGGTTGAGGTCGGGTTTCAATTTTTCTTGGCATGGATGACTTCCGTGATCGACGTGTACTTGTATCAGTGGATGTAAATGATGAAGGAACTGGCGGAGCCGATGAACTACTACACGTATCGCAGTAGACGGTGGATGACATGATAAAGTGCTGCAGCTAGAGAAACTCAATACAAAATGATAGGACTAAAGCTATGCTCGCTTATATAGTGTCAGAAGTGGAGGGGGACTGTGGTGGTGGAGGGGGGTATCCCCACTACTGGCTCCCTTCTACTCTACATCACTCCAGTCAGTCGCAGCAATGGAATACCTCAAGCAACACAACTACGACGATGCTCTGATGGCTGCAGCCGAACAGGCGGAGCGCGCCGCCGAGGAGGAGGATAACCTCCTCATTGCAGCAGCGGAGGCGGCGGAGGCGGAAGTGGTGGAGGCGGATGCGACGGAGGCAGCTGAGATAGCAGCAGCTAAGATAGCATCGGCTGAGATGGCAGCGGCTGAGATGGCAGCGGCTGAGATAGCAGCGGCGGAGATAGCAGCGGCGGAGGCGGCGGAGGCTGGTACTCTTGACCAGCTTGAGCAGCAGCATAGGCAGATGTATGATCAATTCATGCAAATGTTCTGCTCCCAGCCTCGCTGCGAGGAGGAGTGGGCTGAACATAACAGAATATTGACCCAGCTCAACGCGCTGGAAGCCGCCATCGCTTCGAGGAAATAAGTGAAATACCATTCCTTATTTCCTTAGTTTAAGTTTCAAATTTAAATATTAGGTTTAGTTGTGCATATTTATTTAATAGAAAAATTCAAGAATACATAAAGAAAACCACCGTACAGTCCAGCATATATGTAAAAAGTTTGTGCCTAATATATGCTATTTAATCAGAAGAAACACCAGTCAAAGCAGAGGGGAACACCTATCATGCGATCGCAGACTCCTGCGGTCGCATCGTAGGCATTTTTTAAAACTTCATTTGTATGTCCTTGACCTTTGTGACGTGACCCCTAACGAATGAAGCTGCATCATGTATTTGAGGCTGGTGACGTATGCAGCTACGATTTACTATGGTTATTGTAGGTTAATTTTAACCATTTATACGTTAATCTATTAAACATTGGTTTGTGCTAAATGTTATATGCTGGACTATAGTTTGTACAAATTCAATTTATTTTTAATATAAAATTCATACATCTGTAACAATACAATCGTGCATATTTATTTAATAGAAAAATTCAAGGATACATAAAGAAAAACACCGTACAGTCCAGCATATATGTAAAAAGTTTGTGCCTAATATATGCTATTTAATCAGAAGAAACACCAGTCAAAGCAGAGGGGAACACCTATCATGCGATCGCAGACTCCTGCGGTCGCATCGTAGGCATTTTTTAAAACTTCATTTGTATGACCTTGACCTTTGTGACGTGACCCCTAACGAATGAAGCTGCATCATGTATTTGAGGCTGGTGACGTATGCAGCTACGATTTACTATGGTTATTGTAGGTTAATTTTAACCATTTATACGTTAATCTATTAAACATTGGTTTGTGCTAAATGTTATATGCTGGACTATAGTTTGTACAAATTCAATTTATTTTTAATATAAAATTCATACATCTGTAACAATACAATCGTGCATATTTATTTAATAGAAAAATTCAAGGATACAATATAAAGAAAAACACCGTCCAGTCCAGCATATATGTAAAAAGTTTGTGCTTAATATATGCTATTTAATCAGAAGAAACAACAGTCAAAGCAGAGGGGAACACCTATCATGCGATCGCAGACTCCTGCGGTCGCATCGTAGGCATTTTTAACTCTTAATACAAATTTGGTTCAAGGATATATAAAGAAAAACACCGTACAGTCCAGCATATATGTAAAAAGTTTGTGCCTAATATATGCTATTTAATCAGAAGAAACACCAGTGAAAGCAGAGGGGAACACCTATCATGCGATCGCAGACTCCTGCGGTCGCATCGTAGGCATTTTTTAAAACTTCATTTGTATGACCTTGACCTTTGTGACGTGACCCCTAACGAATGAAGCTGCATCATGTATTTGAGGCTGGTGACGTATGCAGCTACGATTTACTATGGTTATTGTAGGTTAATTTTAACCATTTATACGTTAATCTATTAAACATTGGTTTGTGCTAAATGTTATATGCTGGACTATAGTTTGTACAAATTCAATTTATTTTTAATATAAAATTCATACATCTGTAACAATACAATCGTGCATATTTATTTAATAGGAAAATTCAAGGATACATAAAGAAAAACACCGTCCAGTCCAGCATATATGTAAAAAGTTTGTGCTTAATATATGCTATTTAATCAGAAGAAACAACAGTCAAAGCAGAGGGGAACACCTATCATGCGATCGCAGACTCCTGCGGTCGCAT
Organism: Neoaliturus tenellus; assembly: GCA_030545055.2. Taxonomy (NCBI): domain Eukaryota; kingdom Metazoa; phylum Arthropoda; class Insecta; order Hemiptera; family Cicadellidae; genus Neoaliturus; species Neoaliturus tenellus. The sequence goes on from CM061532.1 coordinate 171,915,408, forward strand.
CGTAGGCATTTTTTAACTCTTAATACAAATTTGGTTCAAGGATATATAAAGAAAAACACCGTACAGTCCAGCATATATGTAAAAAGTTTGTGCCTAATATATGCTATTTAATCAGAAGAAACACCAGTCAAAGCAGAGGGGAACACCTATCATGCGATCGCAGACTCCTGCGGTCGCATCGTAGGCATTTTTTAAAAATTCATTTGTATGACCTTGACCTTTGTGACGTGACCCCTAACGAATGAAGCTGCATCATGTATTTGAGGCTGGTGACGTATGCAGCTACGATTTACTATGGTATTGGTTTGTGCTAAATGTTATATGCTGGACTATAGTTTGTACAAATTCAATTTTTTTTAAATATAAAATTCATACATCTGTAACAATACAATCAAATTTTCAGTTCAGTGGGGAAGGACTGTTAATATCACTGGCAATTGATCCTTTGTAAGAGAAGACCTCAAGATATGTATTAGATCACCTCTAACTTGGCTCGGCTGGTTTAATCCTCTTCCAGGTTCATCAGTTGCTGTGTTTTTTCACTGCACATTGTCACTTATAATTATTATTGCACACTCTAACTTCATTGTATACCACTATTGTCAACATTGTCACATTAATGTGTATTTATTTTTTTCAATAAGAGGATGAATATGTAATCATACCTATGTACAATGGAGATTATCCGTTGAAACAATAAATGACCAATTTATACATCTTGCACCCTCGTATATCATTGTTACTAGAAAAGTAAGAAATTAATATATAATACTAACACTGAACCGTACCTTTAAACATTATTTTAGGAAAGATACTTCATATGACTTGTAATACAAAACCAAATATTCTGATGATAAATCTCTAAACGGTTATTGTTTTTCCAACGATTTGATAACAGTTGAACATTATTAATAACCTCGATAACATCCATTTACTTTAAATGTGTTTCTTGTTATCTTTAACACGCGATAAACTTAGTGAAAACTATTGTGATAACAAACTGACGTTCAAAGTATTATCTATCAAAGCGAAGAGAGTTTAACTTACGTATGAGTTCTTTGATTTCATTGTGTACATTGTTATGTGTATTTTTAAAGTGTTGATTTTTAGTTAGTGTATATAAGATATAAAAGTGTATTATTAAAATGACAATCGACGTGAGGAAAGAGTTTTTTTTAATGTTAAGTGTTTTTGTAAGTAACGTGTGATTTTTAGTTAGTGCAACTATGTTTTTTTTGTTATTTGTATGATATAAAAAATGTATTATTAAAATAATACTCAAATTGCGGGAAGGGTAGTTTATTGCAACACACTTGTTTTTTTTCCTAGTGTTAGAAGTAGTAGATGAGATAGGGGATATATATATATATATATGCGACAAAGATGCTACTAATATAGAGTATGTAATGAATCTTGAAGGTAATTTAGTGTTGATATGCATACTCATTTGATTAGTACATCGATTACTCACAATTAAATCGAAGATGCTCAGAGAGAAAAATGGATTAAAGATACAATCATCGATAGATACTAGTAAAACTTGTGAATATTTAAGTATGGAATACACAAAAAGGATTCATTATCATAAAGTATTTCATAGAGTGAAGACGTTAGTTACATAAAATGGCATAATGAAGACCACATCGAGGAAAGAGTTTTTTTTAATGTTAAGGAAGGGGTGATGTTGTTTGCGTCCGCAGCTTTCCCTTAAAGCTGCACGTACTCCCCCTGGTGGTGTTAAACAAACTGTACTGACGCAGATGCTTTGCACTGCAGAACATATTTTATTTATTTATTAGAAGTAGTAGATGAGATAGGGGATATATATATGGGAGTTGATTTTGTTTGCCTCCGCAGCATTCCCTTAAAGCTGCACGTACTCCCCCATTTTATTTATTTTATTATTATTTAAGTTGGTAGCTGGCTCAGAGAAATGTGAAAGTGGGTGATGTTGTTTGCGTCCGCAGCATTCCCTTAAAGCTGCACGTACTCCCCCCCCCCCAATTTTATTTATTTTATTATTATTTAAGTTGGTAGCTGGCTCAGAGAAATGTGCAAGTGGGTGATGTTGTTTGCGTCCGCAGCATTCCCTTAAAGCTGCACGTACTCCCCCTGGTGGTGTTAAACAAACAACAAGTTTTGGCACCTGAACTTTATAAAATGTACTGACGCAGGTGCTTTGCACTGCAGAACATATTTTAATTATTTATTTTATTATTATTATTTAAGTTGGTAGCTGGCTATGATAGTCTCACGGGCCACTTTTAAATGTACTGACGCAGGTAATTTGCACTGCAGAACGAAGTGTTGTGGCAGAGTGGTGTGTTTTCTTATACACTTTTTTTAAGCTGCCTAGAGCGTGGTTTGGGACCGCTCTCCAGAACATATTTTATTTATTTATTTTATTATTATTATTTAAGTTGGTAGCTGGCTATGATAGTCTCACGGGCCACTTTTAAATGTACTGACGCAGGTAATTTGCACTGCAGAACGAAGTGTTGTGGCAGAGTGGTGTGTTTTCTTATACACTTTTTTTAAGCTGCCTAGAGCGTGGTTTGGGACCGCTCTCCAGAACATATTTTATTTATTTATTTTATTATTATTATTTAAGTTGGTAGCTGGCTATGATAGTCTCACGGGCCACTTTTAAATGTACTGACGCAGGTAATTTGCACTGCAGAACGAAGTGTTGTGGCAGAGTGGTGTGTTTTCTTATACACTTTTTTTAAGCTGCCTAGAGCGTGGTTTGGGACCGCTCTCGAATTTATAAACACTCACAGTGTTTACAAAGACGCCAGGTTGAGGTCTGATGCAATACGGATGCCGATCTAGTCTTCGCTAGTTGATGCCCATGTATTGCATCAGACCCCCCTCCCTTATTTTAGGCAGGCGGAAGAAGTTTACTCAATTAACTAAAAGTTGATTGAGGAAACTTCTTATATTTTAAATACGTTATTTCCCCAAACATATTTTTAAACAGAAAACCCATCAAAGAACATTTAAAAAGCAAAGTTGTGCCTAGGGATAAAGGCAAATAGGACCGCAGCCACCGGTATTCCGAGTTGCCGTGCCGACCCGCAACATGGTATGCCGAAGTTTTGCCATGTTAGGGGCATGGTATACCAATGCCAAGCCCCGGAGTTGGACAAGGAAGTAGTATAGGCCACAACACCCACCCTTACTTCAAAGAAAACAAACTAAAAGCTGTGAAGAAGGGAACGGAAAGAGTGCGAAGGTATGCCAGTGCCTCCGCGCCTTGGTATTCCTTTTGCCAGGCGAGTTTGGTATTCCAAAGGACAAGTAACGTTGACAAGTCCCAGCCAGAACTCGGAGTGAAAGGACACAGCTTTCCCACCCAAATTAAAATTAACGTTATGCTTACAAAAATTTAAAGTTTAAAGTAAAAGAACTTATGAAGACCTGGAAAGCACATTGATTATTATAACATTTTGAACACGAGCACCATAAAGTAAAGTTAGTTAACACCCAACTACCCTGTGTTAACCCACAACTAGCATGCCTTAGTCTAGTGGAAACTTCAACATGAAGCCAGCGCTAACTTCATGATGAAGTTTCCTTTGAGTCTTAACCAACCTGCTAGCTACACAGTTTGACTAAGACTAACCAATCGGCCGGTAATTTGCTGGGGGGTAGGGTGGTGGGGGTATTGACGTCATGCCTATCAATCTCGTTAATAGGCCATAACTTTTCTGATAGGCAACTATTAGTGTTATTTTAATGGGTTATAAATTTTCTGATAATCACTCATTAATGTTTATCTTAATGGGCTATAAATTTTCAGATAATTACTCATTTACTGTTTATCTTAATGGGCTATAAATTTGCTGATAATTACTCATTAGGCTTATTTAAATTACCCATTGTTTTTTTTTTGGGTGATTTTTTTAACTCTTTGGCTCATACTATTGTTGCTAGCACCTATCAGTTGTACTCCTAGCTTCATTGGGAACAGACTCTTCAGCATCATATCACGTTAGTTTAGTCTTCACACAAGAAGATGCAAAGAACTTTAGAAAGAACTAAACGCATATTAAGGGTACAAACAAAGAATGAAAGGTTTAAGTGTACATCTACCTTGACACGTCTTAAGCGTAAGTTGAGAAATAATCCTCTCTATTTTACAAAGACAGATACTGAAAGAAATAGTTGTAGTGACCAATTTTTGTTAAGAGTTTTAAATGAGATGATAGGTTTAGCTACTTTTAAACTTTTAACACCTATCACTTGTGTTTACCAACTGTATTTCTTTCATCTTTCGCTTCCTACGCCTGGGGTATATAAACCGTACAAGAGCTCGATGTTTCTCATTCTATTCCCGACACTCGTCCACTTAACATCTCCCAATGGAGCAGGCTATTGATTATAGTTTGGAATCAAACGAAGTGTCTAATGCTTTTTCACCTCCTACAACTTCAACTGCTTTACCAAATTATCAGCTCCATGACACACCTATCATGCGATAGCAGACTATAGTTTGGAATCAAACGAAGTGTCTAATGCTTTTTCACCTCCTACAACTACAGCTGCTTTACCGAATTATCAGCTCCATGACACGCCTATCATGCGATAGCAGACTCCTGCTGTCGCATGGTAGGCATTTTTAAAATTTCATTTGGTTAGCCTTGACCTTTCTGACCTTGGCGTATGCAGCTGCATCATCTTGTTGCTGCTGCAGTCAGTAGCACATGTTTTAATTAGAGCTTCGTTTGTAGTGAACAACACTTAACATCGCATTGGGAGAGCTGGCACAAAACGCATACATCAAAAGTGACAGGTGATAAATACAAAAGTACCATGCATGCGAACGCGGAATCCTGCGGTAGATGTTTGGTTTAGACCGTGACCTACGTTACGTTTGAGGCTGATGACGTATGCAGCTACGTCACTGAGGCTGATGACGTAAGCAGCTACGTCACGTCTTATCACCTCCTACGTCACGTCTTATCGCACGATTTATTGCCTTTTTCGTCTTATCGCAGGATTTATTGCCTTTTTAGCTTTATCTCCTGATTTATTGCTTTCTTATCTTATCACCTGTCAATTTGATTTATGCGTTTTGCGCTGACTCTCTCATTTTTCCACTACTTAAGTAGAAAATTAGTTCTTAAAATGCCGTATTTTGTTATTAAATTTGTATCTACATACCAAAAACTCAATAATATATACTGCTAAACATAACAAATGTTTCCATTCTTAAAAAAATCTACGTTTGTAGAGTGTAGGCCTACGTAGTCAGACATATTTAAGTGTACCCCTTAGACCTTTGTAAATTGTGCACAAAGCTAGTTAACTTTGTGTTCTCATTTTATAAGTTTTTTACAAGATTCAAAACTAATCTCTAAGTAAATTACAAAAATAAATATTTTACCCAAATATACATATCATTTTTTAATTTAATAAGAATTGCTGTAGTCAAAACAATTTTATTTTTACAAATGAACTTAGGGTTATGCTTAACCCTCATGTTAAATGTAAAGTTGAACACTACGTCAATCACTCGTATATACAAATAAACAACCTTTGTCATAACACTACGTCATTAATTTCGATAAAGCACGATGAAGGCAGTTGATACCAGGAGCCTAGCGACATCCACGGCCAATTACTACCAATGACAATGCACATGTTCAGCCCAGACTAACAAGTGTTGATGATTACAGGAACGGTGTGCTGCACAAGTCACGCCCACACACTATTAGTGTTTTAATTGTTTTTTTAAATTTTTTTAACATCTTTTATAATGAAAATAAGATTTGGAATAAATATAACAGGAAGCCACAAGATTGTATGAATTAAAAATATGTATCAGTTAATTGAAAATCTAACAAATTATTTCACCTTAATTGCTTTGTAAAATTATTTGAAATAGCACAATCAACTTTGTTTGAGTATCATAGTGCTCATTGAAAAGTATTTGATATTTTCTGAAAATAAATTTACCCTAAAATTTATATATTTTATTGCAGGTGATTTGAATTTTATTCGATCTTTTTCGGAATTCCGATTACATGGAATGCAAATAATCATTATCATTTACTAAAGACGTTATAACTATTCAGATATAGAAATAGAGAATTTTAAGTCATATGGAGCATACTATATTAAGAGTTAAAACGAGTTTAAAATGGTGGAATGGGGAAGCAGAGAGGCGGGGGGGGGGATATTCAATATCCGCCGGTTAACAGTTTGATGTCCTTCCTTCTTTTGTGGTTTAATAATATGGAATGTAATAATGGTGTCGGGCTTATTAATCAATGTGTCACCATCATTTTTTGAAAAAATTTGATTATGTGTTAGCTTTCAAGCTTAAGTAAAATGTTTTTGTACAACATTTTTGTGAAACTATAACAAACTTAAACTTATGCTCCATAAGTACTAAAAAAATTGCATTAAGAAAATAATGTGTCATCAGCAAAACTGAAAGTTTTATTTAGTAAGCTTATACACCTAATTTCTCTTATGTGCAGATGAGGCACAATGCAAAATAATGTTCATCTTACTTTCATTAGCTTACAGTATGTTACAATAGCTGGAAGTTGCTTTGTCAAACAGTTTTGGTCACGTGTTTAAGAGCGATATAATATCAAATTATCATAAGCATATAACTTAGAGAAAAAAATAAAGCATGTTGTAAACAGAAATCAGTAATTTACCAGAATATAACACTACCAATACTCGACCCAAAACAACAATCCAGCTCCCAATGAAAGTCATTTAATGTTATCAGCACTGCTTAACACAAGATTTAACAGCTCAAGCATTATTGTCATTCGGTGTTTGCTCTTCACACGATTTTGGAGAACCAAATTCGACTGAATCACCATCACTTAATATCAACCGTTGGTTTTTTTTTCTTACAAAAATATTCTGTGCACATTTTTATCACATACTAGAAATATAAGTAGATTTTCATTACATGTTAAGTATTAAATAATTAAAATTCCGTCATATCATGTGATTTTTATTTTAATCATTAATTATATTCAAGTTGTTATTGCTCATAACATAAGAAAACTCTGATTACTGTGATAACTTCAAAACAAATTTAATGTAATAATAAATTAACATGTCTATCACCCGTTTTAAGCAGTGATTGAAACAAATAACTAATGCTGATGAAATTTATTATGTGACTCAAAGATTGTGTTTTTACGTTGATGAAAACATAAGGCCACATATTTATGTTAAAACTACTAGGGCAGTACTTAAAAAGAAAAAAAAACATTATTTACATGACGTAATAAAATAAAAATACCTAAGTATTTATAGTTTTAGGAAGAGCATTGACCTTTGTTGTTAGAGGCGAATAAAATGGAGTAAGATGGGGTTCGAAATTGTATGTTTCTTCCTTCGAAATTGTATGGGGTTCCTTAGTAATGTTTCTTCTGCTACTCTGTATAAAAACATACAACTCTTTGAAATGTTAAAATGATTTAAAATGATCGATTGTACTGTAAAGGAAGTCTATTGGCTATGCCATTTATTTTATTTGAAAACTACAAGAGAAATAAAAAAAATTAACTAAAAAAATATTGGGGCAAAATTACAAAGTTTTAATTCTTTATTGCGGCGTTCTTAAATTTGTATTTTATCCTTAATTTTTACATATAGTGGCGAAATTAAAAAATGTAAGGAAGATCCCCCATAATGATGTATTTTTTTTTTTATTCATTACATAGTTTTTTATAAAGATTTTACATTTTTTTGTAAACCAAATTGTTAAGGAGCTGGGAGCAATTTAAGTTAACTTTTAATCCGTTAAAAGGGGGTTAAAGAGCTCCTTTTACAACGTAATAACCCTATTTTGTGCCATTGTTTTCTAAGTCCGATAAAAGTGGGATTTTTAGTTGTAAAATAAGATTTCCTGCCTACTTCATATTATGCACTAGTGTGGTTCTCATTAGCGTTGAAAAATACTGCTACCAATTATAATACGACTGCAGTGAAAATTACGGTATGCAGCTAAACTTGTGGTTCATTTTTTATAATTGACATTTTATTGATACAATGTACAAATAATGCAAATGCATTATATAAAAAAAGTTCATCAGCGTACTTAATCCATGAATTATATCGAGTTTAAAAATTGTTTGCTAACTTTTATTATAGTTGGCCAAAGTAAATACGACTTTAAAACTAAATAATTCTACGTAACAAATTTAAAGCTTTCAAAACATAAAATAAATTTATATATTTAACTTGTTTATTTAAAAACAAACCGAATAGTGCATTTGATTTTTTTAAAGAGTGACAAAAAATGCTAACTACTTCTTAGAACGTTTTATTACCAAAACATTGTTCAATCCATTGAGTTCTAGAAATAAGACTGTCATGCAATTCTGTTTTTCTTGTGCATACGGATATTCAATCTAAATGATACATTTCTCTTATTTTGTTAATAGTATAAGATTAGTATTAGGAATTAATACATATTTTAAAGTAGATCAATAAAATTTAAGATATGATTATTTTATTTGAATATATTAATATATATATATATATATATATTAATATATTTATATATATATATATATATATATATATATATATATATATATAAAGTTTAGTAGAGACATAGTGACTGCATTACTCAAGTTATTGTGTCTGCACACGTTTATTTTAAACTCTCAGTACTGTAAGCTACTTAACTTTTGTAGAATTCCATTATCATTTAAGGAATGAGAAATAACAAAATAAACAGATAACTAAACAGTGCCGGGTTAACCGACCTGGCTCGTTGAATTTGTTCACTTTTGTTAAACTATAATGGCAATCAGGCTTTGAGGTTTACGCCAGCTATACCCTTTTTACTTGTGGTAGCTATTTTTAAACCCAATGAATAAAAGTCACATTCTTTTATTTTTGTTTTTCTTTGGTAGTTATTTCGATGCCTTTATGGCAACCCTTAACACCGGTGTGAAAAAAATTACAATAGCAATTGTAATTGCAATTGTAAAAAATTTTTAATTGCTAATACTTAGTTTTTGACGAAAAACTATTTTTCCTGGGGATGAAACTGTTTATAAAATTATTTTTGGACCAAAACAATCTTAAATGCAAAATTTAAGCAAAATCTACCCACTAGACTTCGAGATAGTGGAAAGTAAATCGACACAGACACTCCTAGTATTATGGTATCTGATAGGATTCAACGTGTTGCTTTGCCAAATACGGACTCCGCTGACAGCTGACGTTGACATACAAGAGCTGCCCCTTGCAGGTTGTTGACTGGTGCCGGGTAGGTTGCACGTATCCCGGCCTACACAATTGGGTAATCGTCAGGGAAACACACACTTCGTGCAGCGATTTTTTTTTGTTCATCATAATATTACATCGTTATTACCTGTTTTCAACCCTCACTTCTACCAACGAAACACCTGTTTTCTCGACCTAGGAGAGCCAAATTTTCCGGCCTAGGCTGGTAATGGAAGTTGTAGCAAAGGAATCTAGAATATCCTACCGTTAGAGTATTCTAGTTTCAATGGCCTTAGGATGTGAAGTGGTTGCATAGCAACCAGAAACACAAGCAGTCATCTCGCTAGGTTAGTTGAGGCTATGTTATGTTTGTTATGAACGAAAAACATGTTTTTATCATTCTGCACGTAATCAGCCAGTTTTTTGTTATCTCAATAGTACCTAAAGTGATTCTTTTCTGTCCTAGGACTGAAAAATCAGATGGAGAATTTTTTAGGTCTTAGTACTGAAAAGTCAGCTGTTTGCCAAGTATATTAATATTGATTTATTTATGTTGATGAGCAGAATTTTGAAATTCAAACGTTATGAAAAGCATTGTTTGTAAATAACAGAAATGTAAACACTGCATATTACTTATGTAAATATAACCTCGAAAATACAACTTTATAGTTAATATTTTTAACTATTGAAAAGTCTTATTTCGCATTATGATAAAAAAACTTTGTTCATCACTCGGAGCAAAAGGTCTTTTTAATGCTTAATCGTTTTTAAAACACGATTGCGCACCAAAAAGACCCATTTTGTTCCTAGTGATGAAAACTACTATTTAAGTGTAGCAAATCTATTAGTGAAAATTATTGAAAGTGCCTATCCCGTGAGAAAAAGAGTACCTTACAGTCCATTTATCTACTGTTACATAATAGGTAAATAATTATAATTAGATAATCATTTAATTACAACATGTTTTACTTTATGTAGCAGAAATGAAACCAGATTTGACCTAAATAAAGGTTTAATTCAACACAATTGAGCATTAGGTAAAACAAATAACATATCAGAGTTTTAAACAAGATACAATGGAATAAAAATAAATATAGAGAAATTAAACATGTGATAATTTAAACATATGATCTATGACATTCTCCCCACCTATCTTTTTAAGTTTAAATCATAATCTGCAAGATAAGCCGGGAGGCGCTTGACGCGAGAGCTCTGACGTATATTTAAGGGAGAGGAAGAATAAGGGCTTCTGGAACACTGTGTGTCTTGAGGAGTAGGTGCTGGTTTTATGATTTCTGGCGTTACTCTCAAATCAGGAGATGTGCATTCTCTGTCAATCACATTTTCAATTGGACCGCTTGGCAGATTATTAGTATCTTCATTGCACTCCTGTGATGGATTGAAATCTTGTGCGGGTGCAGGTGCTAAGTCCTAGATCTAAATGACATGATTTGTTATTTGTAGGTGGGGGGTATTTATTCAATTTCTAATTATTGGGAAACACCCACCTGTTTTAAGTAGTTGCAGCGGAGATCCTTTGTCAAGTTTTAAAAAACACACCAAACGCAACACAAAAACCGGATCACTCGCTACCGTACTGACGTTTCGCAAGAACTAAAAACATCACGCCTCTTCGGGGGAATTAATTATTTGCGCCTACGGTGGATTTGGCGCGTAGTCGCTCCGAGCGTCTACTGCGACTTCCCTTTTCCGGTGGGTTATCTTGCTGATAAGCAGTAGGGGGCAGGGGTTCAATTGTCTTGGCTCTGTCGATTTTCTTTTTGATTTCCTTCTCTACTAACGGTACAGGTGCTAAGTGCCTAGTTGAAATGGTGGTCTCCCGCCCATCTGGAAGACGAATATGGGCATACTCTGCATTCCCATCTATTAGGGTGACATCTTCCACCAGCGGGTCATACTTCGATTGACGAACATGTCGTTTCATCAGCACTGGTCCTGGTTTCATAAGCCAACTGGGTGTGGAGACACCATTAGTTGATCTTCTTGGGTGGCTAAACATCCGCTCATGGGGTGTGCAGTTTATAGATGTGCATAGTAATGATCTTATTGCATGAAGAGCTTCGTCTAATACTGATTCCCGTTTTGTAATATTCAAGTTTTTATTCTTCAAGGCCAGCTAAACAGTTTTCCATACAACACCATTGTAACGTTCAACTTCTCCGTTGCCTTGCGGATTGTAAGGAGTAGTACGACTCGTAGCAATTCCATTACTAAACAAATACTCTTTTATTTCTTGAGACATAAAAGACGTTCCTCTATCTGAGTGAATGAAGGCAGGTACACCAAAGACTGAGAATAATTGCTTAAATTTAGAAACGACAGTTCCAGAAGAAAGATCAGGGCAAGGGAAAGCGAATGGAAATCTTGAGTATTCATCAACGATGGTTAATATGTATCGGTTTCTCGTAGATGAACCTTTGAAATCAACATTGAATCGTTCAAACGGAGTTGTTGATTTCATGAGTTTTCCTTCACTTTTGCAAAATCTCGGTTTGATCTCAGCGCGTATTCTGCATGAAGATGTTATTTTTCTGATTTCTTCCAATGTATGGGGTCGGTTATTACTCCTAACCCAGTGATACATACGTGTTTCTCCCGGATGACATAACGAATCGTGTAGACTTCTTAGTTTCTCCAGTTTTTCGGAGACAGAGTTGCAAATACCAGGACGAGTCAGTGTGTCTGCAATCACATTTTCTCTCCCAGGCCTGTAAACAATGTCATAGCTGTAACAAGAGAGTTCAAGTCGCCATCTCATGATTTTTTCGTTCTAAATCTTTCCGGAATGTTTTGAGTAAAACATAATAGAGACTGATTTCTGGTCCGTGACCAACTTAAAATGACGCCCAAGCAAGAAATGTCGCTATTTTCGTATTGCCTCTATAATAGCATAAGCTTCTTTCTCAATTGAAATATGTTTCAATTCACTGGAGTTAAGACTTCTAGAAAAGAGTGCTATAGGCCGACCATCTTGAGTGAGTGTGGCAGCTATGATCGTATCAGAGGCATCTGTCTCTACAGTAAATGGCAGTTCAGGGCTAATAGGAAACATAGACGCGTTTTCGATTTCTCTTTTAAGTTTTTCAAAAGCAGAAGTAGCTTCTGAGGACAACGGAAAATTGCTTTTAGTAAGTGGCTGAATCTTTTCCGAAAACCTTGGTATAAACCTAGAGAAATGGGAAAACATGCCTATAGTTCTTCAGAGAGAAGCGACATCTGTGGGAAGCGGAAGATTCTTGAGAGGACGAAGACGATCCAAGTCTTGTTTAATCACCCCTTTACTAATTGTATACCCCAAGAGATTAATAGTGGAGAGTGAATATGAGCTTTTGTCCTTGTTTACGGTTAGGCCGTATTTGGCTACAGCTATTATAAATCGATCTAAGTTGAGATCATGCTCCTTTTGTGCCTTGCCACAGACAGTAACATCGTCTAAATATGCAAATGTGTCATTGAGATTTTGTAACTGAATAATTTCATCTATGACACGCTGAAAAGCAGCAACACCGTGTGTAACGCCAAACGGTATTCTTTTAAATTGGTACAATCTACCACATTCCTCAAAGGCTGTATAGTATTTGTCTTCATCTCTAATAGGTATCTGATGGTACGCGCCTTTCAAGTCAATAGTACTGAACACAGAAAAGTTAGCCACTCTATTGACTAAATCTTCAATCTTAGGGAGTGGGTACGCATCTAAGAGTGTGAACTTATTGATAGTCAGAGAATAATCAATAACCATTCTACGTTTATGATTGCTAGATGATGTGACCAGAGCCTGGGCCCGCCAAGGAGATATACTAGGTTCAATAACAACTTCTTTTAAGAGATTAGATATTTCTTCAGAAATGAATTTGGCAACTGATTCAGAATACGAACGAGACTTGATAGAAATTGGCTTACATTCCGAGGTGAGATGTGTAAACAATGCTGCAGGCTTAACTTTGGCTGCGGCTAAACAACTAACAGCAAGTGGATTATCAGATCCTCCACGATCCATTTCTAGCTTAGGGTGGCGGGCAAGTAAATCATGTCCAATTGTTATGTCCGTGCATAAGTTAGGGAGTATAGAGAGAGACACATTTTCAGATACATTATTTAGTAGCTTTAATCTTACTGTACAGGCACCTAGTGTTTGAGAACTGAGAGAGTTTGATGCCATAGTTACCGATCCGATTTGAGAAGGGTAAGTTTTTAATTTTAGTTTTCGAGCTAACGAATCATTGATGAAACTTGCTGAGCTCCCAGTGTCTATTAAAGCAGATGTGTGCAAGTGATTTATAATAATAGGTACAGTAGCTTTTGAAAGACCGGGATGAACAGCAGATATCATTTCTCCAAGTGATTGAGAAATAACAGAACAAGCTGATGAAGGCTCTCTACCATATGACTTAGAATGATTTTGTACTTTAAGGTAGGTTTACACGTGAGAGTTTTTACTCTCAGAGAGTTTCGTACTCTCTGCAGGTACTCGCAGAGGTGTTTACACAACCAGCGAATTTGCCAAGATGGTTAATCCCAGACAGTTTTCTGCGAGTACTATCAACAGCTGTCTGAAATTTTTATGAGAGTAACTAACTACTCTCCGAGAATGAAAATATCTCACGTGTAAACCTACCTTTAGAACTGCTTCGACATGCCTTGATAAAATGGCCTTTCTTACCACAGGCTTTACATATGGCGTTTCTGGCTGGACAAACATTCCTTGTGTGTTTGTCATACCCGCAAAATAACATTTCAGAGCTGCAGCGGCGACTGTAGAGGGTTGATGAGTGTCTGCTTTATCTTCGATGATTGATGGATTTTCGTCCGATATCTTGTTTAGATTTCCTTGAATTTCATACATTTAATTTCATTTCATACATTCATGCATTTTGCTGAGCGATTTCTAAACATCTTGCTTGTTCATATGCTTCATTTAAGGGTAAATTAGAGTTTTCCAAGAGTCCTAGTCGTATCTGGGGCGATATGAGTCCGTTAACAAACGCGTCTCGAATGCAGTCATCTCTATTTGTTTCAGCCAAGACCGACTTGAAATTACATTCCTTGCTTATTATTCTCAATACTTCAAGATACTGGTCTATGCTTTCACCGAGTTGTTGCTTTCGAGTTGACAATTTGTGTCGGGCAAACACTTCATTTACTGGTTTGCAATAAAGTTTTCTCAGTTTAGTTAATGCATCATCAAATTGAACACATTCACGTATATGTGCATATACTGAAGATGAGACAAGATTTATGAGCAGTTTCAGCTTATTGGCTTCTTCAACTTTTGAGATTTCAATGAAGTTCTGGAATGTTCTATACCAGTGTTCCCAGTCTTGAGCTGCTGTGGGACTATTCGAGACAACATTTAGCATTTCAGGTTTTAAGAACTTTTCCATTCGTAGTGTTGAGTTAATTGTAGCAGAAATGAAACCAGATTTGAACTAAATAAAGGTTTAATTCAACACAATTGAGCATTAGGTAAAACAAATAACATATCAGAGTTTTAAACAAGATACAATGAAATAAAAAAATATAGAGAAATTAAACACGTGATAATTTAAACATATGATCTATGACACTTTATTTAAAGCATCCCCTTATTATCAAAATCATCCGGTTTATAATAAGTAAATACATTTTCGAACACTACATATGAGGCCATTGTCTTTCAAAATTTCAATTGAATTCATGAAGAAAGAATTTCAGTGTCACTAATTTAACCAATCTTTTCAATAAGACAAATAGTTTTAATGTAAATAATTTTAAATTGATTATGAATTAAATTGATTTTTTATATGACATTATAATGGGGGTTTGTAACAGTCACAGTGGTTTCGATGAAAACTGGGGTAAAAGGATCACAGAAAATGGATATCCACTGCTCATATATTTCTCTGTGGCTTTCAAAGCTTGCATTTAATGCTCAATACAGTGAATATTTCCCTGAACAATTGGTTTTCAACAATAAAACGTACCACTAAAATATGAATTTTAACAGTAGAAGGAAATAAAGTATAAAAGAACAAAATATTTGTAAGATTTTTGTATAAATGAGGAATAATTTCAGTGGGTATACACATTTTACTTTGGTGAACTCCATTATATAGTTAATATTATAAAGTTCTACAATTTCTTAAAATATTATCTAATTTCTTAATCTGCACTAATTATTGGTATATTCCTAACACAAGTCGGTTGAAAAATATGAGGGGTCTTTTTGGAATGTCCCCGCATTTTTAAACAATTTTCTATTGAGTTCCCACATAATGGAAATGGTTAAGACACCTAACCTAACCTAGGCCGCCCACAGCTATCCCGCGACTGACCCGCCGGGAGAGCCGCGGGGCAGTTAGGTTAGGTTAGGTTGGAATGTCCGCGCATTTTTAAACAATTTTCTATTGCCTTCAACATGTCTAAGGAATGTACTGCAGGATAAAATTATAAACTAGAAACATGATGACGACTGAATATGTAAGCCGAGCGCGCAACCTTTTATCAGCCTACCGATAAGCAGGTGAAGGACCCAAAGATAATCTTACTGATAACGATCACGATAAAATAACTTCCCACTTGACTACCAGTCGTGTCTTAACAATTTCCACTATGTGGAACTCAATAGAAAATTGTTTAAAAATGCGGGGACATTCCAAAAAAGACCCAATATGAGACCTGCCTATAATTTTAAACATTTGTTTAAAACCTTAACTATAACAAGATACGATTTATTCACGATATTAATGTATTACAAACTAAATGCTATTGCAATTTACTAAAGGTGTTTTTAGTCTAACAAATCTGCTATATCATTAATTTGATATATTATCATAAGTAAAATTATAGCAATAAAAAATTTGGGGAAAATATTATAAAATAGTCTATCTAAAAAGGTAAATGTTTTTTATTGAAATACAGTATCAATCAGTATCTATTTCCTCAAAGACGTTAGTAATAAAATAATTAAATAAACTCAAAACATTCAAATTAATTTTTGCATACTTCATAAGGATAGATAAGTTATTATTTCAGCAGACTTAAAGTTTCCTCTTTCTCAAATAAATTGAGAAAATCTGAAACAAATTTTTCAAAATATTATTTTATCTTTAAAATGTAAAAAGCACGAGGCAAGTACAACGAGAACCTATATATTTTCATTCAGAGGAAATCTGAGGAAATCGTAAAACAATATTTGTTCCCAACCTACAATGAAGGGTGGATTGAGTTGTTTCCTATTTTCCTGTTGATAATGGTTTACAAATAGACCCACAAATCAGTAACAACGTTGAGGGCGTTTGTTAGAGCTCTCTGTTTTTTCGTATTTCAAGTGAAGAAACGAAAACAGTTATCTATGAATTTATACATCGAGAACACCAATCAGTTTATTAGAAAATCTAAAATGTTAATTTTAATAATGCTAATTTTAAATTTTACAAAGTATATATATTATTAATAGAGATTTACTATAAAGTGAAATTAATTTAAAATTCGGAATTTCACATTTGTTACCCTAAAGTTATCGTCATGATCTCGTAACGACGATAAATATTCTCTTTATTTGAAGAGCGGTGTCAAAAACAATAAAAATAGTATTTGAACAAAGGAATAAACTTGTAAATTATTTAAAATTTCCTTAAAGAAATTTACGAATAAGACGTAAAAGATAAAATTTAATTTAGTGGCAATGATTTGTGAGACAAGAACGAATATGCAAACAAATTTAGGATGATATTTTTTTTTTAAATAATAACTTCAATTTGTTTTTATAGAAATGCCGATAGAAAATAAATTGCGATAAATAAAAAAACCATTTCATTAAAAGCTTATATTTAGTAATAGAAAATCAATCAATCAAACAGACAAATCTAAGAAATAAATAATGTAAGTGCGGTAACAGATAAAAAATGTGATTTAATTGAATTGTTTAACTTTTCTAACTTTTATCTTAGAGGTAAAAAACATTACAATATTGGTCCACTTTAATAAATAATTTTCGATAAATACAAAGATGTAAAGTCACAAACGTATTTTAAATTCCTACGTATCTATAAAAAGAAATTTATCATTATCATTAATCACATATTCACCATATCATATTCGTGGATAGTTCGTCCGGGGCATCCTCCTGGAAAAGAAAACCGATCTGGAACGCGAACTGGCCCAGACCCCTTGATCGAGCGGCTGGATAAGGAGCGAGCCCCACTGGCGTAAGCCAAATTTAGGCCTAGCCTGACGTAATGTGATAAACAATTCCAGGTTAGATTCCTAAAGAGTAGAGGAGGTTTTTTAGTGGGTAGACCCGTTTTTTAGGGGAGCCCCACACTACAGGCTGGCCACCTGTGTGCGTAATGCATTTTTCCGCCTCTCCCTCAAAAAAAAAAAAACCATATCATATTCGGTCTGTCATATTCGTGAAACATGTATTATTCACTTAAGGTGACAATACTGCAAACCTTATTACGTTTTATTACTACATTGCATCGATGCTTTGTGCTTTGTCATCAATTATCTTAGACGTTGCAAAGAGATATTGTCCCATTATTAAAATAACAATGTAAAATTAAACCTACAGCAAAACTAACAAAAAATTAGTATTTTTTTTTTTTTAACTTGACGTTTGTGAAAATCGCAAAAAGTAAATGGAATTAATCGAAAAAGTCATCGATATCCGTACGTTGCTATATAAACAAAGATGAAACTTAAAAACTGAATATGAAAATAACATTAGATTTAGGCCTAAATGTTGAATAAATTAATATAGTTCTTAATATAAAGCAGTAACTAGGCCTAAGTTTGATGGCTAATTGATTAAAAAATGTACATTATTTGTGTAAATAATTTTTATTTTACCAGGTTTGATTTTGGATGGATATATTTACAAATATAGTTAATATTTTTCATACCTTTTGACACATTTACATAAATCTTGTAAACTAATTGTTTTTATTGCAATATGAAAAATTTAAAATAACAGTAATTTAAATTACGTTATTAAAGCAAAATTTATCTTATATAATAATTTTGTTTAATTTAAATTAATCCTATATAAATGGTGCGCATCCCCCAACAACCAACAACGGTTTATGTTGCAACAGCGAGGAGCGGGGTAGTATTTTTACCACAGTTAGAGGAGATAACGAGCGGCAGACTCGAGACCGCTCGCACCATTACACGACCTCATGGCCCCCACTGAACAACTACTCCACTGCTAAACATCACGGGCCCCATACACGACCACATGGCTCCCACTGAACAACTACTCCACTGCTAAACATCACGGGCCCCATACACGACCTCATGGCTCCCACTGAACAACTACTCCACTGCTAAACATCACGGCCCACAGGTTGGCTGTCAGTCCCTGGATATGCATCCCATAAAGAAAATGTCTATTAAAATGTACAATTTAATAGTAGCTTAAAGTCAAAATTTAATCGTTTCAAATACTACTCCATCTATGAACAACTCACATTTAGTAAAATACTGTTATAAACATGTCGAAAATTAAATAAAAAATGATAAAAATGTAGTTAGGTTTTCCATACGACCGCTCATTAAAAACATAGCCACACAGATATTCTTTGACTTGAGTTCTTTCTCACTCATATATGTTAACACTCTTTTGACGTTAGAACACTAATCAACTAAAACCTGAATTTTAATGGAACAATCAGCTGATGTGCCAATCGCGTAGTTTATATTATAACACTATTTTCGACAAGTGGTGAGCTCTCATTGGGCTATAGCCTGTATTTTAATGTGAAACCTGCTCGTTAAAGACCTCATTGAGCTATGAGTTGTTTTTTGTTTGATAATGTACATTATGATGTTACTTGTATTATTATTGATGATTTCAACGGTTTTATGTAAAAAAATCTGCATTTCACTAAGTTTTACGCTTAAAACCACAGTCACTAAGTTAAACATTACTACATTTTAAAAACAATATTCTCACATTTTTTTATCCAAACAAACATAGAAGTTCTCTTGTGTAAACGGATACACATCCATTCATATTGTAGGGAGGGTACACGGAGAGAGACCACAGGTACGGCGAGGATCAAGCGACGATTCGCTGACGTCGTCATAACGAGTGCTCATTAGTTCGCCACCAATTGTAAAAACTTTAATGTTTTATACTTGCAATTCCTTCAAGTTTTTTCTTGTTTTAGAAATCAATCTTAGTTTCTTATTGTAGCTATAAATAAGTTCAATTTTAACTTTTAATAAATAAATAATCATAAATATAAATAATTTATGTAAAACCATAATTAAAAGTTATAATACAAAGCAATTTATTAACTACAGTGTGAAAGAATAAATTAACCAAATCAAACATTTGTTTGTAGGTAGTGGGGTTTTTAAGTATTTATTTATATCATGGTTGGATGTTTTTTTCCTAATTTTTTATAATTTAAACAAAATTAACTAGTGTTTGTACAACTTTACTGCATTAAGGTAAAAGAATAAGTTTATAAAATATTATTTTGTAATTTAAGGCTTTCGAAACAATGGGTCTTGATTTGAAAAATCTAAAAAGTATTGAAACTCCACATACCACCTAAGTTATTAAAACGTTATTAATAAAACACATACAACCTAAGTTATTAATAAAACACATATCCACATACCACCTAAGTTATTAATAAAACTGTGCCATCACATACGGCTGGAAAATAAAAACCCAACGAGATAACTATGTAAAACGTTATTTGAGAATGAATGTTCTTACAAATTACATTATTTATACTCCTTTTTTGGCGTTTTTACGATAGTGGCATTTTGTTATGTTTTGGTGAGGAATAGTTAATCATTGTTCAAGCGTAGTGTTGTTTGTGCCTCTAAAATTAAATATAATAAAAATAATTTTACTTTTATTTGGTGACTTTAATAATGCCTGTAACTGGTATAATTAAAAACGATTAAGTTGAAGCGGTTGTAAAAAACTGTAATATCACATTATATTAACAGTTTTAAGAAATTTATTATTGGGAATTTTTCCAATGTAAACTATATTTTATCTTCAATGTAATAATTTAAATAATTACTGTGTATCATAATTCATGCGGGTAGTATTATTGCACTCGAGTAATTTAAAGTAACTTTTGCTCAATAAAGTACCTATTGAAAACAAAAAGCGTTTCATATTATTTTTATAGAAAAATAGTTCCACCTAAAAATAATTTAAATATCTATTTTATTGATACGTACATTCTTTTAAGATATATTTATTTGTATACAATACTTAAAACTAGGTGTAATCGTCATTTTGTTGTTTAATTTATTTTATCTGATTTCAGGTGGGTCATCAAATATTAAAACAATATAGTAAGTTGTTCTGCAGCAATATCACAGTTTTACATAATAGTATTAGCATAATTTGTATCCAATAAAACTGTAGATCAGTTACTGTACTTGTTAGTTAACAAATGAGAAGTAGTTTTAAGGATCTTTATTGAGTTTATATTTGTATGCTTATTTAAATGCTTATAATCAGCCTTTCATAGACAGTATGATATACAAGACAATTTATTAAATATAATTTTTCCACCAGTTTGCTTCAAATTTAAAAAAATTAAAACCTTATTTATTACTACTTTTAAAGAGTCTAATGATACTACATATACGCACATTTTGAAAATTTAAAAAGGTATTAATTTTATATAAGTTTACACGAGAAAAAGGTATTTTACAATACTATTTAAGTTAGAAAAAAATATATTATTAATAAGTATGTAGATATGAGGCTTTTCATGACATTATAATATATTCTCAAAATAGCTTCGAATGTAAAACAACAAATTAATAAGGTAGAAATAGTTTCGTTAAGATTTTGAACATTCTCATTTAATCCACAAAACAAAATTGAAATGCTGAGTTTTGATTTTAATACAAAACAATGTTTTTAGTTTGGCGATAATAGTTTAGTTCATATACATTTATATTTATAGTTTCATTATAATCACAGATCTCTAATACTTTGCTTCTCTATTCTTTGTCAACATAACAAAAATCAAAGGTTTTTTGTATAATATGTCGGTCTACAAAAGTAAAAATTAAATAATTTTGTTTTAATGAAAGTATGGAGCTCTACTAATTAGCAAGCTATATTTATTTTAAAACAATGTTTATATAGTCGCTCGTAAAAGATAATGTTTTTATTTTTCGCTTCATTGCACATGTTTATAAATTCACGGATGTTCATATGGTAAAAGATAGATGTTTTACAACATTTTTACTTATTGTAGTAGCATGTTAAATCTTTTAGGTAATAATAATATAAGTAAGTATTGTAGAACGTACACGAGTAAACAACTACGTTGTTTGATCCATACCAACATGGCTGATTGTTATTTACT
>CM061532.1:171937085-172118305 GCA_030545055.2 Neoaliturus tenellus
CATAGACTATGAACTTGATTTGCCTTGATGGACTGCTCTTTGTTAATCAAGAGAATTTGTATATGATTGTAATTTTTTTCTCCTTAGTTTTAGTGACATGGCCTATTATCAATTGATTGATAATAAAGAGCTTGGCTGAATAAAGAGTTTGAATTTTAATTTTAATTTGAAATAGTCATTTATTTCAATTTCGTAGTAATGATCAATACAGACTTAGACCACCACTAAAAAAACAACAGATTTTTCACAGTATTGTTAAGCTCTTTAATGAATTCCTCTCCGAAATTAGACGTTCAAGAGCAAATTTAAGTCATTTTTTATTCTCATCGAATACTACAGCGTCCAGGAGTTTTTAACAGATAAGAATACTTTTTAGTTAGAGGTGTGATTTCGTCTAAATTATATTAATTACTGAATTTTGTATATTGAAACCAACAAGTAACTGACGATTTGTCAATGCTATTTGTATAGTTTCATGACAAATAAATATTCTTGATACTTGATCACGTTTACTAAATTTCCTGTAACAACATTATCATGAGCTAGAGAATAATTGAATATGAAAAGTTCTTCTTTTTTATTGAAGAGAAATATCATGATATCATGAAAACTAGTTAAACAAAAAAATTAATTGAACAATACTCTGCACAAATATCTCACTAAATCCCCTGAAACATTTTTGTTTTATTTAGCCATTTTTGTGATTCGATGACAGGACAATGATTAGAATTCCCGACAACGTTAGTTTGAAATTGAGTCTGGGAATTTATTTAAATATGTCAATCATTCCTTTCTCTCGTTCAGCACCAATCCAATACTCTTTGCTCAGCGAATTCCTCGAAAGAACCTGATAATTAAATGCAGTTTATTTCGTAAGAAAAAACAACTCTTATGACTATACTAGTTTATTGTTTGAAACATTTTCTGCTATAAAATTCAACAAAAAATAAATTAATACATAAATACATTGACTTACAACTTATCATAAATATGTTAAGTGATAAATATGTCAACTTAATATTTATATGTTACTACCATGAACTAACAAATAACAACGAAGCATCCAGCTGAACCGCACATTAAGCATTCATGTAAATCAAATGAGCTTGATTTTTAAAAGCATCGCTATAGACCTCCTGGATGGCATCGCGATACACCTCCACCGCGACTTAAACTGTTATGCAAGGCCTGGTTAACTACAATGTGTTTGATTTCCATGGATGTCGACCGCGACCGCGATCGCGACCTACACCTCCACCGCGACCCACTCGTTCTGTTCGTACCCTTGGTAAGCTTTTATGACATTTTTAAATTTCAGGATCTGGCTAGGAGTTCGGAAAAATCGCCGTAGCCGCGAACGTAGTAAAGTTCTAGTAATTATAGTTGTATATTTACCTTGATTGTTAATTGTTAATTTAATAACTATCAATTGATCTCTAATTAAAAAAATATCCAAATGTAAAATAGCATAATATGGCATTGTTACGATAAATATCATCGTTCACGTAGCAACCCTGCTTCATCCGCTTATTCAATCAGCTGTGTAAATGTAAATATCATAGTTTAACTTGACTTCCGTTTTAGTTTTAACGTTTCATATCCTGGCACACGAAAAAAGGTTATACAGCCGGTCTGTAGTTACAGTTACTTTAGTTTTACAGTTATGCTTTCCTGCACCGATCTTGTGTCAGTCTGGCTGGTATAAAACATAAGTGACTTTCATGTCGACCATGGAGTACTACAGTTAAATAAAAATTGTAATGGTAATAAATGGTTATAGAACTATAACCATGAATTTCGGTGCACCGGAAGGAAAATGTGTCTCGACATAAAAATTAAGATAAGGTAAAATTAGGATAGTTCAATATATTTTTTCAATAGTATACTAAATTATGATTTTACATACTCAATAACTATTATCACCAATTTAAAACAAGTAACCAATGTAGCAAAAGGTTTGAATCAATTTGCCATAACGTACTTTTGTCAGTGTTATATAATAAAATATCTAGTGTATAACGGACAAATTTCCCCACATTTAATAATCGCTGGTTAAGAAGTAGAGAGATAATTGTTTTTCCATTAACTTTTCAAACACAAATATTTTCATTTTTTAGTAATGTCTGAATTACATGACCGAAGACGACCTGTCTAATAAGTAAAATTTTTAGTTTGTTATAAATATTATAGTTTGAGTGAAACGGAGCTTTCTCTTACTATTGATGTAGAAATATCATGAAATAATCATGTATGGGTGTTACCCATACTGAATATTTTTGTGAAAATATAAAATTAATTTAGAGGAATTTCTGTCACACGAAATTCCAGCCAAAGGGCTAATCACGGCCTATTTCTACTCATTCAATCATTTCAACTTGAGTTCAGTTGATTCGGTAATCATTTCTACTTGATTGGCCTGAATTGTTTGTCACCACTAAATTGCAAGATGGTAAAAGTAAGATTCTGTATTAAGTTCCTTGATAAAAAAGAGTATTAGTTTCAAACTTTGATAGGAGTTTCGTTGAATGAAAACTTTGTTTCACTACAGTTTCAAATGAGAAAACGATTTGAAGCCTGGTCCATAAAAGAGTTACCTTTGTAAAGGTATAAACCTATCGTCCAGAAATGTAAAATACCCCCGTCGCAGCAGACCTGTGTACTCAACGAATTTCCAACGGAACTCAACATTTTTGGTCTCCCCATAAACACCATGAGAATGAAGATGTATTTTTGCTGCCATTAAGGTGTTGTAAGCAAATCATATGATCCCTTACAAATGCAGGCACACACTAAATTGTTTCAAATTCTAGTATTTTTTTTTCACCATAAACCCCATATGGGGGGGGGGGGGGTGAGTATGTAGGTTTGCCACCATGGTGTTGTAAGCAACCCTACCTAGTAAATCTACATACCAAATTGTACCAAGTTATTTCAACAAATAAGCGAGATACAGGGTTATGTTTATTTCCCGTACGAATAACATAAGAAACCTTTTTTGGATTTTCTCTGTAATCTGTTGAGCAAAGTTAAAAATTCAAAATACTAAATTGTTACTTTTTTAAGCTCTTTTAACTACTGTTAGCTAATATATATATATATATATATATATATATATATATATATATAGCAATTTTTTTTTAAGTCCAGAAAATGGCAAACCCCAATTTTTACCCATTTGATCACCTTGGTTTTTAAACTTAACCCGAAGGACGCTACCCTACACCTTCATACAGAATTTCATTAAAATAAACGGTTTCTTCCAAAAGCTATCGTGTCCGCGGACACACACACACACATATACATAAATATATAAATGAACGAATGGTGTTTTTAAAAATGAAGCAGTAACATAGTCCCGGGCTTAGGTCTTACAGTACTAGCTTATTCTCTGTAGGAAAATTCGCTAACAACATTAACCTATTAATGATAAAAAAAACTAAGAACAAATTATCACAAAAAAAACTGTTAATTAATGATCTGGAATTTTTCATCTGTGTAAAATAGGAGGAATTGTCATGCAAATAAAATCTACCTCAATGAAAGGATATTTTAGCAAGAATAATCATTTCTAAGCATTCTAAGACTCCAGGTAAACGTAACAGTCATGAACTTCAATTTAAATCTAAACAACTCATCTTTTATTCAGGATTCCGTACGACTAGAGAAATCAACGTTCTGCAGTAAAAAGTGCAGCGATTCACAACAAAGCCATGAGACAAAGGTTGACCCAGTGGCCAATAAAGATGATGATTGGACGACCTCGCCGCGGTCGCACCTTGGAGTTTATCCAAACACGACTGTTTCTAATGACAATCACGTGACACGGTTTTTAAATTGAATTTACAAAGAGATTCTCAATATTTATAATTTTTTATCATTAAATTTTTTTTAATAACTAGCATTTTATTGATAGTTTTTATTTAAAAAGTTTAATTAAAAATATTACTATGTAAGTTAAAAAATCAAATACTTTTTGAGCAGTTCTTTATCAATTTGTATTTTCCTTAAATTAGCACTGACCTTATTTAATGAATAAGGTATAAATTATAAGTATTAAACCAAGCAAGCATCCATCGACCTCTCGGGTGTAGCCGGATACTGTAAGGTACTGAATTTCAACAAGTATTAATCTAACGTGTCTGCGTAGTATTCAATGATTAGGGTGAATTCCTTGTCATAGGAAAGTGGGAGTAACTTTCATGCCGTGTCTCGCCACAGCTAATCCTCATGATTCATATTTCACGCCTCAAATGTTGGCCGGCCAAACGCCCAAAGTCACCGGTCACGTGACGCGGGAGTTCATACAACGCAACCCTCTCTCGCACCATTTTCTATCCAACAGTTCAACTGGATGGTCGTGTTACAGGGCTGTCTCCTTTGGCTGGTGATTCGCGATAAGTAGCGAAGCATGACCAACTGCATTAAGCAACAAAGAACTAGGCTATGGTAGGTCCCCTACCATGCAACTATAAAAAATTACAAATAAATTTGTAATTTATGTCAATTATAGCGAGGTTTTAGGTCTAGGGGGTTTTATTAAATTAAGCATGAAGGCATGAATTTAAATATGAATAGTTCAGTCCAGGTTACAGTAGTTAAGATCTTTCATAGTAGGTTAGTACAGAACGATTTTCCTTGGTAGTTAATGTTAGATACAATACTTAAATCTACGTTACCTTGTCATCACATTTTTATTTACTCATTTAGTTTAGGAGCTTATTCGGTAGACAGATCTTGGTTCTGGGTATAATAGTGTGTAACCTAGCGCAGCTTCCATCTTCAAGTTTCAGTTGTACACAGTATCGCTTGTCATCTTACATTAACTATCATTAGTATCAATATAGATCCTCTCAAAACTCCATAGCTTAATCGCCTTCACTTGTTCCAAGCTTGTTCACTTGCATCCGGCGTTTTTCGTTCCCTTGGTTTCGCCATCTCCTCAAGCCAATCCGTAAGTACCAACCAAACAATGCACTGTATTAATATAAAACCAGAAAAAATTATTACATAACACCGGCCCCGTGCCGGCTCCGGGTTGGAATATGCCGTGCAGTATCCCATGATGCTTATCGTAATAAGTGAATAAAATAGGGATGGCAGGCGCATCCTGGAGGGTCCTGGAAGTGGTTGTATTGCAGGAGCTGAAGTGTGTATCTCACGGCCGATGGTCTCCTCCAGTGTGTCGTCAGAAGCCAGCCACTTCGGTCCTTAGTCAGTAAGTGCGGCATTGATGCAGGGCCGGCAGGCCCCGGCCTGGCTCTGCATAGCAACGGGCACGTTCGGCACCTTGTTTGTATCGGTGCTGGGCAAACGGAGGTTCAGGCCTGGGTAACTGGGGTAGAAGCACCGAGGGTAAATCTCCTAGGCTATACCCATTGTCATCCGCTAAAGAGCTGCAAATTGCCAAACGACCCGCTGGTGTCAATACAGTATGGCAAGTTGAAACCCCCCAAAACACAATCTAGACATGGTGGACAAACAAGGTACGGTGAAAACATAATGAACGACCCCGATTCCCCTTGAGGCAGTATCGCGAGCAATATTGATAATGATTTCAGCCGACAATGCTTACGACCTTCAGTGCTTCGACGAACGGTGGGAGAAAGTTCTCCAAATCAGTAAGAAGGGAAATGCAAGTGAACTTGTTAGAAAAATGTCGAGGGTTTGCGAGCTCCGAACGAACGTCAACAGGGTGGTGAAGGATACGTTGCCGAAGCTCTGTTTTAGCAGCCTGTAAGTAAGAAGAAGATTAACAGGATTACTTGTGGAAATTTGTGACAGGAATCGAAAAGGCCAGAAGGTGCTGAAAGATTTCCCGAATATAATAAAGAGATTACAGGACGTCTTATACGAGAAACTTGCATCCTTCTCCCACCGAAGTAACTATTGTGGGGGGAACAAAGCCTGGAAAAGGTGAAAGATTAGTGGGTTGGTTCAGACGAACCACACACGACGTCCGTAAGAAAGTTTCCCACCACAAAAAAAAGAAAAGAAAATCGGAGTATTGTGTACTACCGTGTATTTTGAAATCTATGCTTATCTATACTTAATACCCAAAGGGGGTGTTTGTAATTGAACTCCTACAATTTAAAACCCATTTTCAAGTCTTGGGTAGTATGTAGTTGCTTTTGATAAAAATTGATGAGAATCGGTATTTAAATAAAAGTACTATGCATCATCGAAATTTTAAAATTTTCTATTAAGAGGAGGTTAAATTGGTTGAGCGATTACTTTGTCTGCACAGTGAAGTGGCCGTTGCGGGCACTTCCTTGATATGGTTTGCATTGTTGCACAGCCATTCTGATTTCTCGCGGGTCAAAAATTCATCGTGCAGTGCTTCATTTTGTGACGGCAAAAGTGTTTCAAAAAAGTGAGAGAGATTTAAAATAAGAGATGACTTAAGCTATCTGATTAGCTTTTTGAATTTTAATCCTTAAGAAAACATTGTGATTGAGCTGTGCACATTTTAAGCATCTGTTAATGTACAGCTGGAAATAAATAAATGTAGTTTTGGGTAATTACTTATAATCACAATATTCGCTTGTCCGTAAAAAGTCAAAGTGTATTTGTTGATAAACTATGGAGGATACGCCGGATAACAAATTGGATTGGAAGAGCGTAAAAAGTAAAATGTATGTGCATGAAGTTTACTTTTTTCAATACACAAACAAAATGGCTCGATTTCAAGCATCGTGTGCACTAGTTTTATTTCACTTTGATTACAACAATGCAGTACAATATCGATTGCAGTCTTTTGTTATTTTTGTCCTAGTTTCTTCCAATCTTTCTGCTTGACAATTATATCTTAATAATTTTATTACGAGCTTTTGTTTTTTAATCGCTTATTATGACATTCGGATTCGGAGTGTCCTCTGCTCTCCTGCATGCGATCCATCCCTTCGGCAGGAATGTTAACCATGTTATCACTGCCACTGCTGCAGCATCCATATATTCATATGACTCCCGATATAGAATATGTGATCTACTGATGGAGGAACGTCGCTTTTACGTCCTGTAATCTCATCGAAGCTGCTGCATAAATCAGTCGTTTATGTTTATCGTTGCTTTGCAAGGATGTATATCCTTGATATAACATATTATTAACACCATCCTTGATATTGATATAACATATTATTAACACCAAAGTAGTGTTTACCGAGTAAATCTTCTTTCTTAGAAATAGAAGGATGGTTTTGCATAGACAAAGCAGCTGCTTGGTGGATTCAAAACCATCATTTAAAAAATGTCAATTAAAAATTCGAAATATGAATTTCTTTTCCATGATATTTTAAATTCATGTTTACGCGAAATTTTATTATTTTCCTGAAGAAATCACAGTAATGTAAGTGTTAAGAAGTAAAAGATGTAATATTTTTATTCCTGAAACACTTTAACATTAATTAATTCCAAACTCAATATCGTTACACATTTTCAAATGATACCGAATTACCAAACAATTATCTTCTATTATTATATTATATATTTTTTTAATGTTCAAACTAATTTATCCATAATTATAATTGAAAGAAGTCTATACACAAAATGTTCAATTACGTTTAATAAATCTGATTCCAAACAAGTTATATCAAATTACAATTAAAAAATTGAAATAATATTTTTTTTAGTAAGGAAATGATACGACTTGTTTTACTAAAAGTATGATGTTACTTTCTCTTTTAACCTCAACTCAAACTCGACTGACTTTTAATTACTTGACAGACAAAATAATAATTTTCCTTCTCAAACAAATAATCAATCCTTGAAAACAAATCTAAATTATACTAAATGCATTATGTTTGTTTAAAATCAGAATGCTCTACTACAAATTGATCATACTTCTTAAAAAGGTAGGGTATATTCACATCAGCGCCCTATAGATAAGTCATGGTTTATGCCCCCGACATGCCAGGATATAATCCTCCATAACTAAGGCTCCCCAATCCCAACTCTCCCGGGCCCCCTCTACGGCCAGATTGCAGCTTCGATCTCCTCTACGCGAATGAATGAAAATACTTCTTTATCGAGGCGAACATTAGGACCTCATGGTCCTTTCTTACAGTTAACCTCCAACAAAATGGCTGCTACTTACATTTAAGATTACAAATTAGATTACGTGCACCCTACTCACTAAGATAACGCACTCTGGTACTATTGACAATACCTCGTTTTGTACTGTGTTTTGTAAATAGATTTTCTACCTAGTTTTGACATAAAAATCCTTTTCACAAAATAAACCTCCTTTGTACAACAACAAAACATTTTATTTTATGCATCACATAAAAACTTCTATCTATAAAATTAAGGTTAAAGGTTTCAAAAATGATTATGTTTAGTTTTAACGAACAGAATTAAAAATGAGAAATGTGTGATATAAAAAGCTATATTTTACTTGGTGATCTAGTTGTTAATTTTTAATAAGTATGTAACAAGTTAACCAGCTATACGTCTATACATGTTTAAAAATGCGACATGGTTTTTGTACAAAAAACTCCTCTTACGGTTTCTAAACGATAATTTTAAAAACTGATTTTGGTGCCATTTACTCGTCGGGAAGTTATTTTTTAAGTAAACTGGTATACATATCCAACCAAGCTGAAGGGCCCTAAAGCCCTTAAATATCGTTATTCCCCCATTGCTAACGACTTTGCTAAGAAAATTCAAGGTATTTATAATACTTTTATCCTTTTATTTCCAGGTACCGGACATCAAAAAATCCTAGTGACGTCAACGGCACCGCCAGCTGTTTCGACCACAACAAACCAACCAGTCCGTCAATTTTAATAAAGATAACGTCACCGGCACCACTATTGGTGAGTCGTCTGCAGATGCCCGGTACCGTTAGAAGCTTCTAATTTCTATGAGAAAATTAATTGATTTTCATGTTTAACAGACGGAAGATTTAAACACAGTATATCAGCGAGAGCATTTATCTCTTCATAAAAGAGGTTAATATTATGTTAAATCTAGGAGGATGGGCTACTCCACTAAGTAAATACACCATTTCCTTTTTTTACTTACACCATAGATCATACATAATGTCGAACACTGGTTAACGATCTGTATGCAAACGAAAAATATTGAGCAGATTTCTGAACATTTCTTAAGTCGTAGGATAATGGGAGTTGTTTAAAATTAAAAGTTTTGGTTATAGGAGTAGGGACACAAAGCAAAGTTTCTCAAAGTCGAAAGGAAATAAAAATATAGTAAAACTTTATCCTTAACAATATTGTGTGGATTCAAAAAACGTATACTTTGTTTATATTAAAACATATGTTTTGGATTTGATTTAAAAACTCTAGATGATGTCTATGAGTGAAAAAGATCTATCAATTTTAGTCTGACGACGCTATATTAAATTTGGAGACCCTTGACAAGACAACTTGTTAGGAGCACCAACTTGTTGACCTACGGGTACACTACTATAAAATAGATCTTGTTTTTCAACTAACATTTAATAAAATAGTGAACAGAGGATTTATAAGATGAATCTGTATGTTTTGAAACGGTTAAGTTCTGGTTATACTATCTAGTCTGAAACATTCCCCTCAACATTATTTTCTGACACTGTGTGAGGAAAGGGCAATTTAGACTCATCACATATGAAACACGGCTATAGCTTCTTTCGGTATACGCAGAATAAAATGCACCATAAAGTATGTATATAAGTAATATATATTTGCGGTGCATTGCGTATTCACGAAGCAAATGCTTTAATGTTGCATTCTATCGCCGAACCATTCATATTGGAGAAACTATTGGTTTTAGTGCAATATGCTTAAAGTTTTGCTGTCTAATACAGGGTGATTCACGTGGAGATGCATAAACTTCAGGAGCTGATTCTACACATGAAAATAAGCAAAAACGAACGTGTAAACATATGTTCTAAAATGCTTCGTTTAGCCGCTAGACGCCATTTTGATTTTACACTTAAATTTTTTATTTTCGTAACCGAATAATGTACTGACTTCATATTTAGCATAAACATTTATCAAAATAATATTAGTTTTTAGGCATAAAATATTTCTTTCCGATGTGTATTTACGAAATGGCGGCCATTTTAAATGTTTAAACTAAAATTTCTAAAAAGCTGTAAGTTTTAGCAAAAATTGACAACAGACAAAAACGTTGCCAAACTGAATTAATTGTCTAACCAATGATATTAAATGTGTAAGGATCTGTCAATAAATAACAGAGTTATTATGATTTTTCTATGAAAATTTACTAAATTTGTATGAATTATAATGCAAAATATATGTTTTTGGCAGAAAAATCTCAACAACTCCGTTATTTATTATAATACAAATACAAACTTGGTATCATTATTTAGATAATTTAGTCTGTCAACTTTGTTGTCTCCTGTAAAATTTTTATGAAATTTGCCATTGTTGAGAACTATGAGTATTACATTCCAACGGACATCGCCAATTTTTATGAACTTTTAATGCAATAAGACAAAATTACAACAAATTCACATTGAACTATTCAAAAGAGATTTACTATATTGAATTTTTACAACACTAACAAGGTACAACCAATATCATAATCTAAATTTAAGTGAAACAGGTACATTCGCTTTTAGAAGTATTGTGTAACTAACATGAGTAGATTTAAAATGGCCGAAATTTTGAAACTAAACATCGGAAAGTATATTTTTATTGAATAAAATTGTTGTGATAAATATCCATGCCAAATATGAAGTAAATACTTAAATCCGTTACGGAAATAAAAATTATTAAGTATAAAAAACATAATGGTGACTAGCGGCTAAACGAACCATTTCAGGACATATGTTTTTATGTCCTTTTTGCTTATTTTCATGTGTAGAATCAGCTTCCGAATTTCCTGTACATCCTCGTGAATCACCATGTATAAAGATTAAGAATTATGATCAATAATAAAAGTGTAATTCGATAACGAACGGTGATAAGTAAATGGGTGGAAGTAATAGGTTACACATTTGTCGTTATCTTTTAATTTGATCAGGAAACGTTGGCAAGTTACCAGGTTGGCAGCCCCCCCCCCCCCCCTAAACACCGCTTACCTACAACATTAAACGTCATCTTTTCATTCGCATCCGCTCTAAACAACACAGATAATTACTGTTGGCTATTTAATCACAATTCTTGACCGTGTAACCTAACCTCGTTTTCATTAGGAGAACTCATTCGATTTCCATCAACCATCGTTTAAGTTGTTGCTTTCGTTCTCATTAATTTTAATCTTTTTAATGTGTTTTTAAGAGATTCCCAGCAACATTTAAAGAAGGTTTTGATTAAAAGTCCTTTAACTACTGTTTAAAATGCACACAGCATTAATAATAATCATGTAAATCACTCACAGGATATTTTCAAAACATTAATATGGACCTGATAACTTGGACATTAGTTCTTAAATATGAAATACTACTTCGATACACAGAAATTGATAACATTCTTCCTCAGTAATACGACCCTGACTCTACTTAAAATAATCATATGTTGATGTGTGCGTCATTACATAATTTACTTAGTAAGTAAAATTCCCGTAACCTAACCTCAAAGATTTTAGTTGACTGTATCTGAAACTTGTTGCTTTTTAAATATTTGAAACCTTTTCCAGTCGACGTTTTAAAATTACAGTTGGAATTTACATAACTATATTGCACTAAATAAATTTTGCATTTTAGGAACGTATTAGGCCTAACTAATCTTACATTAATAGTGTAGTCATTTTAAGTTAAAATTTCTCCATTACCTAAAAAAAACTCTTATAAGTGTGAAACTTGGTATGTATATTGATATTTACATCCGGAATAACATATCAAAAGTCCTCGAAAAATAAACTTGTGCTATGGCCGCCATCTTGGAAAATGGCGCCCAAAAACCAGTTTTTCTCCGATTTCTCAAAAACTATTTATCCTATAAAAAACATTAAATATAAAAAATGTTCGCCAGAAAAAGAGCTACAACTTTTGTCCTTATCAATATTTCGATATACTTAACCGTTTAGCCATAAAATGCAATATTTAGAAAATAAATTTGAAAATTCATTAAAAAACCTGATTTGCTATTAACAATGTTTGAATAAATTATTTTAACATTTATTTTACTATTTTTATGTAAAACTTGGAATGTTCATAGCTTTTACCTTTCCATTTATATATTTTTGAGAATTTTTTATGTTATGCTGCTGATGGTTTCGTTGATATACCACCATAATAATCCCATACTGTGGTCATTATGGTACAAGGATGGGATTTGGTAACTATGTATATTTTATTTACTGGAATAACATAACAAAAGAGCTCGCAAAAACACCTATCTTAGTAGGCAGTTATCTTAGTAAATGGATATTGAATTTTACCTTGGATTAGGACATTAAAAATAAATAAGTTGATATATGTTAATATTGTATGTATAAAAAAACAAACCCCTTTAATACAATTTATTATTTTTGATTCAAATTATTATTATTGTATACTGTTACATAATTGCTCCAACCTCATTCATCGTCAGACTGAAGTTCTCCTCTGGGGACCTACATAAATATCAAAACGAAAAAATCAATAAAACCAACCATGGATAGAGTACTAAATACGGTAGGAGATTATTATGGTAGGCCTAGTCCATCAACGACATTAAAAAATATCACAGTAAATATAAATGGAAAGGTAAAAGTTATGTTACTGGTATGAAACTGTCCAGAACATTTCATTTTTTTATAAAAATAATAAAACAAATGTTAAAATAAATAATTTTAAACATTCTTAATGGCAATTAATGTTTTTTTAACGATTTTCACATATATTTTCTAAATATTGCATTTTATGGCTAAACGGTTAAGTATATCGAAATATTGCTAAGAACAAAAGTTGTAGCTCTGGCGAACATTTTTTACATTTAATGTTTTTTTATAGGATGAATAGTTTTTGAGTAATCGGAGAAAAACTGGTTTTTGGGCGCCATTTTCCAATATGGTGGCCATAGCACAAGTTTATTTTTCGAGGACTTTTGATATGTTATTCCGGATGTAAATATCAATATACATACCAAGTTTCACACTTATAAGAGTTTTTTTTTACGTAATTTCCCTAATATTACTGGACTATAATGAAATATGTTATTGGTGTGATAAAAATAAACCAATCACAATTTTATTCCACTTATTTAATTAATTCTACTTATTTATTTAATAATAATGTGATTATTATTTCTTGACTCATATCCATGTCTATAAATATGTCTAACAACTTTTTTGTAGAAACATTTTTCTAGTTGGGGAACACTTTTAAATTGTTGTTTAAAAAGTTTACTTGCAATTGAACTATTGGATTAAGAATATTTTTTTTGAATTTTTACTAAGTTCAATTATAAAAAATGATGTCGATAGACATACCTGGTTTTAGCCCATGAATACACCATTGAAATTTGCGATATCAAGTGCCCCAAAATAGTACTCCCTTCTTAACTTTTGAACGGCTGTGACATGAGCTTCCACATTTGATAAATTTCTCATATTTCTATGCTTTTAATCTAAGGAGTAAGGGCGAGTGGGGTGGTACGATACGGTAGGGCGATACCGTAAACCGTATTTTAAGAGCAACTGGAGGATGTAGTGAACTCAAAGAAGGCCTGCTAGAGGAAGGAATGCAACACAGGTAGAATTAGTCAGCTAGCTTCTACCTTTAAACACTTGTGTGTAGCAGAATTTTATAGTTGGAAATATGTATAAAGTAGGACCGTTAAACTAGTTTAAACTGATACTATTAAACATTTGTAAACTTATAATAACTCAGCAATTTTGCTGTTAGTTGGATATACCCATATGAACCTTTTAGTTAAGAACTGAAAGAAATCGGTTTGGATCTGATATCAGAAAATGGAACATTTCGGTTCAGGTCTGAAAAAGTTTTTTCAGATGTGAATCAGACTAGACTGAATTCAGGAAATAGATCATTTTATGTTCAGTTCTGAAGCCAAATTTTATTATATCTGCATAGGTACTGGACTAGATTAAGGAAATAAGTTATTTCCAATTGTTTTTTCAATGTATTTTGGAATATTTTCAAACAATAAAATAATCAGAAACGTAAGAAAATGAGAAAAGTTTCATAAATGTTATCAGAGTTAAATTGATCCAAAGCGGATTCAAAGTTAGCTGTTATATTTGTTGTTTTTGAAAGAATAGACTCATTCCGAGGTCCTTTCATAAACGTTTAGTTAAAAATGTACACGTTAAAAAGTTGTCAATCATATACTAAAGGTTTATATGACAGTTATTAAAAAAGTGATTGAAATTTATATGTACTGAGTAAAAACTATTTTCAACAACTTTAAAGTACTTATATATGAATTATTGTAAATCAAGGTTCAAAAATACTTAAAAACACATCTACTATAAATTATTTAAGCCCATGTTTTAAATTTGTATAAAGAATTGTATATAAAATCATGCAAGCATATTCAGAAACATAACTTCTGACTTCAGGACTGATAAGATCCGATTCAGGAAATTCAGTTCTGACCAGACCAGACCCTTACAGCCTGATCAAATCTGATTTACGAAGTCCAAGTCTGATCAGGCAATTATAGTCTGAAATCAAACCTGATTAAGGGTTTCATTCAGACGCACAATGTCTGACTTCAAGAATGAACAAACCTGATTCAGTAAGTTCAGTTCTGATCACTATTAGACCTGAACTACATTTTTCATTTGGGTAATGCAATATCTGGAACATTTACTACAATGATTCTGTGAAATATTGGACCAATTCCTTTATGAACACCTAAAGAAGTATTAAAGGCATGTAACTTAGGGGCCGTCCATAATTTACGTCATCGCTTTTTGGGCATTTTTGGACCCCCCCTCCCTAAAATCATCCTACCATCATAATTTTTCTGACCCCCCCCCCACTCTCGGAAAAAATGACGTCATTTTTAACAAACCTCCGTTTTAAGTAAAAATAATGCTTTTTGAACGCTACCTGGATAAATCAAAAAATTGATCAATAAAATCTAAATTTCACTTCAGAAATAAAGCCAAAATTACTTTCTCAATGGAAAAATTAACTATAAAATAACGCCTAAAAATAGTCTATTGCATTTTATAGATAATTATTTTATAATAGTTGCGTTGTGTTTGAATTTATCATCGTTTTACTGTCAAAACTTGATATAAGACATCATATTAAAAATGACGTCATATCAAAGCCGAAACCCCCCTTGCACATCACCCTACCGTCATTTTCACTCTGGACACCCCCCCCCATTTTCAAATGACGTAATTTATAAACGAGCCCTTACTTATATCCTTGTATGAACTGCTTCGATGTAAATGGTATTCCTTACTGCGTTGAAAAGTGTAAATAAAATAAAGTAAAATTTGAATCTACAAAATGTTTCATTGCTCATATCATTAATATTCGGAAACTAATTCACATGTTTTTTTCATTTACTTTACAGGATATATTCATAATGAAAAACAGAGGATTTACAAAATAGTCAGCCTCTAAGTTTAAAAATACTCGATAATTTTGGCCTCAGGCTCTAATTAAAAATGTTTGAACAATCGGGAAGAAACTTTTCATCACAAAGCCATTGAATGGTTTTTTAGTCCCATCTGGTTTTTGAAACTTTACCTGATTTAAAGACCTTTGAATGAGCATTATGATGTAACTTTTGTCATTACACAAATTTTACCTTCTTGCCCCGTTAAACTTTGTATTCACTTGGCTGCAATGGATTTAATAACGGTATCCGCCTGAACCTTCACTCAAAACTTTTGCTAAGCGCTAAAATTATATTTAGTTTCCATTGTTTGAATACCCCCAGCGGGCGATGAAACAATTGATTCAAAACAAAATAACTGCCCGGGAAACAGTGAAACTGATTAAAACCTGTAAGGACGAATTGATCCGTTCTTATTAAAACTTTTACGAAATTAGTTCATAACATTAGTGAAATCTACTATAGCACTAAGGCCTACATTATCTTAAATTATACCTTATAGTACATTACATCACCCTAACAGCTAAGAATATATTTTTTTAATTTGAAATCAAGATTTGTTGTGCCCACAATGATACTTTAACCAATACACATGTATTTTTTGGGGGAGATCTTTTGGCCCAGTAGAGAAATGTAGATTGAGTTACCCCTACCACAGTCTTAACCATCATTCTTATTAATCATTGACACTCGTTTAATTTGATTTAAATCCAAACCGCTGATCTTGGTGGGAGTATCTTCGCTTTCACCAGCCATCAATTCATCTCCCAACTATAGACCTATTGTATAGCATTGTTATAACTAACTTGATCTTAAAACCAATAACTTTGAGATTTTCTCAGCAAAATATAGCAACATATTATGCCATACTTAAATACACAATTAAAATGGAAAACGTATAAATATATGGTACTTGTCTGTTATAAATAAGCCAACTACTTTTTATGTGATTTTGTACTGGGATCTTTGAAAAACATAAACCGAACGAAGACTATTTACTGTGCATTGTTTAAAAGATTTCACGTATCGAAGACTTGCGGTCTTGGAGTTCTGCTTCCTTAAAGTCAGCCATGATACCGAGCCTCAGTACTCAGTTAAGTTTACAGCGCGCTGCAGTGGTTAGGTTGTGTTTGTTATTGATATATACGTCAGAAAAACTTTCACTAACTCAAAACAAATCACTCGGTAGCGATAAGTTATACGTAAGACTGTCTAGACAGCTATAACCAACCCAGCGTCGCGGTCTAGGGCGGAGTACAAATGTATAGGGTATAATAAATCGATCGATTAAAATGTATTTAAACGTACAGAATCTGATATAGTACTATAAGTTTGAACACCTACCTTCAACATACTCCATGATTACGTTACCATTGCAATGACGTTTTTTCAATACTTTAAAAGTTTAAAAACTAACAAATTGTATACAATTTGTTTACGCAAAATAATGCTATCGATTTGTTTACATTATTTACGTAAATAAATATGCAGTTGCTAAATGGCCTTAAAGCACAGTAAACTTATCAACAAGAACCTTTCAACCACTGATTGAATAAAAAACAGGAAAGGCTATTTAATCTTTTGGCATAAAACTATACGTCTAAGACTTTTCATTGCTTAATTACTAGATAGTGATTGCTTAATGACTACTGTTCTGCAATTAAAATAAACTGACAAAAGCGTAAAATAATAAAGACTGACTAAAATGAAGATTTATAGTGTTATAAATACGAGAGAAAGTGTTAACTGAAACTTGTTTAATGAACTACAGACGGGGTTGAAACACGATAATATCTTGGTTGCCGAACTGAAACCTTGCCAATCTGTAGCGGCGCTTCACCTCAGTCCATCCACCGTTATCTCGATCGCGCCTGATGAACTGAATGTTGTCTTGAGATCTTAGTTGCCGAACTGAACATTTGCCAATCTGTCTCGGCCCCTCAGTCAGTGAATTCACATAATATCTGTCTCGAGGCCAATATACATCACAAATAGACCACATTCTTCAATCACGTTGAATAATTTTAATCCCACCAAAAAATTATGCCGTAACAATATATGTTAAAATCTTAGACGAATTTGTAAAAGGAGAACTAAGAATGTTGATAATTTTTACTATAACTATTATATTTCAATTTATTTTTTTCATCTAAGCTTAAAAATTCCAATGTACATTCGAAATCAATAGTATAATATTAAAACTTGATCATCATTTCCATGCAGTATGATACATTATAGCAAGTGATCCTTTAACACAAAACTGAAGCTTTGTGGCTAGAAAGATAAAACTAACTTTTACATGACCCAAGTGAATAAATTTTTTTAATATTTATTCTTTAAGGACCTTAAATTTATTATTTGTTTATACATTATGTTGATTAAATCCCTAATTGATTTATAACATACATATCAACTTTCATCAAAATCGTTCCATTTGGGGCTTTGCTAGACCTGTTTACGTCCAGACACTCTGAAATCCACTTTTTTTACTTAGGGAATACCAAAACGGATAAACCCACCACCAACTCAAATGCGAGAATTTTTACGAAAACAATATCGTACTTTCTTCATATACTATGGTGTGGAGGAAGAAAGTAAAAAATACGGGGTTTTTCTGATTGAAAATGTTGCATTAATGTTATCTCTTTGACACATTAAGTAAATACCATCCTCCGTAGTACGTAAGCTACGAGAGAAGGCTTTTAAAACTACGAACATTTTTTCATCGTAAGCGTTTAAATATTTAATTAATTAAATCAAATAGTTTTATAACGATTTTTAAAGAGTGAAAAATAATTTTGTTAGGGAATAGATTTACTACAGTAAAACAAATATGTTTGATTCTCAATTAAACGAACTTTTCAAATGTGAAAAAAGTAAGTTTACTTTCAATTTACATATCGACCCAAAGGAAAATATGAGAATATCAACTTGAAACTTGTGTTTTGTAAAGTTTGGGGGATCCCAGGTGTTTTATGAAGTATCAATATCATTACATCAAGGCAACGTGCAAAGAAGTAAAGACTTATCGTCCAAGCACAAAACTTTTATTTCGTTTCTCTCACATTAAATTGGATCGATCATTAACCTGGGACGTTAGTCCGCATCCATCTCCGTCAATCTCAACTTGAAATTTAATGAGACCTTGACGTTTTCTTCGATGCATTGTCTTCACCGACACTAGCTCAGTATTTCTGTTCTGCCGAGGCTCGAGAAGGTACATTATGTATGACAGATAAAATTATTTTGAGATGTTTTTACCCATTTTATATTTAAGCTTAGCTTAAACATATCATACATTATATTTTAAACGTGTCGTAGTTTAAATAACTTGACTTCATTTAAGTATAATATGGTATGTCAGAAATTTACGGATCACATTTTCTTTAGAAAAATGTTTCATCGCATCACATTAATAAAAAAATAGAACTAATCAACAAATCAGATCTGGTAAATAGGCATTTTTACAATTAAATTGTAAAATAATACCAACAAGGAAAAACTATATATTAAAGAAATTGGGATTTATTTTCTTTTCCGGTAATGTTTGGCTTGTCTACCAGATCGATTTTCATAATTTTAGTCTTAAATTAGAGGGATGCATTTACAGATTTTTCATCAAGCATTGGAATTCACTTTTATGTCATATTATTTGATTTACACAGAAATTAACTTTTCTCCCTGTACATTTCTTATTTTAAATTTTAATTGTCTTTACCGGGTTCGTTTGGCTATTCTAACCGACCGTTTTTGATCATTTTGATCTTAAATTAAAGGTAAGAATGCATAGATTTGCCATTAAACATTCGTATTCAGTTATCTGCTCTATATTACTAGAAACATATTATCTAAAACATGAATGTTATAATTTCCAAAATTTGGAATTAAAAAAGATAAAATTTTCCAGTTATAGTTATGCTATATGTTTTGGTCTAAGAAGCATCTCTGGAGTACTAGCTTTTACATGAGTCTTTGAGTATGAAAATCGGACGAAATTAGAACTCGCTCTGCATTCCAAACAACACAAGTTGTAATTTTTTATGACTTATCTGCAATCAACGATACATAACTCCATTTCTATTTAGGATATAGGCTATTAAATGTTTTGGTTTTCAAATAATCCTTGAAATCTTTAATTTCTTTTGAGATATTGATAGTTAGAATCTGTATTTATTTATCGACAATATTACTCGACCTAAAAACATAAATTTGATAATTTCCAGAATTTGGAATTGAATTAAAGAAAAGTCTTTACAGTTATAATTATGTTAAGCTATATATTTTGGTCTAAGAACCATCTCTGGAATACCAGCTTTCATATGAGCCACTGAAAATTTTAAAAAAATCTGA
This sequence comes from Neoaliturus tenellus, assembly GCA_030545055.2. NCBI lineage: Eukaryota > Metazoa > Arthropoda > Insecta > Hemiptera > Cicadellidae > Neoaliturus > Neoaliturus tenellus. Next base: position 171,956,921 of record CM061532.1, read on the forward strand.
TGAAATTGAAGTTTGCTACTACATTCTAAACAACACAAGTAGTATTTTTTTATGACTTATATGGAATCGATGATTTGGCCATAAAATAATCCTTGAAGTCTTTGGCTTTCTTTTGAGATATTGACCGTTACAATTAAATAATTTTGAGACGTTATATATGTATGTTTTTAACTGTATAACACTTAAATGCAATACATTTAATTAAGAGTTAGAAATATTTACTTTACAGGATACATGCAGAATGGAAAATAGAGGATTTACAAAATAGTCAGCCTCGAAGTTTAAAAATACTCGATAATTTTGGCCTCAGGCTCTAATTAAAAATTTATGAATAATCGGGAAGAAACTTTTCATCACAAAGCCATTGAATGTTTTTTTCGTCCCATCTGGTTTTTGAAACTTTACCTGATTTAAAGACCTTTGAATGAGCATTATGATGTAACTTTTGTCATTACACAAATTTTACCTTCTTGCCCCATTAAACTTTGTATTTACTTGGCTGCAATGGATTTAATAACGGTATCTGCCTGAACCTTCACTCAAAACTTTTGCTAAGCGCTAAAATTATATTTAGTTTCCATTGTTTCAATACTACCAGCGGGCGATGAAACGATTGATTTAAAACAAAACAACTGCCCGGGAAACTGATTAAAACCTCTAAAGATCCTTTTTCCGAATTCTGTTTATATTGGTCTAAAAAGTTGTGGATCATTCAACGTCCATTAAGCTCCTGATGATAATAAAAATCTTTGCAAGGTAATACAGAAAAAACTTAGGTATGACACATTAAATAACATGAACACAATAAACATTATGTTTTAAATCTAAGTCCAACAAAAACGTAGCCTACACCAGAGTCAATACACTCACATCAGAGGTGTTACAATTCCCCACAGAATTCCTGAACAGCCTTGAGCCGGTTTACCATCGCATGAATTAGTCTTAAAAGAAGGTACCGTGGTCATGCTGCTAAGAAATTTGAACTATAGAGCAGTTCTCCTAAATGGCCCAAGGCTAATTGTAAAGAAAATGTAAAAAGATAGTTTAGACTTAGAAATAATAACGGGGAAAAATATTGGACAACGAGTACTGCTATATCCCGCATTTAGGGTGTATGTTGTACTTCAGGGCCTGCACCCTTAGAACTGGGATGTCCACTACCCAATACCAGCTCAAAGTACTGAGCTGGGCTAACGGGCGTGGCTCTCTTTATTAACTGAAGGAGGGCAGCTCCGGCTGTACCGAGCCCTGGCGGAGGTGGCGTTGAGCCAATCGCGCGCTTACTGGGTGACTCACTCGAGCTCCCTCCCAAAAGGGAGGAAATGAGTCAGGATGTCGGGGATCTGGGGCTTCCGTGTCCTTCGGGAGCGGTTGCAGTGCAGCCGGCGTCTTTGGCGTGCGGGTTTCCAGTGACCTAGTTATTCCGCTTGGGAACCACCCATGACCCAAGTAAAACCTAAAATGAGGACCTCGGGATCCGGTTCAAGCCCCTGGCTTCGGCCAGTCCGGATGTTGGGTTGGACTCGAGGGGGCAGAGGTTGTCGATATGCTCGGCCCACAGCTTCGGCTGTGGGGGGGCCTTCCATCCTTATCTGGGGGCGTTGCTCACAAACGAAAGCTGAGAAGGAGCATGGATAGTGCTGCCACTGACACTCACAGCGGTTTGTGTTTTGGGTTCACTGCCGGTTGAGTACCACAGGCCTGGTGAACTCTGGGTCTTGTGGGGGTCTAATCCACCTTAATGTGATTTGGGACATTCGTGGTTCCATAAGTTTCCCGTCTGAGGGGCCTTCACTTTTACTGACATGTTCATGAAGGGGGGTCTCTGCTATCAGACCGTCCGTGTATGCCGAGAGGTAGGTACCGGGCGCCATCAGGAGTGAGAACCCTAACCTTGACTTCGGTCTCGGTAAGGAACCAATTATGAATATGAATATATGAATATATCCCGCATTGATATCTCGCCCTCAAGTTCTACAGTCCTATTTTCTTTCAAGCGTATAGACATTTCCCTATAAAGTATAAGGCATTTTGTATATCAATAAACAAAGCGCAGGGACAAACGATAGATAGAGTGAGTTATATTTGCTGGAACCTGTTTTAGTCACAGTACGTAGCCTTATGAAGAGGAAAATCATTTGATACCGTAAATGTAGAAATAAAACCAAAAGGACGACGTACAGCTAATGTTGTTTGGAAAGAAGTGTTGTAAAAGGTAGACGATATATTATTGTGCGTATATTTCATTACTCCTTTGTTTTAAAAACAAATAAAAATATAAATTATACTAAGAATTATTAATTTAATTATTAGTATTACTAAATTATCACTATCCGTATCCAACGTCAATGATGCGGAGCAGCATGGGTTCTCTAGTATAAATTAAAAGTGACCATTAGTTTGGTTCGAATGTGTTAGAAAATAAATTATTGCCCTTAAATTACTTGTAATATTTGAGATCTGTCTGACTGTTTGTAAAATTAATCTTTATGGTTTATATAAATTAGTCACTCAAAGAATAAACAACAATGCGTAGTTTTTAGATACAAATTTTTGTAATTTCCAGAACTTCGTTTAGAATAGATTCCATGATTTTACGATATATTTTGGTTTCGATCCATTACTGAATAGTCTTTTCCTTTGACATCACACATCGATGTCTTTGCCTTTGTGATACACACGGATTACAAATAATAACTTATATAACTAAACCTTGTACATGTAAATTAACGAATAGTCAGACTAGCGCAGACAAACAAAAGGAATGATTAGAGTATATTTGTTTTACACTGTTTCCAACATTATGTAGACGAGATATGCAAATTAATGCAAAGCACGATGTCGTCCTTCGGCTTGGACAGTAGTATTGTTTTACGGCGATCAGCACAGCAGTTGTAAACACACCGGTTTGTTTATGTTTACATTCCTTCACCTCTGACCCCCACAATCAGCTGATAACTCTAATTGACCCCAATTGACCCCAATTGATCCTAATTAATAATCTATTTGTGTCTCGCTATCAGCTGATACTGATTATCACTGTTATTGTAACCTGTAAGGTTAATTTTACTATTGTTTACATTTCTTATCACCACGTGGTTGCAGTTTGATAGGCCTATGACGGTTGTTGTTTACAATATTTGTTATCATAACCTCAAAGGTCAATTTTACTATAGTTTAAAATATGATTGGGTTTTATTCTTATTAGCTTTCCAGTCTGCACTGTGTTTACTTGTTTGCTGTTATTCTTTCTGATAATGTCTCGTCAAAATCAAGATCAACCTCAGCAGGCTTCAGGGTCCCAACAGCAATCAAATAATGCCAGGAGAAACCTTTACTTAGATTTTTCCAGATCATTTGAAACATATTATGATCGTCAAAGAGGTGAAAGACGTCCTCTCCAGAGCGGTTTTGTAAGTTCAACTAGTTGGACACCTAGTTGGAGTTTTTCTCAAATCAACAAGTTGAAGTTTTTCTACTAGATAGCATTGATGTAAACTGCAACCACGTGGTGATAAGAAATGTAAACAATAGTAAAATTGACCTTAGAGGTTACAATAACAGTGATAATCAGTATCAGCTGATAGCGAGACACAAATAGATTATTAATTAGGATCAATTGGGGTCAATTAGAGTTATCAGCTGATTGTGGGGTTCAGAGGTGAAGGAATGTAAACATAAACAAACCGGTGTGTTTACACCTGCTGTGCTGATCGCCGTAAAACAATACTACTTTGGACTGAGCGGCCATGCCTGTCACAGGGCTGGTTATAAAATATTTGACACATTTTATTAAATTCAATTAATAAATATTCAAGTTACTTAGAAAGATGGGAATTGTTTTATTATCTACGCTTAAGATCCTCAGTCTTGAACCATCTTTGCTAACATCTGTCCTTGTCATAAACCCAGAAAAAATTCCTTATGTATGGGGGAGGTGAAAGCAAAGGAATTTAACCGTTTACGGGCTTTTTATAATAATTTTTTATAATTATTGTAATATCTATAATTATTTTTTGAACTACCTGTATAAAACTGTTTTAATATGCTATATAATAAAACAATAGGCCTACCTAAAAAATCATTCTAAGTTCCTTACTTGTTGATTTACTTTATCTTAAAATGAGGAAAGTAATTTATGACCACCCTAATATCAAAATGAAACATATAACAAGATAAAACATAACAGCATTAAACACACTATCAATGATTACAACTAAAAGATAATGAACTCAGAAAACCATTTTCAATAAATGGTCCATAAAAGTTTTACCAGTTTCACGTAGCATAAAACAAATCACATTTTAAATAAAAAAGTTTTGTATTTAGGTTTTGTCAATTCTACTTTTCAGAGTAGTCACTTTCTTGATGAGCTGAAGCTTCCAGTAACTCCTTTAAACATTACTGTACAGCTTTCATGGTTTAACTTATCAATATTGTCATTATGTTAAAATGTATAATCAATCCTTCAAAAAAAAAAGAAAAAAAGCCTTACATCACAGGACTTACCAATGTCAAACTGGTGTTAAGTTTTAAGTCCACTCATACTATAGAACTATGTAAACATCACGTCTGGAAGAAATTATTTGGATTAATGAATCAGTGGGACAGTATTTTACTAGTTATCTTTATATTTATGACGCTCTGAAATTTTACACATAGACAATTATTTTGGAACGATTTTATATTCCCAGTAAAGATAAAAAGGGAGCATCATAACTGATAAAGTGTGTTAAATCGACAAGTTCGATTCCGGTACTGTAGTATTAAATGAAATAGAGATCAGCTTGTAGAAATTTCTCAAGTAAAAATATTAAACTTTCCGTTTTATTGTTGAAAGATGATAAAATGAGTGAATGAAACAGTGTTGCTACTAATAATAGGATATATCCTATTCTTCCTTTCGAGTAGGGTATCCGTGTGTATGAATGCACACGGATCTATGACACGGCTCTAAACGATTTTATTCAAACTCAAATAATTTAGTTCTGAGATAAAAATAGTAATTATATTATGTATATAAAATACATAATAAAATAATGTATATAAAATACATAAAATACATAATGTTAGGAAACATTTTATTTCACCCTAATCTAGAAAGAGTTTTAACATTAGTCTTATGCATTTTGATTTCAGAGCAATAGAAATGATGAAAACAGCTGACTCGATTGTAAATGTATGAACCACGTGCTCAGAAATGGTTTTAATTTTAGCCAGTTACAGAATTACAACAAAATATGAGCCAATAAATCGTACTTTATACAGCCGATTCTTAATGTTTAAATAATAAAGTAAAGTAAGGGGATAAAACAACTAAGCAACTTGTAGAATTGCAATTGCATTTAAAAACGAAAGAATTACAGTAGTAAAAATGATAAAATAAGCCACTAACCCTAGAAGTAGATTCCCCGTGTTACAGATTCAATATGAAAAACAGAGTACAGCGCCCTTAGTGAGACATCAAAATATTCTAAAGGGCGAGCAAGCGGAACAAACCAGCTCATCTTGAATAGAAAAAAATCTTTTGCGCCTGGCATTTTAGCGTATCGTATGTGACAATAAATATGATTACTACGAAGAATTGTTTAAGTTTATGTAGCGATTTCTCGGCCCCCAGGTACTTTATCATAAGTTTATAAAATGTTATTAAGTTTATCCGTGAAATATGAGTTTGTCGTTTAACTTGAATCAATCACTGAATCAACTACTATCAGTCTACGTAAATACACAATCAATTTTCGCACACTATAAATTTCCAAATTAATTATTGCACAAACTGGTGTAAGTACTTATATACGCAGCATATATATTCTCCTTTTTCTGCAAAACCTAACTGTTAATATTGTGTTTTGGCTTTCGTAGAATAGTTGAAACTTACAGGTAAAAAAAAGTGGAATGTGGAATTTTTAATAAAAATGTTAGCAGTGATTTATTCCATAACGACCACTACGGTAGTCGCTAAATGGGACAATTGCTTCTATGGGACTTTGCACATCTTTTTTATGATCATCTTGATTCACAACCTATAAGAGGAGTCCTTTGACTTGAGCAATAAACCTATTGTGTATTTATTGTTCCTTAGCGTCTTGTGAAGATTAAGATTTATATCTTTCGTTAGTAAACCTATTGTTGGCTCTTATAGGTGAGATATAAACACGTATTACAAGTCTTTTTCTATGCTTATCTTTTAAGCCCTTTGTGCGAACACAAGGAAACCCATTTTTATAGTTGCTTTGGATTGATATAATGCTATTTTTTATAAACATGCTTTACACTTGAGTCTACCATGAACGATGAATATTTGAAATCACAGAATTTTACTACAGTGATAATCCAATTACTACGTAAGACCGCTGGGCCACAGTTTTATTTATCAAATAAGTACTCGATATATTTCGATCCATAGCTATATATAAACGTTGAAAATATATAGAATCCATTTAATTAGTTGATATTGTTCGTATGAACAAAGTGTCAGAGTTTCCACATCACTTAAAATGTAAGAGTTGGGATCTTTATGGAGGCTCATCATTACATTATAATTTTGTTCTTTCAAAATCAAAAGAGTCAGATAACTTAGTAATTGTATATCTTAATGCAGACTCATCTCAATAGTTTTTCATTTAAAGTTTCCACTCAAAGTGATAGTGAATCGCTCAGGTGTTGAGTGACTTATCGGACAGTAATAAGGGAAACGCAGCTAATGACAAGCGGTTGGTCAAATAGTAATGAAGAAAAGTTCGAGTAACAAAGAGAAATGATATGTATTGTAACTCGAACAGTATTGCGGAGGACGCATTAATATGCAAATTTTCCGCTAGTGCGTTTGAACCGGCCAAAGACTATTAAGCATAAACGGAATCAAGTAACACTGGGCTAGTAAGCATAAAAGGAATCAAGTAACACTGGGCTAGTAAGCATAAAAGGAATCAAGTAACACTGGGCTAGTAAGCATAAAAAATCAAGTAACACTGGGCTGGTAAGCATAAAAAGAATAAAGTAACACTGGGCTAGTAATCATAAAAGGAATCAAGTAACACTGGGCTAGTAATCATAAAAGGAATCAAGTAACACTGGGCTAGTAAGCATAAAAAGAATCAAGTAACACTGGGCTAGTAAGCATAAAAAGAATCAAGTAACACTGGGCTAGTAAGCATAAAAGGAATCAAGTAACACTGGGCTAGTAGGCATAAAAGTAATCAAGTAACACTGGGCTAGTAAGCATAAAAGGAATCAAGTAACACTGGGCTGGTAAGCATAAAAGGAATCAAGTAACACTGGGCTGGTAAGCATAAAAAGAATAAAGTAACACTGGGCTAGTAAGCATAAAAGGAATCAAGTAACACTGGGCTAGTAAGCATGAAAAGAATCAAGTAACACTGGGCTAGTAAGCATAAAAAGAATCAAGTAACACTGGGCTAGTAAGCATAAAAAGAATCAAGTAACACTGGGCTAGTAAGCATAAAAGGAATCAAGTAACACTGGGCTAGTAAGCATAAAAAGAATAAATTAACACTGGGCTAGTAAGCATAAAAGGAATCGAGTAACACTGGGCTGGTAAGCATAAAAAGAATAAAGTAACACTGGGCTAGTAAGCATAAAAGGAATCAAGTAACACTGGGCTAGTAAGCATAAAAAGAATCAAGTAACACTGGGCTAGTAAGCATAAAAGGAATCAAGTAACACTGGGCTAGTAAGCATAAAAAGAATCAAGTAACACTGGGCTAGTAAGCATAAAAGGAATCAAGTAACACTGGGCTAGTAAGCATAAAAGGAATCAAGTAACACTGGGCTAGTAAGCATAAAAAGAATCAAGTAACACTGGGCTAGTAAGCATAAAAAGAATCAAGTAACACTGGGCTAGTAAGCATAAAAAGAATCAAGTAACACTGGGCTAGTAAGCATAAAAGGAATCAAGTAACACTGGGCTAGTAAGCATAAAAAGAATCAAGTAACACTGGGCTGGTAAGCATAAAAAGAATAAAGTAACACTGGGCTAGTAAGCATAAAAGGAATCAAGTAACACTGGGCTAGTAAGCATAAAAGGAATCAAGTAACACTGGGCAGTCGTCATCGGCGAGTCCACAGTGTGCCTGTAGTACGTTGGTAACACACACTTCTACAGCAGCGACCTCCTCTAGGTAGTGACCGTAGCTCAGTGGTAGAGCTCTGGGTTATCACCCAGTGGGCCCGGGTTCAAATCCCGGCTCGGGAACAAAAAGATCGTTCGGCTGCTCCCGTGGTTCGGAAGTCACGTTAAGTCATTGGTCCACCTGCATAGAAAACAAAAAAGTGCAGGCATTTCAGGCGAGGAGAACTAACTATCAGTTAATTGCTGATCTCATTCATTAATAAACATTAATAAACATTCATAAACATTCATAAACATTCATAAACATTCATTAATAGGACAACTAATTTGGATACACCATACACTTTCATATCACCATACCATTAAATATTCCTTAACTTCGAGTTTAATAATGAAACTGTTTTACAAAACATTCTCTTCAGAAATGGGAAATGGTTTCATAACGGAAGTTTTAAGTTTCAATTAGTTATAATTAAAATACAATCTTTCTTTTATTCATCAGAAAATGTCACGTCGACTCGGGTGTCAGACCTAATTAGTTTATTACCAACGAGGCCTTCACGTGAACCCCGTTATTTCGTTTAAAGAGAATATCGATATTTATTTAAATAGGGCTACTCATTCAATATTATTGCTTTTACATATTGGTTTAAATATGTATTCATAACACATAATTTTGAACATCGCCAACTTATTTTAAGAATAGTTTTTAGTGTTTATTAATTATATGCCATAGAATTTGCCAGCTTAAATATGAAATTCAATGTATAAAAAGCGTTAATGTAGAAATACAAAACAAAATTTAGTTTATTTTGTGAGGAAAAACAAAATTTTTACTTTATCGAGTTCAACCATTTTTAACCACTGTATACTTCTTGACAGCAATGGGACTTCAATTCATATTCAGCATAAATGAATTTAGAAAAATTATTGTCAGTATAAAAAGTATTATTTCTTAAATAATATATAATTGATTAATAATGGCATTTATATAAAAAATGCACATAAGGGAAATTCCATTGACAACACCCTTAGACAACTGACGTGACCCAGCATCATATCTGGTTGGTGGGCGAACTTTCATCGATTCCACGAGTGGATATCAACCGAGTTGATGGGTCGACTCACTGATTGGACAACCATAGAGCAAACTTATCAACGGTTCCACGAGTGGATATCAACCGAGTTGATGAGTCGACTCATTGACTGGATAACCAATGAGCAAACTTGTCAACGGTTCCATGGCCGGATATCAATGGAGTTGATGAGTCGACTCACTGACTGGACAACCATTGAACAAAATTGTCAACAGTTCCATGGCCGGATATCAATGGAGTTGATGAGTCGGCTCACTGACTGGACAACCATAGAGCAAACTTGTCAACAGTTCCACGGGCGGATATAAAAGGAGATGATGAGTCGACTCACTGACTGGATAACCATTGAGCAAACTTGTCAACGGTTCCACGAGTGGATATCAACCGAGTTGATGAGTCGACTCATTGACTGGATAACCATTGAGCAAAATTGTCAACAGTTCCATGGTCGAATATCAATGGAGTTGATGAGTCGACTCATTAAATGGATAACCATTGAGCAAACTTGTCAACGGTTCCACGAGTGGATATCAACCGATGATGAGTCGACTCATTTCCTGGATAACCATTGAGCAAACTTGTCAACAGTTCCACGAGCGGATATCAAAGGAGATGATGAGTCGACTCACTGACTGGATAACCATTGAGCAAACTTGTCAACGGTTCCACGAGTGGATATCAACCGAGTTGATGAGTCGACTCATTGACTGGATAACCAATGAGCAAAATTGTCAACAGTTCCATGGCCGGATATCAATGGAGTTGATGAGTCGGCTCACTGACTTAACAACTATTGAGCAAACTTGTCAACATTCCCATGTCCTGATATCAACGGAGTTGATGATTCGGCTCAATAAGTGAACAACTTTCGAGTAAACTATTCAACAGTTCTATGTCCGGATTTTAATGGAGTTGATGAGTCGGCTCCTTTAATAGTCAATTATTGAACAAACTTGTCAACAGTACCATGTTTGGATATAAACCGGATTGATGAGTCGGCTCACTGGACAACCATTGAGCAGACTTGTCAACAGTTCCACATCCGGATATCAACTGAGTTGATGGGTCGGCTCATAACTATAACTATAGTTGACTGAATAAATATTGAGTTAGCTTGTCAATAGTTCCGTTTCTGAACATCAACCGAATTGAGGAGTCAGCTCACTGACTGGACAAATATTGAGCATACTTGTTAATAGTTCCACATCCTAGTATCAACGGAGTTAATGAGTAGGCTCACTAAAAGGATAACTATTGTGCAAACTTGTCGACAGTTCCTTATTCAGATTTCAACCTAGTTGATGATTCGGCTCACTTACCGAACAACCGTTGACCGGTCGAAGTTTCCATGTACCGCTGCATGAAGTTTGAAACCACGATGAGTTAGACCAGACCGGAACAGCCGCGAGACGGGGTCGGTGCTTAGCCGCACTCGTGGCTGCGGAGGTTAAATATTGGAAACGGGGCGAATACTGGACCCGCTAATTACGGGCGAGCTAACGAAAAGCGAGCAACTTGAAGTTTTGCACTTTTAAACACATCTCCCTTAATAAGGAAACTTTAAATACTTATCAACAAAACTCATCTGAAAGGAATGTTGAGAGAGCAATATAAAATATATTTTTAGATTATTTTCATCAGCATCGACAATTATCTCGGAAGTTTTTATTGGAAAACTGAGATGATTAAAATGATGTAATGAAACGAATAATGATGTAAGTTTGCAGTACTTTTTTCGATAATCATGTAATCATCTTATTAGTGTACTAAAAGAAGGAAACAGTAAATGAGTTCAAAACAATAATAAATATTTTAAAAAAATTGGTAGCATTCTAAAAAAAAAAAAAAAAAAAAAAAAAAAAAACAGTTTATATAAAAATTGCAATGTAAGTGTAGGCCTAATTAAATATATATTAATTTTACACGTTTTCATTTTTTAATTTTTTTTTAATGGCTAATAAATATATATTTTGATTTATTCAGTTTCAAAACTGTACATTTCATGATAGTATAATATTGTTTTTTCTGTAACAATAGCCAAATGTACTGCGACAGGATTTAATTCGTTATATTTTTTTGAAACTAAGGTTACATGGTACTATATTAAAATTATATGATTTACAACTTCAAAAGTGGAAGATAGCAATTTACATCTGTATATCATATAGTCTTGTAATGCTGTTTAGGACTAATGTTTTGGCAGAGTCCATTAGATATATTTAAATACATTAAAGTATATTTGTATATATAATATACATAATTTGCAACAATTTTGAAGATTAATTTATAACTTTATACCATCTAGCCTTGCAACGTGGTCTCAGAACCGAATCAGGTCCGAGGAAACCGTTGGCGCGAAAGAGCCACTTGTACCGGAAGTGCTTGTTAGATCTTCCGATATCCGGCGACGACGACGCGACGATAAGATCAACTGATCAACGTCAACTTACTTTAAGAGTCTATGATTTAAAACTCTCATTTCAGTTTCTTAATAATTCACTTTTTTTCATTTTATACTAATGTTTTAAGTGCCATCGATCATGGTACTCATATGAATGTAATATGGAACACTGAACAGATAATAGAATTATTGACAATTGAAATTGTCATATCCCTTTTTCGTATAGGCTTGTTCATTACTTAGCTCGTAAGGGGCCCTTAAATATTTTAACTAAAATCGTTACTACAATCATAGTGAGGATTAAGTACAAGAATATTAAAAGGGTTAATGTGAATGTTTTTTTGTTGTCAATGGGGTTTTGGTATTTAACTAATTGTTAACTTAATACTGAACAAAGTAAATAAAAAAGTGCACGAATTTCATAATAATTTTAAACCTGAATAATACTTTGTAAAAATTGAGAAAGACAAAGTTAATAACCATGCATATCATTTTAGCATTAATATAATTTTGTGCAATTTTAAAGTTTTGACATCTTGTTTAATTTTTTCGTATTTTAATGATTTTTTTTTTTAATTTTTACCCAAAGGTAGAGAGATGAACAATGTTCAGTATCCTACCCACTCAGAATCTAATCAGGATAGTGTCATGTACAAGACTATCTTCGGAGTAGTGGATTTTATAATATAAATTATTCACGTACATCACAGTTTTCATCTCATTATTATCTGAAACAAACATCTCTCTATTCAAACCCATAGTAACAGTTCAATTTAAAGGTTTTAATTAAATTTATTTCAAATAGTTGTGTTTCACCAAAACTCTGATTCCAAGAACAGAGACGCAATTATAAGTTTTTCTAAACCGTTGCTGCGAGTTTTGCAATGCAAAATGAGACTTCAATAATGAAACTTTAATGCTTCTGCGATATGAAATACCCTTAAACAAAACGAAATTCTTTTTATAATAGTAAAACAAGATGAAATCGAATCTATTTCGTGCACTTTATAAATCAAAACTTCACTTTTCATTTATGAGTTTGCTATTCAAGAACTAAACATAAAATGAGTTAACAGAGAGTTGGAATACAATGAAATTACTGTCTTTGCTGAAGTGTTGACACCTGTCTTATATTCTAAAGACCAATCACGCCATTATCACAAATTTGGTGAGTTTTTAAATGCACTAAAGCACTAAAAATATTAATTATATTCAAGCCATTAATTATATTATTTTTACACTTTTTTTCTTATAGTCCATTAAAAAAAATACATAAATAATAATAACAAAAATACTTATCATAAAAATTAAATATTAACTAATTTATTATAAGAAGAATTTATAATTATAGAAAATGACACAAACACAATAACTTAATTGCAAAACTTATTTTCTGCTCACAAATTAAAATTGCTAAATTTTATTGGTGAAATTGTGAAAATCTACATTTTCAATAAAATCAACCTTTAAATAACTATTTTTTTAAAACATAAGATTTGTTTATGAATAATTCAAAAACATGTGTGATAATTGACTAATAAACTGGCAAAGGTTAGGTTTTATAAATTTTGATTGACAGTTATTTTTGCACTCATATTTTCAAATTTAGAAATACGACAGGACCACGAAATATTTAAATTACAATCAGAGATACTTATAGTAATTTGGTATTTCTTTCAAACAAATGCTTAGCTACAAATATGTTTTAAGTGACGACGCTGGCAAGACTTTAGACGCCGCATTAGCCCAGGAGTCGCGCTGTTTGAGTCTTTTGTTTACTTCCACCACTCCTGATTAATGTTTATGAGAAACTTTGTCTTTCCGTGCGCAGACTATGATTCCGTTCTGGGGTATGAGTTAATACTAATTTTGTACTCATTTGTAAGTTTATTTATATTCATCAGGTACGTAACATTTTAATTTATGCATTATTGAAGTATATTTATAATTTTGTGTTTAATAAAAAAATTGGAATATTTGTAATTAAATAAAAATTCGAATGGATTTTTTTTATAATACATGTTTTAATTCTTTAGTTGAGGACCAGTCTTCTGCAATGTGTCAAAATTTTTATTAATAAATAATAAAATAATTCAACATGGCTTGGAATAATGTTGTACTATGGCATTTTTAAATGTATGTTTTTATAAAATTATATTAAGAACTTAATTGTTGATGTATGGTGTAAAAGTATATATAAGTGTCATTTAAATATTTAATGTCAAACGATTGAGTAGTTATGTTCAGGTTGTTAGTGAACTCTCTTTAAAAATGTTCCTTGGGGTAAGACAAACAAAAGACAACTTACAAAGAGGATCTAAAACCCTGTGTTAAGCCGCTAACCGCCATTTTGTTTCTTTCGCATGATAATTTTTATTTCCGTTACGGATGGTTGTAATCAGTTCATATTAAGTATAGAGCTTTATCCTACCAATGTACATTTTCAGGAAAAAGCTAATTTTCCGATGTATGTTTAAAAAAATGGCGGTCATTTTAATTTTTAAACTCAAATATCTCAAAATTGGTAAAGTTTATCAAAATTTTACAAGAGACAAAATAGTTGTCAAATAAAATTATGTAACTAATAATAATAAGTTTTTAAGGATCAGACAACATAAGTTCGGAGCTATTGTGACCCCAGAACGGAGCAGAAAAATCCCAAGAACTCCGTTATTTGTCTATTGGTCTGATCCTTGCAAAATTGGTAATATTAGTGAGATACTTTTATTTATCAACTTTTGTGTCATTTGTAAAAGTTGGATAGAATTTACAGGTTTTTAGATATTTGGGTTTGTATGTAAACATACTGTGACATACAATTATTATAATTGGGTATATTTGTTTTAAATAATTTAATAATTATTAAATTATTACTCAATGACCAATAATGATTACTTCATATGTGTTAACGACTCATACCATTCGTTTCCATACAAGCCATATTTTAGGTCAATAGTGCATAGACTCCTAAGCTATAATTTACTTCCTGCTGAATTCAGTAAAGAAATAAATACCTATAGCATTCAAACTGATATGCAACTTATTCAACTTATGACAAACTTATTCAACTAATTCATTAAAATAACTAAATTTAGAATGTAGTACCCCAGAACTAATAAAACATGGAATAAATGTGTTTCACTAGTATATGTATAATTGCATGACAAAATATGAGATGTTTGTAAGGAAGCTTCAATTTCACCGAAAGCTTCAGCTTTCGACGAAAGGATGCATACGTAAGGATGTTGATGACTTAATTTTTACAGTTGGTGCATAGCAATGGAAAGGTGAAAGGTCAAAATCAATGGGTGAATCAATGGATAATGAGAGAAAGGGCAAAATCCAAATTATGTATTTTCACTCCGTTTCATAAAACTAATTGGAATTTCCCACATAGACTATTATTTGCCTTAGATGGAGGGAGAGCAAGATGTCTTGTCTGTTCTGTTTGCCAAAGCCTCGACCTCAGGAGTGATTCGCCCTCCCCACAAGTCAACCACACTCCTCAAATCCAAAACAATCACATACGAAATTTCGGTCACTTTAACGTAAGAATTCAATGATTGTGAAAATTTGTATACTGTATTTTGTCCAATGCAGTAAAATATTCGACATATAATTCATTAAAGTATTTAAATGGGTACAATGTGTACTTTAATGGAATTTCTGAAACAGAGCATCTTCTATATAAAAACTGAAAGAAATATATTTTTCATTTTAAGTAAAATATCTCAAAAACTAATTTAGTTCAAATATTATTTAAATAGTTTGCATGGATTTTCCGCACTAATTCTCCTGAATCAATTTAGTTTATTTCAACATTTGTGTGATCCGATGACAGGACAGTGATTACAATTACCAACAACTCGTCAGTTTGAAATTTAGTCTGATATTTTTTTTAACATGCCAATCATTCCATTTACCCCATTTATCACCTACCCAATACACTTTACTCATTTCATCATCTCATCATTTCATTTCCCAGTAATGTTACAATTGTTTATTATAAAATTTCAAAACGTTAACTGTGTTAGCTGAACTTCAGTTGACACAACATGAACAAATTTGATCGTTTATAATTTTTTTATTATATTTATTGGTATCAACAATGTTTTAGCACTATTTCGAATGGGTTCATACAATCAGTTTGATCTATGCAATTCCAGTAGGGCCATGTCATACGAGCGCTACTAACGCCGCGTTGATAGCGTCGCGCTAACGCCGAAAAAAGTCCATATCATACGTGGCTTCAAATGCGTCGCGTTGATACCGTCCCGCTAACGCCGGGTACATGTCATACAAAATCAATGCGTTTTCCGGGCGCATTTGCCGTCGTGGAACTTATTTTATTTCCAAAATGGACACTATACAGTTAGGTTGTGTCAGCTATTTGCACATTTTGGATAATATCGAAGAGTAGGCCAACTATCGGAAGAATCCAAGACGATGGTGAACCATTATTATTTTAGTTTTCTTGCATATGCTCCTCAACTTCGATCCAACATTGTGCCTTCGGTTTCCTGCTATAGCCACTCGACTTAACAGAGAAAGGCTTTTACAGAGAAGGAAAGTTTTCAACTGTATAAATAAATTTTTCGATGTAAAAAATCACACTACAAAGTTCTTCCAGTTGTTCTGCCAGTAGTCGCGGGGGAAATGCGTCCCGCTGACGCTAGCGCTCGTATGACGGGGTCCCGGCGTTGCTAACGCGTCCGTCCGCGTTGGCAGCGCTCAGCGTCGGGCTAACGCGGACTCGCCGGCGTTATTAGCGTCCGTATGACATGCTCCATAAGAACCCCATTGCCGGGTTGGAGCGTTATCAACGCGACGCTATCAACGCGGCGTTAGTAGCGCTCGTATGACATGGGCCTTACATTCCCCATTTATCACCGATCCAATCCACTTTACTCAGATTATTTCTCTAGAGAACCTAATAACCAAATGGGTTTTATAAAACTTGAAAAAACTCTTGGACAATCTTAAGGTTGTAGTCTACAGTTACCTAAAAACTTTAAAATTTAAATTGTATTAAAGAGAGCAAACTTTGTATAAATCAACCAATATCGTCCTCCATTACTTTTGTAAAGTGGACGAGTCCTCGAATTATACCTAAGTTCATTTCACTTTAGATATCAGTTTAACTTTAACATCCAAATCGTCTAAGACCTTTATTATACAAAATACCAATTTTTAAACATCAATTTTAAACTGGTTACCTTTATAGGCCTACAGTATTATTCTTACAGTGGATGTGTAAAAACATTACATATCATATTGCAATATTTACCATTCAGATTTTTCGGAAAACTCTAAACTTTTCCATTTTATGACCAATCTAGAATTATTTATTTTTAAAGTATAAGAGAGTATATATTGAGAAATGTTATGATCAAATCAAGAAGATACTTTTTGCGATATTTTTTGCGGAATAGACAGAACTAAACTTAAATTAAATGAACCTTTCTGAGAGATGGATCGATTTGACATTTTATTCTTAAAAATTTTGAAGTATACATTGGTATATTTTAACTAAATAAGTTTGAGAACATTTATTTGTCTCTTACAAAACCAATATGGTGTGTAGTAGTAGCTTTGTTTTACGTATTCTTACTTAACAAAAAAGACTTACAGTAATCACTTTCTACTGCTTTTTAATTTCTAAAACAATAAATATAACAATATAAACAAACAACAAATATTTCTTTGATTATGTGTCTGACAGATACATTTTAAAATGGTGTATAGTTAGTCGGAATATTTATTTGCTGTTTTAAAGATATATCATTTTAATTTGGGTTTTTTAGCTGTTCTAATATTTCTCAAACCTTACAAAAAACAATTATTTTATTATTTACAGTATATAAATATCAATATACTCAATTTTATATAATTTTTTTATAATAATATTTGTATCTGCCTGTTACACTGTTACAATAACCCCCAATAGAAATATTACAAGTAATATAATAAAGGGGTATCATAAGAAGGTACATTATTAAACCAAATTAAAACCCGTTGCTTGATGAGGTCTTAAACGTTCATCGTTCAGATTGAAATTCTGATTCTAACCAATGAGAACCCGACTAATGTCGTAACAATCTTAAATTACAGGATTGAAGTTTGAAAACCAATTCCGATATGACATTTTAACATCATAATATCGATGATTAAATAAAGGGTTTTTATTTTTAGTTGAATTTTTGAAATAGAAGAAAACATTTCTTAGAAAATATATCACAAAATAAAGCTACCAATTTTTTAAATTGAGCTAATAGTAGCCCAAGGTTGACCTGAATTATCACTTAAAGGGGAATTCTGGGTGAACTTCAATGCCTTTAAATATTCCACCGATAAACCATCTGCCGTCTTCTCCTTTGTCGAGTACATTGAGCTCAGCCATCTCGTCATCATTTGGTTCAAAGCAAACACCTGCGAAAGATCACATATTGTTAGAATAGACTAGCCAGATACTTTAAATATTCAAAATGACACGTTCAGTCAATAGTTAAATCTGAATAACAGAATGATATGCGATACCTACATGATAATCCAGTGTAAGCAAAATCAAGACAGACTCCTTTTGGTAATGCTTCCTTACATTGTAATGATGGTAGTTTATATAATTTGTAGGGCTGTAAATATTGAAAACACTATTCATACTCAAAAAGAAATTCATCATACTGTATCTAGAATATTAAAACATATTAACTGTAGGCCTACAACATCAAAAGAGTTTTATTGTATTGCCGGGGGCATGCTATTTTATTTAATCGGAAGATTGAAAATGGAAATTGAAAAGTGTCTATAATAATACTTATAATATTTTAAATACATAAGTTGCATTATTGCAAACAATAAAAATAATTACATTTTTCTCATTGAAATATTATTGTATTAAACCTTGCAGTCTGGAATAGTGTGCTCAAACCAAACATTCAGAAAATTTGTAAATCGAATGGAAATAAAGGAACATACAAAATATTTATCTTAAAAGACTTTCCACGATGGTTTAGGTGTCGTAAAGGAAGTACGGTATGAAAGTAAGCAAACAGTTCAACGTAAGCCAGTCACGGGTGACTCCACATCAGATCCAGATGCCTGTCTCCAACCTGAGCCCTCACCACGGCGACAGCTCAGCAGACAATGTAGGATATCACCGTCTGATGCTGTTGGCATGAGGGTGATCCCTGCCATATTCACGACGAAAAAATACATGTTAAGTCCATCAACCTCAAAACTGGATCTAGGCTAACCACATCTGTTAAAAAAATTATATAACATAATAATTATCTTCATTTTAAATTTTTTTATAGATTTGTCAGGTCTTGTCCGAAATCATGATAATTAAGATACAAGCAATGATGTTTTGTCTATTTTTCAGCCCTAATTAGATGGTAAAAACTGGGTTTGGATAAAGCGAATTTCAATCCCGTTTAGAAAATTAGATAATTCTACCTCATCTGATAGGAAATGTCTATTCAATAAGTACATAATAAGTACATTTATCAATAAGTACGCAATTAAAAATTTACATTCCGGTTAGAAGTTTTTTTACGATACATTTTCTTCTTATTATGAGGAAAGTCAATTCAAAGGTAAAAAAATAGAATATAACTCTAGTCATTAACTCTAGGGTTCAACGTGTCAAACCAATTTTCATTGTATACGAAATTTGAGCTCCTGTATAACTTTACTGGACCCCTTATTCCATTTCTCTAAACGATATTCATTATATTGTGTTAATGACCCAAAGTTAACTAAATCTGAGGTATAAAATGGGACAAATTACTGAAAACACTCATTAAAAATGAGAATGCTTAGCTTTACTAACGTCTTGAGAACGTCTTGCGTGGGACTTCTGTTGTGGATAAACTAACTCATAAAACTCCTTAATTAATTTATTTCAATTCATCACTATATACAGGGTGATTCACGACGAAGTGCAGAAATTTCGGGAGCTGATTCTAAATATGAAAATAAACAAAAAAGGCCATATAAACATAGGTCCTAAAATCCTTCGTTTAGCCGCTAGCCGCCATTTTGTTTTTTACACGTAATAATTTGTATCTCAGTAATGAATTGATGGATTTACTTTATATTTGACATGGACCTTTATCACAATAAAGGTAATTTCCAGAAAAATAATTATTATTTTCCGATGTTTATTTTCAAAATGGCGGCCATTTTAAAATTTTAAACTCAAATTTCTCAAAAACGTTAAATTTTGTCAAACTTTTGTTCCAGACAAAAAAGTTGACAAATTAAATTATCTAAACAATGGTACTAAGTTTGTAAAGATCTGACAACAAGTAAAGGAGTTATGGAGATTTTTCTATGAAAATAACCTAAATTTGCATTCATTGTAAAGCAAAATCTATGTATTTTTGCAGAAAAATTCCAATAACTCCGTTATTTGTTGTTAGATCTTTACAAACTTGGTATCATTACTTAGATAATTTAATTTGTCAACTTTTTTGTCTGAAATAAAATTTTGACAAAAATTGCCGTTTTTGAGAAATTTGAGTTTGAAATTTTAAAATGGCCGCCATTTTGAAAACAGACATCAGAAAATAATAGTTATTTTTCTGGAAATTACCTTTATTGTGATAAAGGTCCATGCCAAATATGAAGTAAATCCATCAATTCATTACGGAGATAAAAATTATTACGTGTAAAAAACAAAATGGTGGCTAGCGGCTAAACGAAGGATTTTAGGACCTATGTTTATATGGCCTTTTTTGTTTATTTTCATATTTAGAATCAGCTCCCGAAATTTCTGCACTTCGTCGTGAATCACCCTGTATAACTTAGTTAAATAATCAGTTGAATAAATTTTATTGCTGTTTGATATATTCAATAATTAATAACTCGTTTTTTGTTGTATCGTTAAGTTGCCTTTATAATGTTATAATTATTACAGTTCATTGTAGCCTATCTTTATTAGTCATGTATAAACATAGTTAGTCACATACCTGAAAAATTGCATTGTTTGTTGTTATAATATAATTTTTGTTATTGTTGTTGACATGTTTGCTATGGTTTTGTTCCTGTATCGTCATGTTGTTTATATTTTATTAGTAATTTATATTGTCATTAGTTTTATTACACTGTTGGTCATCGTGCATGATATAGACTCTTAAGACATTGATTAAGTTATTATATTATTTCTTGTCCGCCATTTGTTGTACATTTGCAAAATTGAGTTTTTCCGTTAAAAAAATAATAAAATGGTAAAATTACTTAGTTGATAATGAAAAATATAAAATATTCATATTCAACTACGGAAAACATTGACCCTCACAGCAGATAGACAGGTGACGGTTTACTTTTATTTTTCCTTTTCTTCCTGTGTTATATCTGACAGTTCATGTCACTCAGCCAGGATATTAGTTTTCTTTATCCGTTATTTTTATGTTTAGGTAAATTAGTTTATAAAATCAGAATGCCTTAAGTAGTAAAAAGTAGCTTGGGTAATCTATAATATAAGATAGCCTATGGTAAAAAGGTAGCTAGATAGCTTAATGACCCATCGACAGTTACAGCTAGTGAAAGGCTTGTCCAAGCCACTCACAACATTTACATAACAAATTTAATTTTGTACAAGACCACATTTTTTAGAGGTTGCAGACCTCTT
The DNA here is from genome assembly GCA_030545055.2 of Neoaliturus tenellus. Taxonomy (NCBI): domain Eukaryota; kingdom Metazoa; phylum Arthropoda; class Insecta; order Hemiptera; family Cicadellidae; genus Neoaliturus; species Neoaliturus tenellus. The sequence continues at coordinate 171,978,148 of CM061532.1, forward strand.
TATGCCTTACTTTGCCCCGTCCACATAGACTATTGATCTGTGCCACTATTATACCTGACAAAGTAAGGGGGTGAGCCGCTACAGCAAAGGATAATCTTACTGATGAAATTCACTGCAGAACGAGATTCGAACCCACGACGTTGCTGGGTCCCGAGATCCAGTGCGCCCGACTCACAACAATGGACCGAGAATCTACCTCCAAATACTAACTTTGTTTACTTGGTACATCTCTTACTATATTCAAACATTTGATACCAAACTAGCACTGAATAGAAAAAGTAAGCTTGGATTTTGATAGTCAATTTATTTGACGAATATTAAATATTTAATGTGTGGTACTTTTTATTTCAGATAACTGTTGGTATATCTTTCAATCCAAATCAAAATACTTTGAAAATATTAAGCATCAAATATTGAACTAAAGTGATATTTAATCTCTGGCAGAGAAACCTCAGGGCGTTTAAATTTACAAAATAAAAGTATCAAAGATGGTTGAATCATTTTCATTGTAATATGACTCCGTTGTGTTTTCTGGATCCCTGTAAATAATACAGAAGAGGATTGAAATTGAATTTCTCATTTTTTTGAATATTTATTTTACAAGAATAATTATGATTTTAATTCGAGTTATTTAAATATAGTTAACTCTGGTATACATAATGGGCCTGAAATCAATTATTGAATTTCTTTTAAATGGCCAATATTATCTTGTGTAGAGTGAAAGGCCCAAATATAAATACTACAAAATCACTTGGATGTAAAACGTTTGGATTAAATTACACATTTTGTTGACTAACGTCTATATAACGAATATCTCTAAGTGCTGGTAAGAGTAGGTTATAACGAAAATCAGACCACTTTTTAAATTCAGACTGTTAAGAGTCATCTTCACCCCTGGGCCATTAGCCCATTGTTGCGCAGTCGGCAATGTTAACCATACGGCTTTTAATGCAAAACATGGTATCGCATTCCCCTGTTTCGGACGCTGTTTTTCAACAGATTTTCTTTAAACTTGGTAAGTGTTTAGTTGAATAGTTACACTATGTCGCTCATACCTCGGAATTTTGAAAATTTTACTAAATTTTAAATATTCCTAAGGAAAATCGAGTTACTTTGCGACGTCTCAAAGAGTAATATTTGTTAAATTTTCAAAATTCCGAGGTTTGAGCGACATAGTATAACTATTCAACTAACCACTTACCAAGTTCAAAGCAAATCGGTTGAAAAAACGGCGTCCGAAAAAGAGGAATGCAATACCATGTTTTGCATTAAAAGCCGTATGGTTAACATTGCCGACTGCACAACAAAGGGCTACTGACCCAGGGGTGAAGATGACTGTTAAGTATTTTTTTTATTTTTTACTATGCACTTGTACGTATTTCTACGCATTACCGAAGCTTTGCCCAGCAAATACTGTGCATTTACTTGTAGTATTAGTCCTTCAGATAGATTTGTTTGTATTGCGTCCTTGTCAAGTTGCTAATACAAATTAAATGTAATCAAATATTTTTTTTTTATTTCTTTAAATTACCAAGGTACAATTATACACAAAATAAATTAAACATAAAAGCTTTTATATTTCAAAAATTTTTATCTTTCATATTTCTAGTAAAGGTTTTTGCAGCTACATAGACCAAAGGCTTGTGCATAGGGCTGATTCTTACAGTACATTGCACCAAAGTTAAGAAAAAAGTACAACTACATTGAAAATCTAAAATATCTAAAAAAGACTTCTAAAAAAGAAAATATAGGCCTAATACGTATTCTATTTATTATTATTATTATTATTTTTGAAACCTAATTAAACCAAATAAGTGAACAGACAGCAAACATAATTAGAAATTGAAAAATGATGATTATAAACTGATATAAAAACTTTTTAAGAAAAACTATAAACAAATTATTACGTATCCAATAAGGTACATAATTTGTTTTAAAATACGACTTTCCAACTAATATGGCCTTTTCAAAAGCTGTGGATAATTGAATTCAAATGAATTTTCCAAAAAAATCATGATTTTCAGATTTTTATCAAATCGATCACTATTAGGGATGAAAATCATTATTTATCCGCGTTTCATCGTAAATAGTAAAAAAGTGCAATATATAATATTTATTTCTAACTATTGCTAAATTTTCATCTTAACGTTTTTTTAATACGCAGTTTAAAATAGAGCTTTTAAAGTTAAACTTAAAGTAAATGAAAATTAAAAAGAATTGAATAACTAATAAATTGCATCGATGTAACATGTGTATTACTAAGCTCAAGTGCATGGTGGGATAAAAATGCAAAGCAGCTTAGTATTTTAATACTGAAGGTTTTTGCGATATAACATTGAACGCAGTTCCTTGACATAAACTAATACTAACTTAAAACAATCTCAAAAACAAGATAAGTAGGCCAAATATATTTAAGCAATTGAATTAAAGATTTATTTTGTAAACCACAGTGGTGCAAAATTTAACCCCAAGAACGACAAAAGGTTAGAAACCTATAAAAAATGTCTATATGTTCGAGAGAAATTTAGTGGATATACTTTTGACTTAAGTTAGGTATATTGTTCAGATTACATTTTTGTAAGACATTAAAATGAATATAGGTAGCGCACTTTAACCCAGGACTATTGTATTAATTATTCTGCCACAATGTAGGCTTTCTCATGAGGGAAGTGGGGATCACTGAGTGTGTAATAAAAATATTTCTTGTTAAGGAACTACTCGGGTTTTCCGGCCCATATTTGGAACAATGTGTGTCTTGGCACTATATCAATTTATTCATCAAAAATTTTCAAGTCTGGTGATTGTGCAAATGCTATGTGCAATTTTCACCATAATTAAGGACTTTCAAACAAAAAATCTCGTGAAAGTATCAAATTAAAAATTGGTGAAAATTAATGAGAATAAATGCATCGGATAAAACAAGCGTTAATGGAAAACAAATGAGGGCTAATGAAAAGAGGTTAAACAACATGGTCAAGAATTGTGATTGAAAGAGCCAAAGGTAATTTTACCTGCATTATTTAAAGATGTTGCGAATGAAAATATAACGTTGTAGGTAAGCAATGTTTGGGGGGGGGGGGGACTGCCAACCTGGTAACTTGCCAATGTTCCCCTGATCAAATTAAAAGATAACGACAAATGTGTAACCTATTACATTCCATCCATTCATTTATCACCTTTTGTTGTCGAATTGATAACCTTTTACAATATTTATTACTATTGTACATAAGAATAGGAAAGTACACTAAAACGCTTAGTTGATTGACGATGAATGAATTGAAGAATGTGAATAGAACATCAAAGCATTTCCATGGTGAATACACAATAAAATAATTACAATACTAATTCAGTATTTTATTCAGAAAAAACTGCAATTTGTCAATTGTATTCACCATCCAAATTAAGGAAAGACTTGTTTTCTTATGTGACAAGTATAAATTATTCTTTCCTCACTCGTGCCTGAAAATAATCTTAAGATGAAACTTTCAGACTTCCTATGCAACCCAAGTCTACCGGGCTAAAACATAAACTGCTCTCTGTTGACTCGTTAGCTGAAATGTTACTAGATAACAATTCTCGTTTTACATGAGTGTACATTGTTAAACAGGTGTTTAACATAAGGTGTTAAACAAAATTAAACCTTGTATTTCAATTAAGAAAGATTGCGATTAAAAAATAACACCTAGGCCATATACATCACCTATGAGATTAATTATTAAATTAACCAAGTAAAAGATTATTCCTTAAGCATGACCCTACTGTTACAGATATCGTACAATACTTTTTATAAACCATTGTGAATACAAGTTTTACTGGTGATTCAAAGGATACGGTTTTTGTAATTGTAAATACTAGGCAGATAACCTATTTTAAAATTCAATATTTTTACAAAAATGAGGTATTGCCAATAGTACAGAGTGCGTTGTGTTGGTGAGTAGGGTGCACGTAGAGGAGATCGAAGCTGCAATCTGGCCGTAGAGGGGGCCCAGGGGAGTTAGGATTGGGGAGCCTTAGTTATGGAGGATTATATCCTGGCATGTCGGGGGCATAAACCATGACTTATCCATCGGGGCTGATGCTAATATACCCTACCTTTTCAAGAAGTATGATCAATTCGTAGTAGAGCATTTTAATTTTTAACAAACATAATACATTTACTGTAATTTGGATTTGTGTGTAAAAATATATTTCTTGTTAGGGTAGAAAAAATATGATTATGTTTGTCAAGTAATAAACAGTCATTTCCGTGTGTTTATAAGTTGGAGCATGGAGTCATAAGTCATGAGCTTATGACTAATGACTCATTAAAAAAATGAAAGGGACATTTATAATCTGATAGCAGTTAATGAATGTTTGGCTGATTTAAAAATGTTTAAACATATTGATGAGTTGATAACACAGAAATCTGAAAAGTATATCAGCAATGAAAATATTATTAAAACATAATCTCATTTAAAATAATTAATGGAAACTTACATCAGTGCGGTTCGTTAATACAAATAATTTTATTTCACATAGAGTAAATATAAATTGGAAGAAAAGACATAAACGGCACGTTGAATTTATATTGATTTCTAAAATAATGGTTTTGAATCCCAAATGAAGCTGCTTTGTTTGAACAAAAATATCTTCTTAACAAAAAGACTTTTTTTGTTTAATGACTTTGCTGTTTATAATATGATATAGCAATGGATATACATCCTTGCAAAGCAACGATAAACATAACCGACTGATTTATGCAGCAGCTTCGTTGAGATTACACGACGTAAAAGCGACGTTCCTCCAACAGACAGATCACATATTCTATATCGGGAGTCATATGAATACATGGATGCTGCAGCAGTGGCAGTGATAATATGGTTAACATTCCTGCCGAAGGGATAAATCGCATGCAGGAGAGCAGAGGACACGCCGCATGTCATAATAAGAGATTAAAAAAGTTTCAATAAAATTATAATGATGAAATCTGTTGATTGAAATATTGAGATAAAAACTAGGAGGAACCTTAACATCCACTATTAAAAGGCGATATACTATTTAATTAACATAAAACATGCGTAGTGATAAAAATGTTTTATTTTACTTGTTAAAGACGAATTATTGACTATAGTGGAAAAATTGTGTTAAATTGACTATTGTACATCATACTACCAAAGAAGAGCTTCCTTTTGCAATTCAAAAAAACAGAGTGGCCGACGTTGGTGGTCCTGCTTACATCTTCAGTAAACTCCGTAATTTTTTAACAGATGTTTGGGCACACGCCCAACTGGTCGCAACTGACGTTTGCACTTATCTGAGACAGAAGAAGTGTTACAGATAAGCGGATGGGTGTTCAGAAAGCAGAAATTGCATCAACAAATCGTACAAACTCTGAGCCAGCTGTTCTCTTAATTGCCGGTGTTATTGTCATCCATTTGAGCACCAGACAGTTTACCGAAGAAAGGTTCGAGGCTGACAGAACTATCGTTGACTCTGAAGAACGTGAGCATACTCTTTTTGAGTTCGAGTTTGGTAGTTGGACTGAAACATTGACTACTGATAGTGATAGTCGATTCAAGGAAGAACGGAGACGTGGGTTACTACGTGATTTAGCTTTTCAGGGTCATGGCTACTTCCACAGATACCAAAGAGCACAATGTTTTTATCTGTGCAGGGGACACGTCCTCAGAGTCTTGTTGGTATCTGATTTTGGTCAATTTTCTATGGACACGGTCTTTGAGATAATGCTCCGTAAGCCTCTATCAGTCTGCCAAGCTTCGTCCAAAGGACACAAAAATGTTTGTTTTAATTTATTTTATTAACTTTTATTATTTTTGTACCCAAAGCAATGACAACTACCTTACCATAAATCCAACGTATAAACAGGAACATGTTAGTTTGCAACTGCGTCCTGATTTAAATATAAATATATTAGCATTGATTTAAAACACTAATTGAACACTACATAGATGGTAATTTCTTTAGTCAAATAATAAAAATATAAAAATAAAAGTGTACTTTCAAAATGGTCAAAAAGTAGTTCGAATTTAAGTTTACAAACATTTACAAGGTATTAATTAATATTTTTCAATGAAATCGTAAATAATAAATCCATGCTTCAAAAAGATTTAAAATTTCGTTGTAAAGTCAAATTAAAAACCATGTCACGTGATTGTCGTCATTAGAAACAATCGTGTTTGGATAAACTCCAAGGCGCGACCGCGGCGAGGTCGTCCAATCATCATCTTTATTGGCCACTGGGTCAACCTTTGTCTCAAAAACCGTGTCACGTGATTGTCGTCATTAGAACAATCGTGTTTGGATGAACTCCAAGGCGCGACCGCGGCGAGGTCGTCCAATCATCATCTTTATTGGCCACTGGGTCAACCTTTGTCTCAAAAACCGTGTCACGTGATTGTCGTCATTACAAACAATCGTGTTTGGATAAACTCCAAGGCGCGACCGCGGCGAGGTCGTCCAATCATCATCTTTATTGGCCACTGGGTCAACCTTTGTCTCAAAAACCGTGTCACGTGATTGTCGTCATTACAAACAATCGTGTTTGGATAAACTCCAAGGCGCGACCGCGGCGAGGTCGTCCAATCATCATCTTTATTGGCCACTGGGTCAACCTTTGTCTCAAAAACCGTGTCACGTGATTGTCGTCATTAGAAACAATCGTGTTTGGATAAACTCCAAGGCGCGACCGTAGCGAGGTCGTCCAATCATCATCTATATTGGCCACTGGGTCAAGCATTGTCTCAAAAACCGTGTCACGTGATTGTCGTCATTAGAAACAATCGTGTTTGGATAAACTCCAAGGCGCGACCGCGGCGAGGTTGTCCAATCATCATCTTTATTGGCCACTGGGTCAACCTTTGTCTCAAAAACCGTGTCACGTGATTGTCGTCATTACAAACAATCGTGTTTGGATGAACTCCAAGGCGCGACCGCGGCGAGGTCGTCCAATCATCATCTTTATTGGCCACTGGGTCAACCTTTGTCTCAAAAACCGTGTCACGTGATTGTCGTCATTAGAAACAATCGTGTTTGGATAAACTCCAAGGCGCGACCGCGGTGAGGTCGTCCAATTATCATCTTTATTGGCCACTGGGTCAACCTTTGTCTCAAAAACCGTGTCACATGATTGTCACTAGAAACAATCGTGTTTGGACAAACTCCAAGGCGCGACCGCGGCGAGGTCGTCCAATCATCATCTTTATTGGCCACTGGGTCAACCTTTGTCTCTTTGCTTTGTTGTGACTCGGTGTACTTTTTACTGCAGAACTTTGATTTCTCTAGTCGTACGGAATTATAAACAAATGATGTAATTTTGCCTACCGTTATATTAAGTTTACTTATGATTTTTTGCCTCGTGGATTGATTTAAGACTATAATAATGAAGGTTACAATACCTTAACCGTCGTCAATTAAACTAGTTTATTGATGACTAGTTTCGGAAACAAGGTCCTATCTTGTCAAATCTTCTAAAATGTCGTGGTCTTGATTATTGAACAACGTGTCATCGTCAGATGGTTAAAAAGAAATTTAACACGGACCACACACGAACCAAACATTTAATACATTAAAAACGTAGAACTAAAAATAGCGTGGCCGGCCAAATACACGTTCCAACTCAAACTTTGAATTAATTGTTGAATACATTGAATACACTTTGTTCAACAATGAAGATCATTTTAGAAGATTTGACAGTGGGGAGATTTTCCCGCAACAAACTAGTCATCAATAAACTAGTTGGGTTTACAACGGATAAGGTATTGTAACCTTCATTATTATAGATTAAGTTTACGTGTACCTGCAGGCTTTGAATGCTAGTATCACCATTTTCTTGCTAAGAACATGCTTTACTACTTTTGTTTCATTTAGACATATTTTAGTTGTCTATGATTCCTTACTCTTCTACTTGTATTTAAGTATGAAAATAACATACAGTATATGAGGATTAGATAAAAATGCTATCTAAAACATTAGTTTGACTTCTCTTCATTTTTAGTAAGATTAAACACAAGAATATTATTTTAGTTTACTTTTTATTTAAAACATTAAGTAACTCATTTTTTAGGTAGACTTTACATTGTTTTCTTATTTAAAACTAATAAGGTTCCAAGTTTTCATTACAAAACCCCTGTCAAAGCTGTAAACCAATCCTACTTTTTTCAGCAATCAAGGAAATACATTAATTTTATCTGAAACTTCCTTTTACCTATAGCTTAGGGTGACAAATCACAAAAATAATACTTTCAAACTTTAACAAATATTCTCATTTCCTCTAATCAAGTAAAAATGTTGAAGAATCGATTCAACCCAACTTAAAATGGTTTGATGGGTATAAAAATCCTGCAATCAGTCTTTCTATCAATGTACAGACCAAATTCAGACAGACAGACATCCTTTGAAGAACAGGGTCATCATATGGACCATAGGTTTTTTGTTACAAAAAGCAAAGCTATCTTTATAAATTAGTATTACAAATATATATTTGTCATCTACATTAACAGTTAGTTATTATTTATTAGTACTTATAACTTAAAAAGGGCATTCTTCTTTTTTACTATGTTGAAATTAAAACAAACTATAGATAAGATTGTAAAATTGACACTAACAAGCAAAATAGTACGTCATTTAAAATTGATACCAGTAAACAAAATCACTGATCAGAGAAAGACGAGAATCCTAGAAATTTGAAAAAACCGGAATCTAAAAAAAAAAAAAATTGTTTATTTACATAATTTCCTATTATGGAAAGTATATAAAAACTAAACTTTATTGCAACATAGTTGAAACATTTAGATACTACAAATTGAATAGTATAATGTAAGGAAGAGTGAAGTAAATAACTCGGAGGGAATATAAATTAAGCTAATATTATACTAAACTATTCGTATTTCTTTCTTAAATTTATTCATTCATAATAGTTTCTACAACGATTGTATTATAGAAGTATTAAGTCACAAGTGAGATGGAAGTTGAAGCACAAGCGAAGAGAGTGTTCTAAATATCTCACGAGTGGCTTAAAGACTGGATACATCCGTTGCATACTCTACCGTATTTTTTTAAATACAAACTTAAACTTGGCAAATTTCTGTAGTAAACATTCCCAAAATGTATAGGTTTTGGACGGCTACCCATAAAAAACATAGTCACACGGCTATGTGACCAAATCTTCGTTCTCACTCAAATATGACCACACTCTTTTCAGGTTAGACGCATAAAGCAACTAAATACCATATAGCAATTGACCAATCTGATAATGTGCGGTTTACAACAATACTTACAACACTACTTTCTTCGAATGCCGAGCTCTCATTGTTATTTGAATTTCAATGTTTAAGAACCCTGAACGTTTAAGACCTCTTCAAGCAACGAGTTTTTATTTGGTTTAATAATGCACCTCCTTATGATGTTGCTTGTAATATTTCTATGGGTGGATATTGCAACAGGCAGATACAAATATTATTATAAAAAAATTGTATATAAAATTGAGTATAATTTATATTTATATACATTAAATAATAAAATAATTAATTGTTGTAAGTTTTGGTAAATATTAGATCAACTAAAAAACAAATAAAAATTATGTGTCTTCAAAACAGAAACTAAATATTCCGATTGACTATACACCATTTTAAAATGTATCTGTTAGAAACATAATCCCAGAAAAATGTGTTGTTTGTTTATATTATTGTGTTTATTGTTTTCGAAATTACAATACAGTAAAAAGTGATTACTGTAAGGTTTTTTTGTTAAGTAAGAATGAGTAAAACAAAGCTACTACTATACACCATATTGGTTTTGTAAGAGACAAATAAAGGTTATCAAACTTATTTAGTTAAAATATACCAATATATACTTCAAAAATTTTAACAATAAAATGCCAAAACAATCCATCTCTCAGAAAAGTTAATTTAATTTAAGTTTAGTTCTGTCTATTCCGCAAAACATATTCTAAAAAGTATCTTCTTCATTTGATCATAACATTTCTCAATATTTACTTCCTTTTACTTTAAAAATAAAGAGTTTTAGTTTGGGCATAAAATGGAAAAGTTTATAGTTTTCCGCAAAATCTGAATACTAAATATTGAACGTGATTTGTAATGTTTTTACACATCTACTATACGAATAATACTGTGAGCCTATAATAGTAACCAGTTTAAAATTGATGTTTGAAACATTGGTATTTTGAATAATATAGGTCGTAGATGATTTCCATGTTAAACTTAAATTGATATCTAAAGTGAAATGAACTTAGATATAATAATATTCTTTTAAAAGTTGTAATTTGGGGATGCGTCCACTTAAAAAAAGTGATGGTTGATTTATACAAAGTCTACTCTCTTGAATACAATTTTAATTTTAAAGTTTTTAGGTAACCATAGACTACAACCTTAGGATTTGTCCATGGGTTTTTTTTTCAAGTCTTATTAAAACCCATTTGGTTATTAGGTTCTCTAGAGAAATAATCTGAGTAAAGTGGATTGGATCGGTGATAAATGGGGAATGTAATGAAACTGGAATTGCATAAATCAAACTGATTGTCTTAATCAATCCAAAAGAGTGCTAAAACCTTGTTGATACCAATAAATATAATAAAACATTATAAACGTTCAAATTTTTTCCTGTTGTGTCAACAGAAAGAAGTTCAGCTAACACAGTTAACGTTTTGAAATTTTATAATAAACATTTGTAACATTACTGGGAAATGAAATGATGAGATGATGAAATGAGTAAAGTGTATTGGGTAGGTGATAAATGGTGTAAAAGACACCAAACTAAAAAAAAAATACCAGACTAAATTTCAAACTGACGAGTTGTTGGTAATTGTAATCACTGTCCTGTCATCGGATCACACAAATGTTGAAATAAACTAAATTGAATCAGGAGAATTAGTGCAGAAAACCTATGAAAACCATTTAAATAATGTTTGAACTTAATTCGTTTTTGAGATATTTTACATAAAATGAAAAATACATTTGTGTCAGTTTTTCTATATAAGATGGTCTGTTTCGGAAATTCCATTAAACTACACGATGTACCCATTTAAATACTTTAATGAATTGTATGTCGAATATTTTACTGCATGTGACAAAATACAGTATACAAATTTTCACAACATTAAATTCTTACGTTAAAGTGACTGAAATTTCGTATGTGATTGTTTTGGATTTGAGGAGTGTGGTTGACTTGTGGGGAGGGCGAATCACTCCTGAGGTTGAGGTTTTGGCAAACATAATAGACAAGACATCTCGCTCTCCCTCCATCTAAGGCAAATAATAGTCTATGTGGGAAATCGCAATTAGTTTTATGAAAGGGAGTGAAAATACATAATTTTGATTTTGCCCTTTCTCTCATTATCAATTGTTTCACAAATTGATTTTGACATTTCACCTTCCCATTGCCATGTGCCATCTTATAAATTAAGTCATTACCAAGTCTTCATTCGGTCTTTGAAAGCTGAAGCTTTCGGTGAAATTTGAGCTTTCCTACAAACATCTCATATTTTGTCATGCAATTATTTGCATACTGGGTGTCCCATAGTCCCCCCCCCCCTCCTTTGGTTAATTTTTGAACGGCTGTATATATTCCAATGAACTTCAATACACGTTCCTAGGATAATGTAAAGTACTTTTTGGTGGTATTTCGAAATTCACTCCCCATCCCCAAATAGGGGTGGCTGGGGGTAACTAAAAAATTGTAAACTTGAACCCCCAATTTTTTTGTTATTTTTGGATTGTACACGTATTTTTAGACTCTTTTATTCTTTGACATTTTTCTCTTAACGTAATGGTTAGGGAGCTAGAGCCAATTGAAGGTCATTTTTAGTCCCATAAGAATAACATGGGGCAAACTTTAATTGCCTATATCTCCTGAACCATTCAGGCAAATAAAAAATACTCAAATATAAAAATGTCTTCAAATTTTGTTTTAAGACTATTTCACTCATGAAATTGTCATTTGCGCATAACTAAAATTATTTCCAATATGGAAAACATATAATAAAATTTGTAAAAATTTTATGTTTGTATTGTGGAAAAATATCTTAAAACATAATATTAAGACATTTTTATACTTGAGTATTTTATATTTAACTAAATGTTTTAGGCTATTTAGGCAATTAAAGTCTGCCCATGTTATTTCTTAAGGGACTAAAAATGACCTTCCACTGGCTGTAGCTTCCTGACCGGTAAGTTTAGAGAAAAATGTCAAAGAATAAAACAGTCTAAAAAAAACGTGTACAATGCAAAAATAACATATAAATTTAGCGTTCGCATTAAAAAAAAAAAAAAAAAAAAAACTTGTAGTGACCCCCAGCAAACTCTGTTTGGGGGTGGGGGTGAATTTCAAAATACCACCAAAAAGTACTTTACATTACCCTAGTAACGTGTGTCGAAATTCGTTTGAATATATACATCCGTACAAAAGGGGGGACTATTATGGGACACCCGGTATACTAGTAGTACATATTTATTCCATGGTTTATTAGTTCTAGGGTACTACATTCAAAAAAAATTTTTTTAATCAATTAGTTGAATAAGTTTGTCTCATATCAGTTTGAATGCTATTAGTTTCATTATTTCCTTTTCTTTACAGAATTCAGCAGTAAGTAAATTATAGTTTAAGAATCTATGAACTATTGACCTAAAATATGGCTTGTATTTAAAGGAATGGTATAAGTCGTTAACACATATTAAGTAATTATTTATTGGTCACAGAGTAATCTTTTAATAATTATTAAATTTGTTTAAAACAAATAAACACAAATATAAGTGCATGTCATCTTCAATTTCAATATGTTTAGCCTACTGTCTTGAGTCGTTAGGTAATTTAATGAATTTTGTTTTTGAAAATTTCCTAAAAACGACCCCATCACCTTCAAAAACTCTTTTTTGGGATATCTGAGTGAATTAAAAATAAAATAAAGAAATTCTTGGGGTTCGATTAAGGAAGGTTTATGTTGTTATGAGGATCTAACTAACTTTACTTAGCCACTAGAGATTGTGAACGGGTGTTCTGCGTCATCCTTTGTGTTTGAAAGGAAACTACGAGTATTTTGATATTTATATTCCGTGTTTAACAATACAACCCTAGAGACTACTATCTACTAAGTTATAAATTACCATTTTTTTTTCAAAATAATTGGACCTAAGTCTATAAGGACCTGCTAAACGTTGAGTAACTCATTAGTAAATTAATTCAAAAGAAAAGATATCAAAACCATAATAACTATAAATTATGATTCTTAGTTGTAGGATAAAATATGCGAGGAGTTACCAGTTAATACAATAAAACATTTGACTGATAAGTTACCATTAAACCTGTTATTGAAACTGAGACCTTAACCACGAAAATCTGAATGAATTTAACACACTTCAATAAAGCAAAACATTTTAATAAGTACGATAAACATGTTCGAAACTATGTGTTATTTGTAGATGTAAATAAAGCTTTGATAGTGTAGACAATAATTTTTCACAAGATATTTTCTATAACATGAAGGAAAAAATAGTTAAAAGACTTAAATTTATAATCAAGGGGTTTTTATTTTCTTCAAAGGACTTCTCCGGAACATGTTTTAAAAATGTCAAATTTGCTCTATATAATTGCAATATGGAATTGCTCTTGTTGTGCTTAACTCCAGAATTAATGTAAAATTTATAATATATCCATATTTATCATTCGCCTTAAAATACGCCCTGGTAGCGTCGGCGATGCCTGGAAATGCGATGTTATTGAAATTAGTGGTGATTTTATAGTTAACACAAACAATCAAAAACAAAAGCTTGATAATGTTAACAATTTGCTGTTTCTCAAACCAAAGAATGGTTCCAAAAAAGAGTTTGATTTTGCTGCACTTTGAATTTTTAAGTTGCATATGCATTTGAAAATTTGTACAACACTAATTGATTTTCAAAAAAGTATAATGAGTGGTTATTTAGCATTGACATCCTTAAATGTCTCATTTACAATCTCCGGTAAATAATAAATATTTTAACAACTAAAGTAACTAACACATTGAACACTGTTCCTTAGTCAGTCTTTAATCACTCGATTATTGTTAGATTAGATTATTTACATTATGGATTAGCCACTGGATCACGTACTTATAGCAAAAATAATGGTTTACGATACCAACCATTATTGATGGTATCGTAAACCATTATTTTTGCTAGATTATTTACTGTGTATTCAATTGTTAGCCAACGCTTTGTTTGAATACATGATTTGTACAAACTTTTAACTTTGCACAAAATATGGTTTGGGGTTCACTTATATAATAGGCGAATTATGAACCTACCCTCATAACAGGCATAGCGTTAGAGGGTAGTGTATCGCCAAAAGTTTATTGTTTTTTTTTTATGACACAATAAGATCCAATTTTCACATTTTTTATTATAAATTATTTTATGTATTGTATACTCTGTACTATTTTTGAATTTGATCTTTTTGTAACTTCTATATGTAATATGAAACTATGTAACAATATTGCAAACTTTTGGTTGAATAAATTATTATTAAAAAGCTAAATTAAATTGCTATCCACCTTATGAATGTAAATCGGTTAAAAATGAGTAAAACATTAGATTTTACTCACACCCCAGAACGGAATCATAGTCTGCGCAAGGAAAGACAAAGTTTCTCATAAACATTAATCAGAAGTGGTGGAAGTAAACAAAAGACTCAAACAGCGCGACTCCTGGGCTAATGCGGCGTCTAAAGTCTTGCCAACATCGTCACTTAAACATATTTGTAGCTCGGCATTTGTTTAAAAGAAATGCCAAATTAATAACAAAATCTCTGCTTGAATTTCAATCAACTTCGTAAAATATTTTTTATCATAATGCACGAAATCAGCTTGTTTTTTGTTCTCTCAACAGTACCAAAACTGATTAATTTTTGTCCTAGGACTGAAAAATCTGCTGGAAAATTTTTTAGGTCGTAGGACTGAAAAGTAAGATGTTTGCTAAGTAAACATTTTTAATTCAAACATTATAAAGAGCATTTTTTGTAAATAACAGAAATATAAACACTGCGTATTACTTACTTTGAAAACATAACCTCGAAAACACAACTTTATATTAATATTTTTAACTATAAAAATCCTAATTTCGCGTTATAATAAAAAAACTTTGTTCATCACTCGGAGCAAAGGTGTTTTTTATGCTTAATCGTTTTTAAAAACTCGATTGCGCGCCAAAAAGACCCACTTGTGCTACTAGTGATGAAAACTAATATATTGTTTTAATGATAAAAATTTCAAGTAAAAAGAAACTTACATTTTATATGAAACTTAGGTTTAATGAGTCACGTAGTCTCAGGGTTGTACAACATTAAATATCTATACTTCTTTAATACGTTAAGGGCTTTTTTATATAGAGAACTAGAGTACTCCTATAATTCCCAACCGATTTCAAGTTTTTGGTGTCGTTGGATAGGGATTGGTCTGTAGTTGTTTCGGCCAAAAACTGATGAGAATCGGACTTAAAATAAGGGCACTGTCCACAAATTAAATTTGAAATCTACCCATTACAATAACATTGAGATTGGTTTGAGCATGTTAAACATCTGTTAACGTACAGCTGTAGTTTCTGGTGATCACTGATATTCATAATATTGAATTAATTGGTCGGATTTAATTGATTTAGAACTAAATGTAACTTTTGTATTGTATCAAAATAAGTTGCTCGATGTCGAGCTACACATGCACTAGTAGTTTTTAACATTCGTTCATACATATAATTTTTGACCTAAGTCTCTAATTACCTAACAATTATTTTCTTTTTTCATAGGTGGATTTTAAGCAATACAATTTTTTATTGTAATTGCAGACATAGAAAAACATTTTTGAGATGAAAATATGTTATGTGTCAATCATTTTGATTCTCGCGACATAAATCTATTCTTATAATAATTCAGTTTTGAAAATCTTGGCAGAATCGAATCTGGAGTTTCACTGGACCGATTTTAATTTTTAAGATGTCGTTGGAAAGCTCTCATCCTGTAGATTTGCCAAAAAATATGAAAGTTTGATGTTTTTTAGTATTTATGGTAAAAAAATAAATAAAACATGTTTTACATAAGAAATACATTGGAAACAGGTTTTTACGATTTTTTTATTTGAAGGCAATTTTTGGCTGCCTTTATTGTGGTTATTAAAGAAATGCCTAAGAGTAATTTGAAGGAAATTTAATTCTCTTTCAGAAAATCACCATCCACTTTGGTCGATTTCCTCACCGTTCAAAAGTTATTTACAAAAAACCAAAGCTACTACCAGTTTTGTTTGCGTTTCCAAAATACTGAATTAAGTGAAATCTTTGGGAAATCGAATCTGGAGTTTCACTAAACCGATTTTAATTTTTAAGATGTCGTTGGAAAGCTTTTATCCTGTATATTTGCCAAAAAATATGAAAGATTGATATTTTTTAGTTTTTATAGTGAAAAAAATAAAAAACATGTTTTTCATAAAAAATACATTAAGAATGGGGTTTTACGAATTTCTTATTTTAAAGCAATTTTAGGCTGCATTTTTGTGGTTGTTCAAGAAATGCCCAATAGTAATTTGTAGGAAATTAAATTCTCTTTCAGAAAAACACCATCCACTTTGGTCAATTTCCTCACCGTTGATAAGTTATTTACAAAAAACCAAAGCTACTACCAATTTATTTGCGTTGAAAATTCAGTTTTGAAAATCTTTGGGAAATCGAATCTGGAGTTTCACTGGACCGATTTTAATTTTTAAGATGTCGTTTGAAAGCTTTTATCCTGTATATTTGCCAAAAAATATGAAAGTTTGGTGTTTTTTAGTATTTATGGTGAAAAAATAAAGAAACATGTTTTTCATAAAAAATACATTGAGAACGGGGTTCTACGAATTTCTTATTTGAAAGCAATTTTTGGCTGCATTTATTGTGGTTGTTCAAAAAATGTTTGATAATAATTTGTAGGAAATTTAATTCTCTTTCAGAAAATTATCATCCAATTTGGTCGATTTCCTCACCGTTGATAAGTTATTTACAAAAAACCAAAGCTACTACCAATTTATTTGCGTTGAATATTCAGTTTTGAAAATCTTTGGGAAATCGAATCTGGAGTTTCACTGGACCGATTTTAATTTTTAAGATGTCGTTGGAAAGCTTTTATCCTGTATATTTGCCAAAAATATGAAAGTTTGATGTTTTTTAGTATTTATGGAGAAAAAATAACGAAACATGTTTTTCATAAAAAATACATTGAGAACGGGGTTTTACGAATTTCTTATTTGAAAGCAATTTTTGGCTGCATTTATTGTAGTTGTCCAAAAAATGCTTAATAGTAATTTGTAGGAAATTTAATTCTCTTTCAGAAAATCACCATCCACTTTGGTCGATTTCCTCACCGTTCAAAAGTTATTTACAAAAAACCAAAGCTTCTACCAATTTATTTGCGTTGAAAATTCAGTTTTGAAAATCTTTGGGAAATCGAATCTTGAGTTTCACCGGACCGATTTTAATTTTTAAGATGTCGTTGGAAAGCTTTTATCCTGTATATTTGCCAAAAAATATGAAAGTTTGATGTTTTTTAGTATTTATGGTGAAAAAATAAAGAAATACATTGAAAACGGGTTTTTAATTTTTTTAATTTGAAGGCAATTTTTGGCTGCTTTGATTGCGGTTATTCAAGAAATGCATATTAGTAATTTGTAGGAAATTTAATTCTCTTTCAGAAAATTACCATCCACTTTCGTCGATTTCCTCACCGTTTATAAGTTATTTACAAAAAACAAAGCTACTACCAATTTATTTGCGTTGAAAATCTTGGGGCAATCAAATCTGGAATTCCACTTTACCGATTTTAATTTTTTTTTATTTTAAGGCAATTTTTGGCTGCTTTGATTGTGGTTATTCAAGAAATGTTTTAGAAATTTGTAGGAAATTTAATTCTCTTTCAGAAAATTATCATCCACTTTGGTCGATTTCCTCACCGTTGATAAGTTATTTACAAAAAAACAAAGCTACTACCAATTTATTTGCGTTGAAAATTCAGTTTTGAAAATCTTTGGGAAATCGAATCTGGAGTTTCACAGGACCGATTTTAATTTTTAAGATGTCGTTGGAAAGCTTTTATTCTGTATATTTGCCAAAAAATATGAAAGTTTGATGTTTTTTAGTATTTATGGTGAAAAAATAAAGAAACATGTTTTTCATGAAAAATACATTGAGAACGGGGTTTTACGAATTTCTTATTTGAAAGCAATTTTTGGCTGCATTTATTGTGGTTGTCCAAGAAATGCTTAATAGTAATTTGTAGGAAATTTAATTCTCTTTCAGAAAATCATTATCCACTTTGGTCGATTTCCTCACCGTTTGTAAGTTATTTACAAAAAACCAAAGCTACTACCAATTTATTTGCGTTAAAAATTCAGTTTTGAAAATCTTGGGGCAATCGAATCTGGAGTTTCACTGGACCGATTTTAATTTTTAAGATGTCGTTGGAAAGCTTTCATCCTGTAGATTTGCCAATAAAATATGAAAGTTTGATGTTTTTTTAGTATTTATGGTGAAAAAATAAGGAAACATGTTTTCCATAAGATATACATTAAAAACGGGTTTTTAAGTTTTTTTTTTTTTTCATTTGAAGGCAATTTTTGGCTACTTTTACTGCGGTTATTTAAGAAATGCTTATTAGTAATTTGTAGGAAATTTAATTCTCTTTCAGAAAACTATCATTCACTTTGGTCCATTTCCTCATCGTTAAAAGGTTATTTACAAAAAACCAAAGCTACTACCAATTTGTTTACGTTGAAAAAATACTATGGTAGAGATATTTTTATTAAACTTTGTACAGCTAAATCTAGAGTACTGGACCGATTTTAATAATCTTTTAGGTGTTGTCCGAAAGCTTCGTCTGTGTTTATTTACTCAAAAATGTGAAAGTTTCATGTTTTTCTCAGCAGTTATGGTGAAAAAGTTAAAAAGATAAACATTTTCTTCCTTTAAACTGTGTCCATGAAACACATGTTATTAATTTAACAGCTGATTGATGCATTGTTGTGTCCTTGACTTTTCTTTGTTTACATTTTGATGTTTACATTTGGGATTTGTGGTTGTGAGTTCCTTACATTTTGATGGCTTTTAAATAAAGTTATGTGATAAAGCAGTGTGTGGTTTTAAGCAGTATGTGATTTTTACAATCATAAATTAATTGTTATTTGAAAAACTAAACTAAATTAAATCAAACTAAATTACTATAAAACTGAACTAAATTAAATAATTACAAGTATAAATTTTTAATTGTTCTGAAAATGAATAATTTTACCATTTATAATATAGATCGCGACTGAAACTGTTTGTTTAGAAGTTTATCTTTTCTATGCCATTCAACACAATCTAAGTACGCTGAAATACGAACCAATTATTTTTCTCAAATAAAATTTCAATATTGAAAACAAACATTTTTTTTATTTCACCGAAAATAGCCTATAGGTACCATTTTTCTAGAGACCGTTGTATTTAACCACAACGGGCTTTGTTCCTAGTATTTTATAATGTAATTAATATTTTATATAGTTTAGCTTTTATATACTATCTATTTGTTCATATTTCTGAGAAAACTATAAATAATACTATACAATGCCTACAGCTAAAACATAGCTTAAAATCAATAGCTCAACAGGGTTAATGATATTGAATACCCGGATTGACTTAGCTCTTAATAAATCTAATTTGCGGTTTGTTTCTGAATTAGTGTAAGTTAAATTCGTAAATGATAAAGTCAAGTCATGAATTTTACGAAAGATTCCATTTAAGTTTACTTAATTTATTTTTTAAATTGTACTGTTATTAAAAGAACTATGTTTTATCTAAAGAGTAGTGGGCAGCCTGTCACAGTTTGATGACCTCGAATGAGGTCTAGAAGTGCAATGTAAGTCGATGTACGTACCAATTTGCTGATGCAGTTGTTTTACTTATTCATGATATTGCTTCTGGATTCAGTTGAAACGTAATTGTAAAGTAAGGTTACAATACCTCGCCCGTCTACTATTCGTCATTTTGACGAGATGTCTTGTTTCGGGACATTTGTTCCCATTAAAATAAAACTTGTTCTAGTTACATGTATAAGCAGTCAAACACAGAGTCTTTGTCGTTGTTTTAAAATTGAGTGAAGTGTGTAGTGTCGTTCTTGAAAGCACGACAGAGACTGTGAGTTTGACTGCTTTTAACTATACTGTACCAACGTTTGATAATGGAGCGAATTCTCCGAAGCAAGCTCAAATGCCCCGAAACTAGTCATTTCGACAAAACGACGGAGTTACGAAAACATAAGGTATTGTAGCCATACTTTGTAATTACAGTTGTTTAAATATAAAATCTACTACCCTATCTACTGTATTACCCTATCTTCTAAAAGAATTTAGGGTAGGCCTATCCTGAAAGTCTATTTTTTTTACATTTGTATCTTGCAATGTGAGAAGCATAACTATATAACCAAGGGTCTTCCACAATTAATTAATTGGTGGTAGTTTGTTCAAAAACGTTTATATTTTATAATAAATAAATATAAGGTACTCTCAGTTGTTATTCAGAAATGATTCAGAAATGTTATTAGATTCAGAAATGACCGATAAGTAGAATAATGATTTATTTCTCCAAAAAAATATATACAGCAATCATGAGTAGGTACAATAAAGGATAAACTATAATTAACTAAACAACAATCTTAGTTCTGTAGAGTACATACAAAATGGAGAAATAAATTTAGGGCCCCTAAGGCATAGCCTGTTTAGGGGTCACCGCTTAATATATTTTACCTAAAAATGCGATCTGAACAAAGTTATTCACAAACAAATTTATCCCTGCTGCAACAATAACACCTGAGTAGTGGCAAATTGCGGGTGCTGGCTCAGTTCAAGGTCACCTGAGGGATGACGTCATCGAGGTCAATGACCTCACCGATGACGTCATCGATGACGTCATCGATGATGCAATCGATGACGTCATCACCAATGACGTCACTTCCTTGACGTCACACCCATGACGTCACAGAAATGACGTGCTGATGACGTCATCACCCCTTACGTCATCAAAATGACGTCACCGACGCCACTAAGGTCAAGGCCACGCCGAAACTTAAAATTTTTTTGGCACTTTTGCCGTTTCTCGCACTACGCTCCGAGTTTCAGTCACATTACCCGTGACCTTGACGACTTGGAGCGAATGTGCGACGAGAAACGGCAAAAGTGCCAAGTTAAACTTGAGTTTGCGACATGACCTTGCCTATATGGCCAATCGGTGATCCCTCAGGTGACCTTGAACTAGCACAACACCCGCAATTTCATATTACTTTGATTTTGAAAACTTAACAACGGAGAGCCGACACCGACGCGCACCCCACGACAGTCACCGAGCGACTGACTGTCAGGCTCCACGTACTCTAGGTATATCGGCTTGAGAGACTAAGACTCTAAACTGTCAGGAATGGGAGTAACTAACTGAATTTTGCAAGGAAAAGTCATTTCATCCAATATTCTAAACAAATCTTCATCAGTAAAACTTACATTAGTCTGTTTGGTATAAAACTTAGGGTGTCCGCGCAACAGTTTGCGCCACTTAGCTAAAGTCGAAACCCTTTTGACTTTGAGTGGTGGACAGTGAGCAACTAATAAAGTCTTAACACGGCTAAGTTTCTTACCTAAAACGTCCCGCGACATGGTGTCCCCTCACAAAAGTCCGCACAATACTGAGAGACTGCTTGTAGCGCATGAGTCAAGGGAAAAGAGGTGGAGGAAACAGCAGGAGTGAGGGAAGGTCACAGTGGTGGGGGAAGGTGAGGTTGTATGCTGGAGTATCGCATCACTTCACCATGAGCTGTCCTACAGTCAACACACTGTTCTCCTGGCCCGAGTTGGCACTAGAAGAAACATTTCTATACAGCTTAGGCTGTGAGAGCCGAGGAAGCAAAGTTAAAGTGGAAGTTGTGTTAAACTCCAAGATGAAGAGTCTCCTAAATAAACTAATTGTATCCCTGCTATCCCCAATAACTTTAGAGAAATACCACTTTATAAAGCGACACCTTATTCTTGGCAAAACGAATTGGAAATGGAAAAGATCACTGTAAAATTAATCTAACTTAAAATTTGGACGGGACACTCATGGCGATACTACGTGGCGTGCAAACGCCACCCTAAACATTACAAGTTAGGTTATTGAGCACCTCTGGTACGATAACCGACGTGCCAGAGTTAAAGTGTGATGACCTTGAGTCAAAACACAGAAATACTACAAGTCGATATCGTCCCAGAGTTAAAGTGTATTGACCTAGATTCAAAACTTGTAAAAATACTTACATGTATAGAGTTGGAGAACAGCGATGCTTACCGCATGCAAGCCTGAGACACACTGGCTGAGCACCGTCGTGTAGCATAGGGACTCGACTATGGTGGGGGTACTGCCAATACTTAGAGTATAAGTGTAGTGAGTGACTTTGAACCAGACTTAGAGTAGAAGTGTAGTCGGTGACCTTGAACCACCCTTGAGGGGCGGACCCCCCCCCCCGTCTCCATTTTTTAAGGGGCGGACCCCCCCCCGAGGGGCGGACCCCCCCCCCAGGGGCGGCCCCCCCCGAGGGGTGGCCCCCCCCCCTGAGGGGCGAGCCCCGCCCCCGCCCCATGCCGGCCGCCTCCGCCCCATGACGTAGTGACGTGGGGCGACCGGTGGGGATATAAGGCGGTCCGGCCACAGCCGCCTCGCAGTCCGCTCCCGAGCGTTGAACGTGAACGATCGGGACGGACCGCCATGGGCATCACTAAACACTGAAAGGCGCCTTCACTGTTTAGCGAAGTCTAATGTAACTTTAAGACTTGTATTAGTTTTAAGACTTTAACTTAAGACTTGTATTAGTTTTAAGACTTGTATTAGTTCTAAGATATTGGGTTTTGGCGTTGGGAATTGTTTTATATTTGAGTGTTTTTAATTGTACCCTATGTGTTTAATGTGTATGTTCCAGCATTTACCATGTTGAGCTCAACTTATTCCGTAAGTGTGTTATATTATAGAAAGTTATTACAGAATAAGTATTCCCCTTGAGCATTTTCACAGCTCAAAATTAAATTTTAAAGTCAGGGAACGGGAGTAGGCCCCCGTGTAAAATCATTTTATACCAACGCTAGCATGGGTCCTCTCAGGCATGCGATTATGCGGCTGGGTTGGGAACCGGTCCGTTTGTACGCTGGCATGAGGGTAATTGAGTCGGCAGCCTCTGCACTCGGACGTAAGCCACTAGGGCTGTCCCCAGGCGGGGCTTTATTTTTTAAAGTTTTTCCGCGACCTTGACCTAAATATAGTATTAGTATACCCTGCCCCAGCGCCCCCCCCCCACCCCCGCCCCCGCCCCCGCCCCCACCCCTCTGGACTTAGAATATTTCCGTAGATGTAAATGAAGTATCTACAGGTTTGAGCCAACACTTAGAAAATTTTACTTTTTCTGAGACACTCAGACTTAGAGTAGAAGTTTAGTAGGTGACCTTGAACCACCCCTGAGGGGCGAACCCCCCCCCCGCCCCTCTGGACTTAGAATATTTCCGTAGATGTAAATGAAATACCTACAGGTTTGAGCCAACACTTAGAAAATTTTACTTTTTCTGAGACACTCAGACTTAGAGTAGAAGTGTAGTTGGTGACCTTGAAACACCCCTGAGGGGTGGACCCCCCCCAGCCCCGCCCCCGCCCCTCTGGACTTAGAATATTTTCGTAGATGTAAATGAAGTACCTACAGGTTTGAGCCAACGCTTAGAAAATTTTACTTTTTACTTTTTCTGAGACACTCAGACTTAGTATAGTCCACCTCCGCCCCGCTCCCACCCCTAAGGGGCGACCGGTAGGGATATAAAGCTTCCAGGTTGCACGCGCTTCTCATTCACTCTCCAGCTTTCGTTGGAAGTGGCTATCCAAGAGCTCATTCTTAAGAAGACCGGTTACCAAAAATGTCTCGTCGTATACCTTATAAACCTTCGTACTATAATCTGATCGGTATTAATAGTATTACAGACAATGAGAAGAAATTGTATAAAAAATTTTGTTGTTTACTTGACAGAACGCAAAAACTACCGCCAAATACTTTCACCTACAAGCTACCCCTGATAGACAAGGATGATGTATGCAAATTAACATCAATTCAACTGAAATTGTTGGAAGACAAAATTCTTGTTTGTGTGAGGGAAGTGTTTCATAATGAATATTCAAAAAGATTGGCTTTTGACTTTATTAAGGAACATGCAGGACGTGAAACAAAACAGTATCCAGGACTATATTATTTACATCTTTTTGAGAATGGAGCAAGTGTAACGGTAGAAATAAGTATCAAATTAATGTAATTCTCCCTACCAAGCTGATAAGGAAAAGTCATATTGAAATACATGTTGTGTACGGCTGTATATGAGTGTTTGGCGGAATAAAATGTGTTAAAGTAGGACTTGGATTTGATCGAGGTTGTTTAGAACAGAGCGGGGGATAGATCACTTTGCAGCAATGGACTAGCATGCTGCTTAGTGCTCTATCCCCCGCTAAAAATAATAATTCCAAATGATCTTGACCTACATAAACATGTTCAAACAGACGTCTTTGAAAAAACTTGTACAAACTAGTGGATTTAGACCAAATATCATCGATTTATCAAGCCTGCTGATAAATGTATTAAAAATGGTTATGTAAAAGCCAAATTTACCACATGATTGATAACCCGGATCTACATGACGTCACTTTCCCCCACCTTTGTGCCTCGGATATAAAGGGACCCTGTGAGCGCGCTGCTCATTATTGCGTGGACATTCGCAGAGTGTACATTCAAAGCCAAACTGTTTGAAATGGCTCTTTGCGACATTTGTGGGGAAATCTTTCAAGACGAAGATCTTTTTACCCTACACAAAGAATTGCATGAAAAAGAAGATGGAAAAGAAGATATTATCATTGATGAAATAGACTTAGACTCAATTGACCGGTTTTTGGAGGAGCACCAGAAGCAAATGGACTACTGGGACAGCTATCTACAGCAAATGCAAAGAAGAAGACCTAGTGTGATCCAATTTGCTGGTGCTGGACCATCCAATACTCGAAGACCTATTGAAGAAGAGGATATGCAAGAAGAGGACATGCAAGAAGAGGACATGGAAGAAGAACTGGAAGATGTGAGACAACTGAGCACCACAGCCTTGCCAGGACCAGTTGTAACACATTTCAAAATTAATAATGTTCAATTGGAACTGGAAACATTCATAACCCAGGCTAAGGAACTTGTTGGTCAAACTTTGAGGGAAGAACTACAAAGATTAAATTTTATTAAATTTGGAATGGTGTTAGAGGCTATGTTTAACAATACTGATGGTGAAACAGCATTGAGAGCGTTCATTACCAAAAACAGAACCCTTACCTTCACCTCCAACATCGATGATATTATTGAAGAATGCTTGGAGGAACTTATAACAAAACTTCAAGAACACGAAGGAAGAGGATCTGGATGGACTTTGTCATCAATTGAAGGTATGGATGTTAGGGTTCATAAGCATGGATATGGTTTAAGGGGTAGTAGTTTTATCCCTTTACCAAAGAAAATCCAAAACACTAACTCGTGTAGGAATGTGCAAAATGAAGGTAATGAATGTTTTAAAATGGTGTATACCGTTTATATGCAAATAAATAAATAAATAAATAAATAAATAAATGTTTCAAGTATGCAATGTTAACCAAGTATGTTAAAGATAATCCTTGTAGAGTTGGTAGAGAATATTACGAGAATGAACACCGCTACAACTTTCAAGGCCTCACCTACCCAGTTACTTTAAAAGACATTGACAAATTTGAAAAGAGAAATCCTGGCGTTTCAGTCAATGTCTTTGGTTTGGATGATTCAAACAACGTTTATCCTTTGCGGGTAGTAAAAGTGGAGCAGAGTAACCACACGGATTTGCTATTGATAAATAAGGGTGATACTTCTCATTATGTATGGATAAAGGACTTTGCAGCCTTGGTTCAAACACAATTATCAAAACAGAAACGTAGGTTAACAGTGTGTAAAAGATGTTTCTGTTTCACATATAAAGAACTAAGACGTGGAGGATCTGAATGGTTGATGAAACACAAAAGACTTTGTAACGAGAATTATGAAGTGAAGGTTAGTCTGCCGCCACCATCTCGTGTGTTTATCCGATTCAACAAAACAGTCCACCAATATCGTATTCCACTGGTCATCTACGCAGATTTTGAATCTACGTTAGTACCACAGGAGCTGTCAAACGGTGAGGTGACTAGAAGAACAAAATACCAGCTGCACCAGCCCAATAGTTTTTGCCTATTGGTGAAGTCGACCTTGTCTGAAACCCAATTGCAAGACTATGGTTTAACATCCACTCCAATACTCTACCGTGGGGAAGAAGCCGCTAAGTATTTTGTAGACCTGTTGTATGACATTGCTGAAAAGACGCAACGCTTATACGGTAATGTTGTACCTATGGAACCTTTAAACCAAAATGAACAAGAAGAATACAACGTAGCGACGAGATGTTATTTATGCAAGAAGACCTTTAGTGAAGAAAACCAAAAAGTAAGAGACCACGATCATCTGACAGGGTTATACAGAGGAGCTGCTTGTAATTCATGCAATATAAATTACAAACTGCCAAACTTTATTCCTGTTGTTTTACACAATCTTAGCGGCTACGACTCCCACTTTATTATCCCAGAGTTAGGAAGAGATGATGGTAAAATTGATGTTCTTGCTACAACATTGGAAAAGTACATCAGTTTTTCAAAAACAGTAGGTAAAATTAAACTTCGCTTCGTAGACTCTTACAGATTTATGCCATCTAGTTTAGCCAAATTGTCAGAGAACCTAAGAAGAGAAGACTTAAAAGAAACAAGCAAAATTGTACCTGAAGATAAATTGGACCTAGTATTAAGGAAAGGAGTTTTCCCCTATGATTATATAACTTCTACAGAAAAGTTTGAAGAAACCAGTCTGCCACCGATTGAAGCCTTCAACAGCAAACTAAACGAAAGTGAAATCTCCATTGAAGACTACAATCATGCTTGTAATGTTTGGAACCAACTAAACATTCAAACCTTAGGGGAATATTCAGACTTTTATATAAAATTGGACGTAACTCTGCTGTGCGATGTGATGGAAGAATTTCGAAACACCTGCTTCTCCGCCTATGGACTGGACCCTCTACACTCGTACACATCTCCAGGATTAGCATGGCAAGCTATGCTAAAGTCAACCAACTGTCGATTGGAACTTTTAACAGATATAGATATGGTGCTCATGATGGAATCTGGTGTACGGGGTGGTTTGACACAAGCTGTAACACGTCATGTCAAAGCCAACAACAAGTACATCCCCGGCTTTGACGAGCAACAACCATCGGTCTACCTTGGCTACTTTGACGCAAACAACCTTTATGGTTGGGCAATGTCAAATCCGCTTCCCTACGCTGACTTCAAATGGATCGACCGGCCACCATCGGTGACATCTTACAGATTCCAAAGGATGGTCCAAAAGGCTATATCTTGGACTGTGATTTCGAATATCCTGAGCACCATCATGACCATCACTACGACTTGCCTCTCCTAGCAAAGACTGAAGTTTCACCGACAGGAAGATGGCCAAAATTGATGATGACCTTGAAGAATAAAGATCGGTATGTGGCTCACTACTGGGTAGTTCAACAAGCTCTTGAATTAGGTCTACGTATAGTGAGAATTCACAGAGCGATTGAATTCACCCAGTCTTGTTGGTTGAAACCATACATCGATTCTAACACTACAAGAAGAGCTGCAGCGACAACAGCGTTTGAAAAGGACTTCTACAAATTAATGAACAACGCCATCTTTGGGAAGACTTTGGAAAACAAGAGAAAACACAAAAATGTAAAATTAGTAAGTGACCCTAGAAAATTGGAAAAGTTAGTTCAAAAACCAAATTTCGGAACATCCATGATTATAAACGAAAATCTAGTTGCTGTCAGTATGAAGAAAACAACAATAGTGATGGATCGTCCGTTGTACATCGGTATGTCGATTTTGGATATAAGTAAAACCTTGATGTATGATTTCCATTATAACAAAATGGTTAAACACTACGGAAGGGACAACATCGGAGTCGCATACATGGATACTGACGCATTTATCTACTGGATAAAGACCTTAGACATGTATGAAGACCTAAGGACTTTTCCATACAAAGAAGATTTCGACTTTTCTGACTATCCAAAGAACCACCCAAATTATAATGAAAAGAATAAAAAAGTAATTGGAAAATTTAAAGATGAAGCAAACGGAATGCCATTAGAAGAAATAGTAGCACTAATGTCAAAATTGTATTCATTTAAGATGTACAACGATAACAACACACCGACAGTCAAGAAAGCAAAAGGAGTAAAGACATCTTATTTGAAAAAACATGTAACATTTGACCACTACAAGACCTGTTTGTTTGAAGATACTACCATCTCGGCCACATTCAACAATATCCGAAGCTTTAAACATCAAGTCTACAGTGTGACTGAAACTAAAAAAGCACTGTCAGCTCGGGATGATAAAAGACATATTATGCCCGACAAAATTCATACTCTTCCCTTTGGCCACTACTCTCTAAACCCTATCGACTAGTAACCTATTCTTCGTCCTTCTACAACTTCGACCTTATTCCTTTCTCCTTCCGTAAAAAAATGGGGAACACGGCAAGTCAAACGCCGTGTTCCCCATTTTTTTACACAAGTTTGGATGACCTTGACCTATATAAATGATGTGAATATTTAAGACAACATTCATTGTGATTATACATGTGATACATGAAACATTCAAACCTGCAATATGAAGAACTTGAAGCAAGAAATTGTCAACGAACTTCATAAACCTGCAAGAAGAAAGTTTCCACGAAGAAATACAGTGATAAAAGGAATAAATGATTTATATCAAGCGGATTTAATCGAAATGATTCCTTATAGTAAACAAAATAGAGGATTTAAATACATATTGACTATTATTAATTGTTTTTCAAAAATGGCAGATGCTTTACCACTAAAATAAAAGTGGCAAAAGTGTTACAAAAGCAATGGAAACAGCTATACAAAGAGACAAACATACTATAAAACATTTACAAACTGATGATGGAAAAGAATATTTTAATAAGGAATTTGCAAATTTAATGAAAAAACACAACATTAACCATTACTCAACCAATTCAGAGGTAAAAGCATCAATAATTGAAAGATTTAACAGAACTTTAAAAGGTGCGATGTATAAGATGTTTTCCAACAGAGGATCACACGTATGGATTGATGTGTTACCAAAACTTATAAGCGATTACAATAACAAGTTTCATTGAACTATCGGTATGAAACCAAGCCAGGTGACTAATAAAAATGAAAAACTTGTATTAAAACGTATAAAAATGAATACTAAACCAAAAGTTGAAAAACTAAAGCCTAAAAGGTTTAATGTTGGCGATAAAGTGCGAATAAGCAAATACAAAGGTGTATTCAGTAAAAGATATCTTCCGAACTGGACAAATGAGGTATTTACCGTATTTAAGGTGCAACCTACAGTACCAGAAACTTACATTTTAAAAGATAATAAAGGACAATTGCTTGAAGGAGGGTTTTATGGACATGAAATGTTAAAATCAACAGTAGGTGATGTATATTTAGTCGAAAAGGTGTTGCAACGAAAAAAGGATAAGGTTAAAGTACGATGGTTAGGATTTAATAAAACGGAAGATTCTTGGATACCTAAAAAGGATCTAATATAATAATAGAGCATCATTATGGGTTGAACCATTACAAAGGATGGAGATAATACCGCAAAAAGACAATTTTACTATTAATAATATAGATGAACTCACAGTGGATGGTTCTCAATTCAATACTGGGAAACACGGTGTTTTGTTAGCAAACACGGTGCGTTGTATGGTTACCGGTCCTTCCAATTGTGGAAAAACAAATGTAGTATTCAATTTGATTACAAACCCTAAAGGATTACGTTTTAATAATTTATATGTATTTTCAAAGTCACTACAACAACCAAAATATCAGTTATTGGAACAAATACTCAATAATGTGCCTGAAGTTAAATATTTTAAATTCAACGCGAGCGAGAGTGTCATGCAACCGCAAGAGGCTAAACCATTCTCAGTATTCATATTTGACGACGTATCTTGTGAAAATCAAAATACAATAAGAAATTACTTCGCCATGGGTCGACATAATAACATAGATAGCATTTATATTGGTCAAACTTACAGCAAAATACCGAAACAGCTCATTAGAGACAATGCAAACATTTTAATTGTATTTAAACAGGATGAAACCAACCTAAAACACATATATTATGACCATGTAAGTGCGGATATGCCATTTGAACGATTTAAAGAGTTGTGTGGAAAGGCTTGGGCTGAAAAGTATGGGTTTTTAACAATTATGAAGGAACAACCGCTAAACAATGGTCGATACAGGATAGGATTTGATAAATTTATACTAATACACTGATCATGATGTAAAACATTCATTGTTGTACAACACGTCTTGCTACAAACATGGTTAACCAAGAAAAGTTAATAAAGGAAATAAAATCACTTAGTGATTCTATTCGAGATAAAAACAGAGCATTAAAATTAGGTATTAGCGAAAGGGAGAAATTTCTTGAATCTACTTTTAAACCTATTACTGAACCCTTGAAACAATTAAACAAAAAATTTGCTAAACCCGTTTTGGAAGGAGATGCAATTGCACCTATTACAAAGTTTGAAAGAGAAAATGTAAAATCAGAAGATTTTAGTGATGAAGACCTGGAATCCTCTACATATAGTGGTTTTACCGGTGGAGAACCTGAAAGAGAGCTAGAATCACCAGACTATAGTGGTATAAGAGAATTATATGAAGTAAAAGCTAAAAGAGGACATGAAGATGTATCAACTGCTAGTGAAGAGGAAAAAGAAGAAGAAGCAAGGGAAGGTCCGTCAAACATAAGCTTGTTGGGTGAAAACATTCATAACAAAGGACCTTTAGGAAGGAAATACATGATAAAAATGTTAGCTGGAATAAATCCTAATAAAAACTACCATAGTTATGGAGTAAGATTAACAGAAGAAGGTTTAATGGTTGGTAATAGCCCGGTAAACATTGATGAAGATGATAATATTATTGTTGGTAATCAAAGATATAAGGGCACAAGAGGATTATTTGAATTATTATTTGAAAAAAAGCCTTTAGAATTGTTAGTTAAAGAAGAAGACATGGAAGCATATAAACAGATTTTGGAACACACCAATGCATACAGGAGAAAATATTTAGCTGACCAACCAGTTTTTAGATCTAGGTCTTTAAAATATAGAGTATTTGTATCCAAGTTAATACCAACAACGAGAAGACAACCAATGCCGATAATGCCAAGAAAACCTGTAAAACGAAGGTTTGTGTCATCCACTTTGGATATAAGTGCTCCAGAACCAAGAAAAAGAAACAAATCTGTTACAGGTACAGGTTTAATGAAGAAACTATATAACACAAATGTGATTTATTACAATAATATCAATAAATTGGTGGATAGAATGAAACTAATACATGAAGCTAAAGAAGCGGGTCATACTGGATTGGAAAACGAATGGGTGGCTTTAGTGGATGAACTCCGAAACCGTGGGGTAATCTCATAAAAATGCGTTACTCCCTAGAATACTATTCAGTTGCACCATGAGTGTCGACAAGTTCGGACGTTACTCCTCGGATGGGTTATATTATGTGAATAGTTTAAAAAGAAGTGCTGGTTTACCACAAACACCTGATGGAGATTATGATATGAGTAATAAAAGGTTAAAAAACATAAAAGATCCTACGGATGAAAACGATGCAATAAATTTAAAAATATTAAAGGAAAAGATATCGCCAACATTAAGACTACAAAATAACACATATGACGCAGAAGATCATAGAATTATCAACGTTGGTAAACCAAATCAAAACGGTGATGCAATAAACAAAGGTTATTTGTCATCTGAATTAAAAAATACGTTAAAATTCAATGGGAAAACGTATAGTGCTAACAATAAACGTATATCCAACGTAGATGACCCTAAAGATGCAAAAGACAGCGTAAATAGACGCTATTTACATTCCTTGATACCTGAAAAGACAAAAGATGGATTTTCTTTTTATAAATTTGTTATTAACGATATAGGTTATCCAAAAAATGAAAATGATGCTGTAAACCTCAAATATATAAAAGATCATTGTGTCATACATGATGTGGGAGTTATCGATTGTCTTGGTAATTGTTTAGCAAATGTAAAAGATGGTTCGGCACCAACAGATGGAGCAACGGTGGGTCAAATGAAGGAAACTTTAAAACAAGAAACATCTGGATTTGTAAAACAAGACCAAGTAGTATCGCGGAAAGGGGATGTATTTGTGCAGGGAAATGAAAAGTTTACATTACTTGAAGAAAAGAATAATGCTTGGGATGGTAAAGGAAAGAAATTATCATATATAGGTATGGGTACAGAATTCTTTGATGTTCCAGTTGTAGCACAAACTATATGTTCTAATCCATACAATGATGAACCTTACATATGTAGGTTTAAAAAAAATACGTAACGTTTCTCCTGGTACCAACGATTTCGATTGTGTTGTAGTTAGTCAATCTTTGATATTAGATAAACCAACTGGTGATATTTTTAATGCAGATGATAAGAAAATAGGTAATTTAAAACAAGGAAGTGATCCAAATGATGCTGCAACTGTAGGACAGGCTATAACAACTTCATTAAAGGACCATAAAGTATATACTTGTAATAATAAACGTATTACAGAACTTAAAGACCCTCAACATGTGGATAATGCTGTTACTGTTAATTTTCTTATTAAAGTTTTAGGAAATGCATTATTTGATATGTTCAATATTATTGCAACCCGTACACGTTGGGGTAATTGGGTGTCTGAATCCGAGAGAGGTAATTGGATTAAAAAGGAAATTTTTAATAAATACTTTATTAACCCTAATACGCAAAAGTTTAGATCATCAAATTGGGGTGATATTGATATATAATATAAGAACGCAATAAACGACCTCATTTATGTCCAACTCGTCATAGAGTTAACACATAAGTTGTACATTTCGATTATAAAAGGACAATAATGACATTCCAGCACATCAGTCCATATCGAGACAGTATACGGAAAGGAGGTGGGATCACGTCCACAGCGGTTTCTCTGTTAAGTAAAGCTTTAAATCGTATTCCAGTAGGATCTATCGTAAATAGAGCAATAGACGCTTTACCATACGAATTTCATATACCGGGAGGTTATCAGTATTGCGGACCAGGAACTAAATTGAAAAAAATTCAAAAAATAGGTCAATCGCTGATAAAAAGCTAGCGAATATAGCTTGGCAACGAGTAAAGTCTAGTGACGCTAGTATTGCGGAAAAAGCAGCAGCTTTAGCGGTAACAGCAGGTATGAAGGCTAAAACAGCGGTAGGAGGTGGAAAAAGGAGGGGTAAGAATAAAAAAGGATCAACCATGAGAAAACATGGTGGTAATATTAGACTAAAAAGACGTTCTCCGAGGAAAAATAACAAAAAACCAACAATATGGTCAATGTTAAAAAACGGGGCTGGTCTATACCTAAGACCGTATCGTGCATATTAAATAAAAGAAATCAATTGGTTATACCACATAAAGCGTTGACTAATGTTGAATTATTTAAATATATTTCCTGTTTAAAAATACCATTTTCCCGCGGTGTGTTTATGAAAGACAGTTTACCAAAGAAAATGTGGCAAAATGAGACTGGAATTGTAAATTTGGATAATACTGAAGGGCCTGGCACCCATTGGGTGTGTTATAAGAAACTAAATAGTAATGTATATTATTTTGATAGTTTTGGAAATTTGCCACCACCTAAAGAACTTGAACATTACTTTAAATCTGCTAAAAACATATATTACAACTATAAAAGAGAACAACCTGATAATACTTCAATATGCGGCCATTTATGTTTGGAATTCCTAGCTAAAAGTATCAGTCACTATTGAGATGTCTTCCTATACGGTATCATTAACAGGAAAATCGTCCACTTTACGAAGTATCCTTTTTCCAGCGTTACGCTTGCAAAAAGGAAGATTTTGGGAGGCAGCACTGTTGGATTTTACAACTTACAACTCTATTCCCAATGTTACGGAAGGTAAAAATAACTTATTGCATTATTATAAAGGAAAGGATGCCAGTGGGAAGTTTACAGACCTAGAAGTTTGCACTCTACCCACAGGTTCTTATGAAATTGATCATATTAATGAATTTTTGCAAAATAAAATGGGAAAAGACAATATAACGCTAAAAGGTAATAACAATACAATGAAAGCTGAGCTTACTTCAAAATATTATATAGATTTCAGTAAGTCAGACTCAATTGGTGATTTATTAGGATTTCCCAAAGATGGAGCAATTTTAGAACCAAATAAAACACATTCCGGTA
Source organism: Neoaliturus tenellus (assembly GCA_030545055.2). Taxonomy (NCBI): domain Eukaryota; kingdom Metazoa; phylum Arthropoda; class Insecta; order Hemiptera; family Cicadellidae; genus Neoaliturus; species Neoaliturus tenellus. The sequence continues at coordinate 172,012,634 of CM061532.1, forward strand.
AACAAACTGTAACAATATTAAAAGTCAATAGTATAGACATAACTTGTAACATTATACAAGGAGCTTACAGAGATGGAGCAAATACTCATATAATACATACTTTTTACCCCAGTGTACCACCTGGATTTAAAATTGTTGAAAAGCCGCAAAACCTGGTATATCTACCTTTGAACACCACTTTCATTTCAGACATCGTGTTGAACGTATTGGATCAAGACGGTAACTTGATAGATTTCCGAGAAGAGCCTATTACGGTTAGATTACATTTAAAATCAACACTTTAATACAAAATCATGGGTTTAACATTTAACATGGGTTAAACATCGCTTGTGGATGCGATATTCCCTGGTGGGGATAATCGACCGCACTAGTGAATACTAGTTCATCCATAAGTACCATCCTCATAATTAGACCAATTCGTATATGGGAGGTTGAAATTGTGGTTCGGATCCCACGTTAAACTGTAGGTCCCTAGATACCATTGGCTGTTGGGCTATGAATTAACAGTCCTGTCTAAGGAGAATGTCGGCCTTAGTCAGTCACAAGACTACAAGATCGCGCCACAATCATCCTACACTCATCCCTCATTCATACTTGGCTTTAAACTACCTATTGAGTTAGGTCGCCATTTCAATAAAGGTATTAAGGTATTAAAGCGAACAACCTACGGGAATCCGCATTAGTAGCTCTTCAGCTGTGGAGGAGTTAACACGCGAGAACATTCGTTTCTTAGAGAGAATTGGATTAAAAGTAACCGATAATGGATATACTGGATATAGCTCAGGGTCCAACATTCGACGAAACCCTATGGGAAAAAGAATATCACACCCACAACCCTTACACTTCATCAAAATTAAACAATAACGATGAAATTCGTATTCCCATACAAAAATCAAGACATTTACACACTACCATGTGAAAGTTACTTGTATATTGAAGGAAAAGTTACTAAAAAGGACGGTACTACTACTGGTACAACAGTTCCATTTATAAATAATCCCATGGCTTTCCTGTTTGATGAAATTAGATATGAAATATCAGGTGTAACAGTTGATTCCACTAAAAAAGTAGGTATTGCAACAACTTTAAAGGGATTAACATCTATATCACCTAATGAAACCAATTTAATACAACCTGCAGGATGGGTTTTACCTGCAAAAGACACAATCACTCCAGATACAAATGGAAATTTTGATTTTCATATTCCATTACGTTTGTTGCTTGGTTTTGCTGAAGATTATAGAAAAATTATATTAAATGTTAAACAAGAATTAGTTTTGTTGAGATCTTCTAACGATAAAGACATTATTAAAGCTCCAGACGGTACAACAGATGCAACTTTAGAATGGAAATTAACATTAGACAAGATTGTATGGAGAGTTCCGCATGTTAAATTAGCTGATGAGCATAGAATGCTACTATTAAGAAAGTTAAAAGCTGATCGTGATATTGTAATTCCTTTTAGAAGTTGGGAATTTCATGAACATCCCAGCTTGCCAGCTACGGATCGTCACACTTGGACTGTTAAAACATCTAATTATGTGGAACGAGCCAGGTATATTATATTTGGTTTACAAATAGGCAGAAGAGACATTATCACCAAAAATGCAGGCCAATTTGATCATTGCAACTTGAAAAATATTAAAGTTTATTTAAATTCACAATTTTTTCCATACGATAATTTAAATGTGTCATTCGCTAATAAAAAGTACAGCATATTGTACGATATGTATGCAAGATTCCAAAGTTCATATTACGGTAAAACAAATGCACCTTTACTATCACCAGAAAAATACTTAGATGGTTACCCTATCGTTGTAATCGATTGTTCTAAACAAAATGAATCGGTAAAATCGTCAAGTGTGGATATAAAAATAGAAATGGAATTCAACGCGGCTATACCGGCTAATACAACTGCATACTGTTTAATTCTACATGATAAAATCGTAACATACACACCTTTAACTGGAATTGTTAAAAATGTATTGTAAAAAACCGGTTTTGTTACATTCCAATGAATTCCGCGAGTATAAAAGCAGAGCGTTCAGGCCGCTCCTCATCAGTTTGTTGCCTGTTGTTGTATGGTTAGCATCATATTCAATATGGCTTCTCCTAGTGGTACACCAGAAAATGTAGTAGATATTGAGAAGGAGATATCTGACTTTTTAGATCTTCAAGGTCAACCGGAAGGAGATGAACACAACCCTTGCAGACAACTACACGCCAGTAATAATGTTGAGGAAAAAGGTAAAAGAAGAAAGAATGTACAGAAGAGGAAAAGGGATATTGAAGATAATATTTCTCCTAACATATTGAGTGAGGTATTCTTGCGAATATTTTATCCAACTTCATCAAGTTTGGACAAAAGTGTTTTAATCGGTGTTATGAAATCGACGGATTATTCACCTACTGTAATTTTAACTCATGGGCCCAAAATGATTTTGTTTACGGACACTGCTTGGGAATCGTTTATGAAACACTTGCATCTGCTAGAATGCTATTTAAGTAGTAACATGTTTGGAAGAAAGACAAGAGTAGGCCTTTTGGATTCAAATGTGGAAATCGATATTGTTAAACATCGTGGTGATCATCAGTTGCGGTTTAGAGACACAACAAGACATGATAACAAGATTCAACTTAATCGAGAAGAGTTTTTTATTCTAACTTGTGCAACTGAACCAATAACAAGATACTTGAGACAACTGGTGTTTTCAAGTTCAATTATTAAAGATTATCTGGAAGACACTTTGGACAAACAACCGGACGCACCTATATTGTACGGGCCTGTGGATACTTCTATATTCAATAGGGTTCCTCATGAAACACAAATGTGGAGACAATTGGAAAAGTACGCTCAACTACATAAGAAATCAGTAAAACAGGAAGAAGAGGAAGATGGAGGAGAAGAATCAAGTGTTAGTGATGAAAACGAAAACAAGGAAAATATAAAGATGGAAACTTAAATGACAATGGTTAGTTTCTAAAACAATAACCAACATTTTGTGGGGTTAGGCCTATTGGGGACGGTGCCCACGTTAAATATACACCAACGCGCCAACAACTGTACGGCCTGGTATAAAAGCAGTACCTACCGTGGTGTGGAAATCAGTTGACCTCCTGACTTCATAATGAGCAGACGTGTGACCTTCAAAATGGACAAGGGAGAAGAAGAAGAACAAGTAAAGTCCAAGCCTGGTATTATTGAGTTTCAAGCGTTTCGTGGTAATGATGATAGATTCATTATAAAAGAACTTGTGTTTTTGGACATGAATACAAGTGTTCCTTATTCGTTTTTATTTAAACCACCATGTTCTTATTCATCTTTAACTAGTAAAGCCGCTACCACCAACAGATGGATCTCAAAACATTTCCATCATATTGATTGGTATGATGGTTTTACAAGTTACACGGACTTGTATCACATTATGCATCACTTTTCAGACAAGTTTACCAATATTTACACAAAGGGGCTGGAAAAGAAAAGATGGATCGAAGGATTTACTCATGTTCCGGTTAATGATGTGGAATTGGATAAAAATTACAAGTATACGATGGAAAATGTTTGTATTTGTACTAAAAGTCCAGAACATGAAAAAGATAGACATTGCGCTTTAAAAAACGCCTATAAACTCGCATCTTACCTTCAGAGTGGGGAAATGGGGAGTGGTGGGGGTAACGGGGGTTATATAAGTGAGGAGCAGACCGGGACCTGGCATGAGTATTACTCGAGATTCCGAGACGACAACATCTCCCAGCAAGAAGACGAAGAAGACGATCTATATCTCGACCATGGCATCTCACCAGTTCCTGCAAACTTTGGTTGAGCAGTTCAATGCTCACTCCAAATCTACCATACTACCCGTCAAGAAGTGTTCCGAACTTAAAGACGAGAAGCACTACATTATCCACGCCATGAAGAAGATGGAGACTACAGTTGGAGAGGCCATCTGCTGCAGTCTTAGCGAGGCACCATTCACTCCGGGGGATGAGCCCAAGTTCCAAGTCTGCCTGCCGAAACGGTTCGTCCATCTCCTCCAGAACGAGGATCTGCGCTCCATCCAACCCGGCTGTCTCTACCTGGTTTCCCACGGTTGCACGGGTAGTAATTCCACCGAGTTGACCATCCACATTGCCGACAAGCAGCAGTGTTAGATTTAAGTTTTACTGTTGTACATATGTTATTGTAATGTTTTATAAATAAATAAACCATAAAAAAACAAAAAAAATACAAAAAGACAACAAAAAAATGCAACATATCAATATGTGAAGTTTGTCACATATTGATATGTTGCATTTTTTTTAAAACTTCGCGGGTGACCTTGACCTTTGACCTTTGCATTTCACAGTTACCCCCACCACCACGCTACAAGTCAAACCTGTTTGAATGCAAACACCCCCACCACTTTTTCATATACCTCCAAGCGCTGTGCCTCGGCTTCATTTCTACTCCAGCAGCCAACCTAGCAACATCAGGATGTCTCTGAACGTAAGCTGTGCCAGCTATGAGGAGGTGACTATCAAGACGCAACCGGAGCTGAACGATTTGTACAAGGAGTTGCAGCTAATGGTGGCAAGAGGCTACCGTATAAATGTGCAAGTCTACGCTTGTAATATACGGAACACCCGCCAGCTAAAGGAAGAGCCTGAACACTCCTCGACAGCTTCCTCACCGATGTCCATGAAGACCGAGCCGGACAACTTGGATTACTTCAGCTGACTAGCAGTTGTATTTCTTGTTCTAACCATTGTAGAATATGTTTATTTTTTCATTATATTAAAGAAGTAAAAGAGCAAAAACACCTATCTTGTTACTGACATATGAGCTCAGTAACAAGATAGGTTTTTTTAAAACACGGTTTGAATGACCTTGAAACTTCCCTCTCCACTCCTTTTTTTAAAACCCAATTTGAATGACCTTGAAATTTCCCCCTCTACTTTTCGATAATGTTACAACTGACTGCAGTTCACCTCATTCCTTGCTTAGCTACCATGGCGGACAGGACTCTTTCTCAAGTTGACTCCACTACGGACGAAGCATTTCCCTTGCGGTGGACCGTTCATTTACAAGATGTGACAGAAGTGGAAGTCTTGTATCAAAAATTACTCTATGTATTCAACGGAAACCCTGGACCTCTTGAATGTAGAATGGATTTGAATTTTGATGCAACCAGGGTCGGCACAGAACCTTCAACTTCAAGCCAGCCTCAGCAACGGGATTTTACACATTTATACACTCCAATATCACCGGAAGATGTAACTGTCTGCGAGGCTGACTCAACTACACGTTATGTTCAGCCAAAGCCTTGGGTGTTGATTATTAACAATGTGTACAAAGTGGAATTAGTATGTAATAGATTAAAGGAGTTGATGGTACAAGATCCCGGCCTGCGCTTTCAAATAGACATACATTTCATCTGGGGAGCATCAGAGCGGGACTCAGACGACTCTCCTTCTTCTTCATCGGAAAGTAGTACGGACGATGAGGACGACTAGTCATCTTTTTTAAAACTTAATTTGGATGACCTTGACCTTTGCCCTCTACTAAGTTTATTTAAGCTGCACTCTCACCGCCCAGGAAGCACAAGAGTAGTCTTTCTACTCTTTAACTTTTTTAAAACTCCGTTTGGATGACCTTGAAATTTCCCCCTCCACTTCCCGATATACCTAGAGTACACAGAGTCTGACAGTCAGTCGCTCTGTGACTGTCGTGGGGTGCGCATCGGTGTCGGCGCTCCGTTGTTAAGTTTTCAAAGTAACGGTAATATGAAATTGCGGGTGTTGTGCTAGTTCAAGGTCACCTGAGGGATCACCGATTGGCCACATAGGTCTCCGTTGTTAAGTTTTCAAAGTAACGGTAATATGAAATTGCGGGTGTTGTGCTAGTTCAAGGTCACCTGAGGGATCACCGATTGGCCATATAGGCAAGGTCATGTCACAAAATCGAGTTTAACTTGGCACTTTTGCCGTTTCTCGTCGCAAATTCGCTCCAAGTCGTCAAGGTCACGGGGAATGTGACTGAAACTCGGAGCGTAGTGCGAGAAACGGCAAAAGTGCCAAAAAATTTTAAGTTTCGGCGTGGCCTTGACCTTAGTGGCGTCGGTGACGTCATTTTGATGACGTAAGGGGTGATGACGTCATCAGCACGTCATTTCTGTGACGTCATGGGTCTGACGTCAAGGAAGTGACGTCATTGGTGATGACGTCATCGATTGCATCATCGATGACGTCATCGATGACGTCATCGGTGAGGTCATTGACCTCGATGACGTCATCCCTCAGGTGACCTTGAACTGAGCCAGCACCCGCAGTTTGCCACTACTCACCTGCTTATTCTAAATTCAAGATAATAAAATGAGAAAATGTAAAAATTTGCATAAGTCATTATTTAAATAAGTATTTGCGACAACTGAGTAAATACTTTTTTTTTGTAATTGAGCGAGTAAAAATAAAACATGAAATCCAACAAACAAAATTTAACCTATTTAATTATTTGAAACAATTCTTCTAAATCTGTAAGATTTAAAAGCCAATTTCTCAATTTAACCAAAAAACTGCCTAACGATTTTGACATCCTTATGTCAATAGGAATTTGATTGAAAACTTTTGGAGCGATGAAGCTATATGTTTTTGTAAAAAATGTATTGTGTGGTCTGGGTACACTGGCATTTCTAGCAGTTCTAAGTTTGTGACGGTAGTGATCCTAATCAATTTGTAATGTATTGCCGTTTGTTATATAAAATTGTTTTATAATTTTTTATATATAAATGGCTCTCAAGGGCAATATTTTTAATTTTGCAAATAGGGGTTTTGAAGGTTCAGTTTTACTACTGTTGGACATAATTCTTAGAAATTTTTTTTGGATTTTAATTAATAAACTAAGATTTGTTTTGTAAATTCCCCCCCAACAAGAAATTGCATAATCTAATCTACTATGCGCTAAGGCAAAGTAAAACATTCTTAAGACATCTACATTACATACATCTCTTAGGAAATAAAAAATTCTTAAAGTACTGTTTAATTTAGATTTTAAATAATCTACATGACATTTCCAGTTCATTTCTTTGTCAAGTATCACACCCAAATATTTAATATGTTCTACTTCTTTTACTTCAGTACATTTACACCCTTTTGAGCTATTGCACAGACAATTTAGACACTTGTAAATTATTGGATATACAAAAACAGGTTCCCGTCTTAAGCTAAAGTGCATAAAATTAGTCTTCTCAGCACTAAGAACCATGTCATTCCTTACAAACCACCATCTCAAAGCTTGTAGATCCCAATTCATGCTATCTGCCACCTCCCTCCATTCATTTTTTACATAGCACAAGGCGGTATCATCCGCAAAAGAGGTTATTCTTCCTTTCAGTCTTGCATTGCAAAGGTCATTCATATAGATTATAAATAATATAGGCCCAAGTACGGAGCCTTGAGGCACACCACACTTAATTATTCCCCAAGAACTAAATTCCCCATTCACCCGAACACACTGCTTCCTGTCTTTAAGATAGTCCCGAAACCAATCGTACGCCACCCCTCTGACCCCGCTCCTATATAATTTATCCATCAACTTATTATGATTCACGGAATCAAACGCCTTTTGTATGTCAAGAAATAGTCCAGAGACACATTTCTTTCCATTTAGACCATCAGAAATCAATCCCAAAAAATTCAACAAAGCAGTTTCAGTATTTTTTTCTCCATAAAGCCAAATTGATTTTCGCTAAAAAATTTATTTTATGTAAAAATTTTAACAATTTTTGTTTCATAAGTTTTTCAGTTATTTTTGAAAATGTTGACAGCAAAGATATCGGTCTGAAATTCCCACAAAATTTACTTGATCCTTTCTTATGCAAAGGTATTACTACTGCCTCTTTCATACTAGATGGAAAAACTCCTGTCTGAAAACTTAAATTAATTATATAGAGCAAAGGTTTCAAAATCTTTGGATGAATCACCTTAATCAATGCAGGACTAATACCATCAATACCAGGGGAGGTGCCATTCTTTAGTGACATTATCACTTTAACAATGTCTTGTGGTAAGACTGGGTCAAGGAAAAGAGAACATCGTTCGAAGTGCTGAGGAAAGTACTCCTGAAAACCAACATTATCAAAATTTTCAGGCTTATAATTATTTACTAAACTATCTACAACATTTAAAAAATAATAATTAAATTCTTCAGCTATTAATTCTAAATCATTCACAATAGTACCCTGAATATCAAGACTCATAGCTTGTGGAGATACTTTTTGACCTGTTAAATCCCTAAACACACTCCATACCTTTTTGCTATTTCCCTTTAGTGTTTTAAAGTTTTAACAAAAACATGAATATAGGCTATTTCAGCTTTTTGTATATTCACGTTTGAAAAGATAAAATGGCCTCCATTTTGAACAAAAAAATATTAGGAATATCAAAACCTATTTTAAAAGATTCTTATAACACACAGGATGTCCCTGAACTCTCTCCCAACTCCTTATTATTCCTGACCCAAAGACAAGCCAAAAAAATTTTATTTAAAACTTTCAAAACTTCACAGTTAACCACACAGCCGCAATTTGGTATTTTTTAGAATAATTTATAATCCATGAACGGTTTGTTTTAATAAGTTGAAACTTGGTATACAGATTTTGAGGTAAAGTTCCAATTGTAGAAAAATAATGTACCGATTACCCCCGTAAGTACTAATTAGGAGTATCGTACCATTGATGTTAATTAAGGCATAAGGCCTTAAGCAGAGCTAAAAATAGGGATGGCCCACCTGTAGATAGCTTGCTCTTATAAGTATGGAAATAGTGATTTTTGAAGCTCCTGTATTGATAACTCTCCATATAAATATATATAACATTCATTTAAAATAAATTATTCACAGTACACATTTTTTGCATTTAATGAAACCTACGGAACGAATTCCATACTAAACAGATTTGAATTGAGACACGAGTATCTTTCGTAATTTACTACTGTATGTCAGTAAATGAAATTGGAAAATCTTACTTTGACTGGAGACTTGAAAATTACTGTTCCCCGAATAAATGTCCTGACATTCATCAAGTAGTGCCCCCGGCCTGAACAATCCCAGAATATTAAGTAAGCTTTTAATGAAAAGTAATTTTACAAAGTGATTATAAATCATTATATTTGTTTCCAACAAGTGCTTTTCTTGCAAAATCAAACAGGAAACAGGAAAATTTAATTTACACAATCATAATATTTGATCCAACAAAATTAAATTTACTAAGAAATTAATTATAAAAATAAAACAACAATTTTAAAATATTTACATGAAATCAATTTTTAAGATACAAATCCATTTATTTATGATTAAAAGTGATAATTTTATTTACATTGTCAACGTGAAGTTTTCCTAATTGGGAAACAGTTAATGAATGCAATATTTACATGGAATAGTAAAAGATTTAAAATTTATAACATCTATAGTTGAAACGCTAGTGCTATTATAGTGAATATATTATAGTGAATATAATGTTAACAAAACTATTCTTACATACAATGTACATTGTTGATTTTGTCTTACTATAATTAAACTATTATCTCTTTTTTAATAATTAAAATTTACATAATGAAGTACAATAATCAATTTTTACAATTCATATTCTTATAAATGAGGATGTATATCATCTTTAACCTTAAAAGTGCATTAAAACTACACAAAGAAGCAAAAATTATGTTGTTACGGGTTTTATAATTAAATTTAATATCCAACAGTGTATATTGGATATTAATTTACACCCCGGATATACACTGATTATATTATAAATTGTATAATATAATAGCCCGATTTATATTATAGAAATCTGTTTATAAATAAGCAAGATAGAGTGATTTAACTGAGGCTAGTCATGACTGTACCGCTTCTCCGGGAGCAGTTTGGGCATGTAACCCATTGTTGAGCTGGTGCCGGACGACGCTTTTCAAGAAGAAACCTGCTCAGATGGATGACTATTTGTATTTAAATTGCTCAATCTACCTAATTTATAAAATGATATCCTTAACTGTTATCTCTTTGGATTTCAAATAAAATTGTCTAAAAACTACATGGTTACAAAAAGTTTGTTACGTTATGTAGTTTATATGCAATTTAAGGTTAAAGATTTTATGCAGCCTCCAGTTTGAAAATTTAAATTGTAATTTTTTCCCTTCTGTTAAACTTTTAACCTCAATAAGTTATACATCAAGTTTAAACTTATTGCAACTAACCGTTCTTAAATTACAAATTATTCTTTAAAAAATACAAAATAGTAGCTGTGTTAACTATGGAGTTTCGGAAAATTTTGATTAGTGGCTTGTCTTTAGATCAGGAATAATACCTGATAAGTAAGCGAATTGTTAATAACATAGGCCTACCATTTTGCTGACAATTCTGCCCCCGTTGGGAAAGGCCCCGTCTGGTGGCCGCACAAAATTTGGGTGCATTTTCGGTGGACTCGGTCTGCTAAAAGATCTTGGAGGATGAGGGCAACTGGGATTGTTTATCACAGTTCGTCCGCGGCATCCTTCTGGAAAAGAAAACCGATCTGGACCGCGAAGTGGCTCAGATCCCTTGATCGAGCGGCTGGATAAGGAGCGAGCCCCACGGGCGTGAGCCAAATTTAGGCATAGCCTGACGTAATGTGATAAACAATTCCAGGTTAGAATCCTAAAGAGTAGAGGGGGTTTTCTAGTGGGTAAACCCGTTTTTAGGGGAGCCCCACACTATAAGATGGCCACCTCACCTGTGTGCGTAATACAATTTTCCCACCTCTCCCTAAAAAATAAATAAATAAAAAATAAAATAATAAAAAATTGCCGAAAATCCATAGACTATGTCCAACAATGGGTATTCCAGTCAATTCATGTCAACCCAACTGTGGCTGATACCATCTACCTTAGACAGTTTAAACATAAAAAAAACATATAATATAAATAAAATATTTGTTTGAATTTTTACCGCCCCCAGAGCTGCCTGCTTCAGATGAATAAGTTTCATCGCGATCGCAAATTTATACTTTTTTTGAACCTGGCACATGGATGTCATAGCTGTTTTAGCTCTGGTTTTTACCAATTTATAAATTTGGTCATTGCTTCGATATTTTTCAGATATCGATTTTCTTGTGAATGTAAAACATATGAAATGTGATTGATGAAAAATGGAATCTAATAATGCTTGAAATGTTGGTTATCCTGAAAGTTTTTAATTTAAATATAGTATGTTAACTAATTAACCAGGTTTTTGGATTATGTAAAATAACATAAATATGATTAAAAACTGTAATATAGTTTTAAAAATATTTCTGCTTAGACTGAGAGTTAAATTTAAAAGGGTATATCAGAGTTCATTAATGATGAATAAGTTCGATTCGGAATAATGCAGTTGACTTGAAGGCCTTACTGGTAATAAACTAATTAGATCTGACACCCGTGTCGGAATAAAGAAACGGCCTGACGTTTTCTGATGAATAAAAAGGCAAATGTATTTTAATTATAATTGGTTATAGCTTAATCCTTCGTTTTTGAACTAACTTTTATATTTCTGAACAGGTTTGTTTATCATAAAACGATTTTAATTACCAAACTTTCTTGCAAATAAATTGGTAGTTCATAACAAAAGGGCAAATTATTTTCTTTTTTACATTTATAATAAAATAGTTGAATTTTCCTATGGATAGAAGATACCTTATTATAATAACGTGATTATCATAAGACTGTTTATACTCAACTGCAGGAGATGATCAATGATAAAATCTAGCATTATTGTAAAAATCAAAGCCCTATAAGCTGTTTATAGAACTGACTAAGTGTCAAACAATAACACATTCAAAATTTCGAACATTGGATTATTCATAAATGGAAGCAAGAGCTATTTTTAGAAGATAAATATTTGTAACTATGAGTCGTTTCATTCAAACCGAAAGCGTCTTTCATCCCTTCGAATTTAACACTTAATCTATTTTTATTTGTCAAAACAAAACACATTCAAATATATAAATACAACATTAGTAGTGGCAAAGTGGGGCTGCTGGACCAGGTCAATGACCCCTGAGGAATGCTGACGTCACCAAGGTCACTGACGTCACGAATGACGTCATTGGTGACGTCATCGATGACGTCATATCTATGACGTCATAGGTATGACGTAATAGAAATGACGTCATGACGACGTCATAACCGCTGACGTCACCATAATGACGTCATTGACGTAATTAAGGTCAAGGTCACGTGGAAAGACAAAAAAATTTTTCTTTGCACTCTTGTGGTTCCTCGTATCCGGCTGCGGAGCGAAAATCCACGAAGAACCACAAAAGTGCAAAGAAAAATTAATTTTTCCAGCGACCAGACCGAAAAACCTACCAAATGTGACGTAAGGCATTCCTCAGAGGCCATTGACCTGAACCCCAGCAACCCTACTCTTAAAACTAAAAAAATAAATAATTTTTATTTCCACTTACCCACTGGAGAAACCCGAAGCCCAACTGGAAACGAAATTGCGAACAGCCGACGGTGGTGGTGTCATCGCCGCGCGGGAGCCGGACGTCGACTGACCGGACAGCACCGTGCCGTCCGGGTACCAGGCTGCGTGGTGGGGGCAAAGTGGTCAGATGCAAAAAAAAAAATAATATTTTTTCCAACAACTCATTTGAGTTTGTCCTTTTGCTGGACCTCCGTTACTTGGAGTGGAAATATTTGTAAAAAAAAAAAATAATTTTTTTATTAATTCTTAAGTAACCTTGACACTTAGTCTGGAATTGGAGTCACCAGCGTTATTTTACTGGCAAAAGTTAGCTCGTCTAAAAGTTTTTGAAACATTTTATCATCCATAGTGATTTTGGTGTCTTTTGAGTAAAATTTAGGATTATTCTTGAAGCAGCGTTTCATTTTTGTTAAAGTGGAAGTCTTGGACATCGTAACAGAATTATTTTGCTTGGCCAGCAAAAACTTTACTCTTAATAATTTTTCTCGCAAAGTTTCAGCCATTGCTGCGTCTCACAGTAAGGTTAGTATAATACTGAAAAACTCAGTGAATTGTTGCACCTAAGCTGGAAGTAGTGGGGGAATGAGTAGTGGAGGGGGTAATGCGGACTGTTGTTGTGAAGTGTAGAAACAGTTTGCTGGGAACTGTCCAAGGAGTAACAAGTACTGTGCAGAAAAATAATAGCGAGACTAGTATAAAATTGAAGTTAAAGAAAATATTTATGCTAAGGTTAATAAAGAGGTAGAGCTAAATGAAAAAAATAATTTTTGTACAAGATGTGCATGGTTCAGTTTTGCAGCTAAGTCCAAAACCCACCAGTGTAGAATAAAATGTAATCATGAGAGTAAAATATTTAAAAACATTTGCGAAAATATTAGGAGACTTGTAGTGCTAAATAAAAATTAATTTTGTAGCAAACAGGTAGCAATATATTTTGCTAAGTCATATAATAAGAGAGAATGATGTAAAAATTAAAATTTTACTCACAGAAAGTCCGGTAGTGTTGAGTTGCAGCGTGTACCTTGTGTTGAGGAAGACGGCCGGCGAGTAACTGACTTGTATCGAGAGAGAGCCAAGACGGCAGACATGGGTTGGTTACATAAGTGTTATGTAATCCGCAAGCGACACTGGAGACAAAATTTAATTTTGTTCCCAACCAACACTGACTGTAGGCCGCGCTGTCAGTGGCATTGGCTGACTATCCATTGTGCCACTTTACCGCTGTCACGTATTGTATAATGAGATCCGGCTAGTTATGTATTCAGGCGTAGCTCTTGGGGATTGTCCAATGCCGCAAACAAGTACGTGTCGAGGTCCGTACGTGCCGAGGTCCGGCTGTTTACGTAACAAGGTCCGGTTCCCCCACTCCTGGCCTGCCCACCTTGGTCCTTTCAGCCTAACCATCGTCGCAGTTGTCTTCGAACAGTCCAGCTGGTTGTTCGGAGCGCTGTCCTATAGGATTCGCAATGTAATGTTGGCGCCGCATTATATTGGGAATTCTTTTCTAGTCTAAGGCATGGCATGTGTATTGTTAGGAAATAATTTTATTTTGTGCTTGCTGCTTGGTGTTGGTTGTGATTTAGTGAAAGTGTTGTGCAGTGAAAAATATTTGTGTGTGCTAATGTTTCCACAGGTTGGTGTTAGTCTAAGTCTTGTGTTTAGAAAAATATTTCTTTGTATTAATCTTCCACAGGTTGCCCCAAAATTAGTTTTTATAAATTTTTGGCTTCCTTAGCCTATGCAAATAGTTATACTGTTAGGTTTGAGGCTTAGAAGCCTCCGTAAAATTAAATTTTTTTCGAGGCTTAGCATGCCTCAAGAATTATTTTTTACCAACAATAGTATGACACTTTACGAGCCTCGGGGTTGGCCCCTTGGTATTAACCGTTAGGCCTTGTGCCATCGGCGCTGCTGGACCTCATCACTCGTCACTGGCAACATACGGGTGGTTGGCATCCTTCAGCACAAAGTGTCGGCCCTGACACTGACCGGTACGTTAGGCTTTATGTCAGTGCTTTGCATTAGATTTTATGTCAGTGTACTGGTTAAGATGGGGCCCAGGTCATGATTAGCATGACCTTATGATTCCCGTTAGGGGAACCAAAATTATTTAGCATGTTTCCCTTGTGGAAACTCAAAATTAAGTAAAAATTATTTATTTTTTGTAACATCAATCCTCCTATGTTTAAGTTTTGTGTTGTAAAATATTTCTTTGTACTAATCTCCCACAGGTTGTCCCTAAGATAAATATTTTTTTTTAAATTCGTATCTTGGAGGATTAGCCTCTGTAAATTGGCAGTTAAAGTGTTAGGTTTGAGGCTTAGAAGCATCCATAAAATAATTTCTTTTTGAGGCTTAGCATGCCTCAATAATTATTTTTTAACAACAGTAGTATGGCGCTTAACGAGCCTGGGGGTAGGCCCCTGGGGATCGACCCCTAGGCCGCCCGTGCCAGGGACGCTGCTGGGCCTCATCACTCGTCACTGGCAACATACGGGTGGTTGGCACCCTTCAGCACGAAGCGCCGGGTCCTAACACTGTCCGGTACGTTAGGCTTTATGTCAGTTTATCGGTTAAGATGGGGCCCAGGTCATGATTAGCATGACCTTATGATTCCCGTTAGGGGAACCAAAATTATTGTAGCATGTTTCCCTTATGGAAACTCAAAATTAAGTAAAATTATTTTTTATTTTTCACCTCCCCCTAAGTTGTGAGATTCCCCCGAGGCCTTTGACCGCCGGCGGTCTTAGGCCTCGGGGGAATTTCTTTTTAATTCTTGGATGACCTTGACCTACATTTGTGTGTGAATAAAAAATAAAATTTTTTTGTTTCACATGTAATCTCCGTCAGCCAACACTTGGCGGATTTTTTGCCAGAGTCCTGAGAGCTCGCAGAACTTAGAGCGATATGCGTAGAAGCGTTGGTTGTCTGAGCTGTGATTAAAAAATTTTATTTTATGTTCACACATAAGTAAGGGTAGCAGCCATCCAAGAGTTAAAGTCCTAGGGGTAGGTGCACCCCCCCCCCCCCCCCGGGAGGGTCCGACCGGCCGAGCCCCCCCCCCCCGAAAACTTTTTTTTGGAAAATTTTTTGACCTTGACCAAAATTTTTTTTGCTCCGGACGAAAAGTCCCCCCCCCCGGGGGAGGGTCCGACCGGCCGAGCCCCCCCCCCCTCGGGGGTGGAGGTGGCACTTTGGTAATTTTCCAGTGGCACATGTGCCCGGTTTGCCCCCACCACATAGCGTTCTAGGTTAATCCTTTGCCGTCCCGAGCTGCTTCATTCTGCTTTCAGACTTGCAGCCTGCTAGCCAACTCTACACCGCTCTCGTGACCATGGGTGTTCGCATCAAGAATTATCCTACTGCCTCGCCTGCTGTGACCTCCGCTCCAATGCCGACCACTTCGCCAGCTGTCACCTCCGCTCCAATGCCGAACGCCTCGTCCCTTTCAATGCCGATTCTTGATGTTTCGCAGATTCCACTGCCGCCAGCCACGACCGCTTCGCCACAAAAAATTATTGTGGACCTGAGACCCGGCGCTTCCTCTACCATCACTGCCAGCACTACGCTGCGCACAATTTTGGCCACGGTGACAGCTATGTGTACTGTGACAACACCAACAGTCACAACCGTGGCAAGTGGAAGTAGTGTGGATCCCGGCCTGGTAACCATAAATTTGGACTCGGACGAGGAAATTTTCGAGAAGCCGAAGGAACGGAGGTCACCTTCCAAGCCGTCTACTCCTATCAAAAATTATTTTTCCACCTTTGATCCTATCTCTCCCGTCCATAGCCCTTCCAAACCCGAACAAAATTTAACTTCTTTCCCTTCCACTTCCAATGACCTTCAAGTGGAGCAACCTACAAACAATAAAATTAGTGATGAATATTCACCTTTGTAAAAAATATTATTTAGCATTTAAAAACCCAAAAAAAAATATAAAATGTTAAAAAGGAAAAAAAATAGAGCGGGGGATAGAGCAGCAGATGCTCTATCCTCCGCTCAAAATAATAATGTCCGATGACCTTGACCTACTTTTGTGAATTAATTATTGTGGGGGAGAGCATTAGTGGTGGGGGAAACGTCATATATACGGGTAGTCAAGCCTCAGTCTCATTTGGTAAGAAAGAGGGAACGCTGGATCGGAGGTGATGGTAAGATTGACTTTATAGCAAATACTTTAACACTGCAATATTTTAACAGGTTGCTAATGTTTAGGAAATATTTTTATTTTTATACTTGCTAGTTTGTTTAATTTTAAAACTTTAAATATATTTTCTTTTGGTCAAATGCTTTTGCTATACTTCCTACACGCTAACACTCATATAAAGTACAGGATTAAGCTGATCTCTCGGGGAAATACTATGTAGCCACCTCACACTGGTGATCCGAATCGCATAGTATTGGTGATTTATACAACATAAATTTTTTTTATATGTTATATATCACCAATTCTTATTCGAGTCAGACCACCAATGTTAGGTGTCACATAAGTATTTCCCCGCGAGATCAGTCTTAATTCTGTACATTTTTTGAGTTTTGGCGTGTGGTAAGTGTGCCAAAAGCATTTGCTCAAAGAAATATATTTAAAAGTTTTAATTTTGAACAAGTTGGTATGTAAAAAATAAAAATATTTAACTTTTGCACCTGTTAATATATTATTGAAAGTATTTGTTAGAAAGTTGATCTTACTACCATCTCTTATCCAGTGTTCCCTCTTTTTTACCATAACAAAGGTGGCCTTGACCTATATATTAGTCCTGAATAAAAATTTTATAAAGAATTTATAACATTTTGTTCTGCGCATGCGCAGAAGGGTTTTTTCTAAGGTCACCCCCCACCACCCGTTATAAAAGGAGGTCGGCTAACCCAGCCTCTCATTATTGGATGAACCTTTGTGGAGTAAACATCTAAACGCTCTTGTGGTAAAAATGCTTCTTTGCCACATTTGTGGGGAATTTTTCCCTGATGAACATATTTTGCAAATCCATCTGGAATTGCATAAAGAAGAGGACAATGTGCAAGTAAGTGAAGACTATTTGGACTCTATTGAAAAATTTTTATCAGAACATCACAGAAGACTGGACGATTGGGAAAGCGAGCTGCAGTTGCTCCAAAGGAGGAGGCCAACCGTCATTCAGTTTGGAGGCGCTGGAACATCAAGACTTGGAAGGAGACCTACAGCGGACATGGACACGGACACGGACTCGGACTCGGACTCGGACTCGGACTTGGACATAAACATGGATTTGGATTCAGAATCTGAAGGTAATGGCATAACACAACTACGCACTATCGCATTGGAAGGACCTGTAGTCACACACTTTACAATAAATAATGTTCAATTGGAATTACAAAATTTTATTGACAGTGCAAAACTTTTAGTTAGTAAAACACTAAAGGAAGAGCTTAAAAGATTAAATTTTTTAAAATTTGGACTGGTATTAGACGCTATGTTCACAAACACTGATGGAGAAACATCACCAAGAGGATTTGTCACTAAAAACCGTACTATAACTTTTGCATCCAATATTGATGATATAATTGTGGAGTGTTTGGAAGAGTTATTGACGAAGCTTCAAGAGCATGAAGGAAGGGGATCTGGCTGGACGCTAACATCAGTGGAAGGTATGGATTTAAGAATACAAAAGCATGGTTATGGTATGAGGGGTAGTAGTTACATCCCTCTACCAAAAAAGATTCAAGAAACCAAAGCGTGTATAAATGTACAAAATTTTGACACGGAATGTTTTAAATATTCAATGCTAGCCAAATATGTTGTAAATAATACTTGTAGACCCGGTGTTGAATATCAAAATGTACAAAATAGATATAATTTTTGTGGTATGGTTTATCCTGTAAATATTAAAGATATATGTAAATTTGAGAAGCAAAACCCCGGAGTTAGTGTAAATATTTTTGGGCTCGATGACAGCAATAATGTGTACCCACTACGGGTTGTAAAGAGAGAACTTCGAAACCATACGGATTTATTGTTGATTACAAAAGGTGAAATATCTCATTATGTATATATTAAAAATTTTGATGCCTTAGTCAACAAACAGCTGTCTCGTATGAAGTGTAAAAAAACTTTTTGCAAAAGATGCTTCTGTTTTGTAAATAAGGATATAAGGAGAGGTGGTGCCCATCAAAGACCAGTGGTGGTTGTTGGAGCATCAAAGACTATGCAATGAAAATTACGAGTGTAAAATTAGTTTACCACCACCAACCCGATCTGTTGTACAGTTTAATCATATTAACCACCAGTATAGGATACCATTTGTTATTTATGCAGACTTTGAGTCTACACTTGTACCGCTGGAACACCCTGACGGTGAAATTACTAGAAGAACCAAGTACCAGATGCATAAACCAAATAGTTTTTGTTTGTTGGTTAAGTCTACCCTATCTGACCAACACTTGCAAAATTTTGGACTGACCACAACACCAGTATTGTACAGAGGTGAAAATCCTGCCAAATATTTTGTAGATATTTTGTATGATATAGCTAGTAAGGTGGAACAAGTGTATGATAAAAATAATATTGTTCCTATGTTACCCCTTGATGAAGAGGAGGAAATCCAATTTTTAAATGCTACAACTTGTTATATATGTAATAAAGAATTTACAGTGGACAATTATAAAGTTCACGATCACGACCATCTGACCGGATATTACAGAGGACCAGCCTGCAATGCATGTAATCTAAATTTAAAACTTCCAAATTTCATTCCAGTTGTGTTGCACAACCTTAGTGGGTATGATTCCCATTTTATAATACCGGAATTGGGAAGAGATACAGGCAAGATTGATGTGATAGCTCAAACTTTAGAACATTATATTAGTTTTTCTAAGAAAATTGGCAAAATAAAATTAAGATTTGTTGACTCATATAGGTTTATGCCATCAAGCCTTAGTAAACTAACTGATAATTTAAGACGACAGGATTTAAAGGAAACAAAAAAAAATTGTACCTGCAGACAAATTGGATTTGGTTTTAAGAAAAGGAGTGTTTCCTTATGATTACATAACCGGAATGGAAAAATTTGAAGAAACAAGACTACCACCCATTGAAGCCTTCAAGAGTAAACTGACAGACACGGAAATTTCCATAGAAGATTACAATCATGCCTGTAATGTTTGGAACCAATTGGGAATGACTACCTTAGGTGATTATTCTGATTTTTATGTTAAATTGGATGTAACACTTTTATGTGATGTAATGGAAGAATTCCGTAACACATGTTTTTCAGCATACGGATTGGACCCACTCCACTCGTACACATCTCCCGGCTTAGCATGGCAGGCCATGCTAAAATCTACCCAATGCAAACTGGAGCTATTGACCGACATTGATATGGTTTTAATGATTGAATCAGGCGTTCGAGGCGGATTAACCCAAGCTGTGACTCGACATGTAAAAGCTAATAATAAATATTTACCAAACTATGATGAAACTAAAGACTCAATTTTTCTTGGATATTTTGATGCTAATAATTTGTATGGATGGGCGATGTCAAGACCCCTTCCGTATGGAGACTTCCAGTGGATCGACCCGGACAGCATAGGTGACATTATGCAGATCCCACAAGATGGACCGACCGGCTACATTTTGGACTGCGACTTCGAGTATCCTGAACACCTACACGACCCCCACTACGATCTGCCTTTACTAGCCAGGACCGAAGTTTCACCCACTGGAAGATGGCCAAAGTTGATGATGACTTTGGAAAACAAAAACAGATATGTAGCACATTATTTTGTTGTTCAGCAAGCCCTGGAATTAGGATTAATTATCACCAAAATTCATCGAGTTTTAAAATTTTCTCAATCTTGTTACTTGAAACCCTACATAGACTCCAACACCGTGAGGAGAGCAGCAGCCACATCAGCTTTTGAAAAAGATTTTTATAAACTGATGAACAACTCAATCTTTGGGAAAACTTTAGAAAATAAGAGGAAACACAAAATTGTAAAATTAGTAAGTGATCCAAGAGCATTAGAAAAACTTGTACAAAAACCAAATTTCGGAACCACTATGATAATTAATGAAAATTTAGTAGCGGTAAGCATGAACAAAACCAAGATTGTTATGGATAGACCGTTGTACATAGGGATGTCAGTATTGGATATAAGTAAAACACATATGTATGATTTTCATTACAACAAAATGGTACAATATTATGGACGAGAAAATATCGGAGTAGCCTACATGGATACGGACGCACTAATTTATTGGATCAAGACGCAAGATATGTATGAAGACCTTCGAACGTTCAGACACAAAAATGATTTTGACTTCTCCGACTACCCAAGAAATCACCCAAACTATAATGAAAATAATAAGAAAGTTTTAGGCAAATTCAAAGATGAATGCAACGGAGCTAGCATGGAAGAAATTATTGCATTAATGTCAAAATTGTATTCTTTCAAAGTGTACAATGGAGAACAAGAAGAAACATCAACCACCAAAAAAGCAAAAGGTGTAAAGACAGGTTATTTAAAGAAAAATATAAACTTTGAACATTACAAAAACTGTTTATTTAACGACAACACCTTAACAGCAAAATTTAACACCATAAGAAGTGAAAAACACAAATTATACAGTGTTACAGAAGTAAAAAAAGCACTATCGGCAAATGATGACAAAAGACATATCATGGATGATAAAATTAACACTCTTCCTTTTGGCCACTACTCTCTTAATCCTATCAACGACTAACCTATTCTTCGTCCCTCTTCGACCCTCTACGACCTAAATTCCTTTTCCTTCCGTAAAAAAATGGGGAACACGGCAAGCCCAACGCCGTGTTCCCCATTTTTTTACATCAATTTGAATGACCTTGACCCAGTTAAATAAGGGTATAATAGAATACAAAAAATATTTTTACTTCATCTACCGAAGAGGAAGGATAAAATTATGGATTTAAAACAAAAAATTGTTAATGAGCTTCATAAACCGGCTAGAAGAAAATTTCTCCGAAGAAATACTGTTATAAAAGGAATGAATGATCTATATCAAGCGGATTTAATCGAAATGATTCCTTATAGCAAACAAAATAAAGGATTTAAATATATATTGACTATTATCAATTGTTTTACAAAGATGGCAGATGCTTTACCGCTAAAAGATAAAACTGGCAAGAGTGTAACAAAAGCCATGGAAACGGCGATACAGAGAGACAAAAACATCATAAAACACTTACAAACCGATGATGGTAAAGAATATTTCAATAAAGAATTTTCAAATTTAATGAAGAAACACAATATAAACCATTATTCGACTAATTCAGAGGTAAAAGCATCAATCATAGAAAGATTCAATCGAACTTTAAAAGGTGCGATGTACAAGATGTTTTCAAACAGAGGATCGCACGTATGGATTGATATGTTACCAAAACTAATAAAAGATTACAATAACAAGTTCCATAGAACAATTGGTATGAAACCAAACCAGGTGACTAGTAAAAATGAAAAACTCGTATTAAAACTTATAAAAATGAATACTAAACCAAAAGTTGAAAAACTAAAGCCTAAAACGTTTAATGTTGATGATAAAGTGCGAATAAGCAAATACAAAGGTGTATTTAGTAAAAGATATCTGCCAAATTGGACAAATGAGGTTTTTACCGTATTTAAGGTGCAACCTACAGTACCGGAAACTTACATTTTAAAAGATAATAAAGGACAATTGCTCGAAGGAGGGTTTTATGGACATGAAATGTTAAAATCCACAGTAGGTGATGTATATCTCGTTGAAAAGGTGTTGCAACGGAAAAAAGATAAAGTTAAAGTGCGATGGTTAGGATTTAATAAGAGTGAAGATTCTTGGATACCTAAAAAGGATCTCATATAATGAAGGAGCATCATTTTAGGTTCAACCTTTACAAAGGATGGAGATAATATCGCAAAAGGATAGTTTTCCTATTAATAATATTGATGAACTCACGGTGGACAATTCAGAATTAAACAGTGGCAAACATGGTGTTTTATTACCAAACACGGTGCGTTGTCTTGTAACCGGTCCATCCAATTGTGGTAAAACAAATGTAGTATTCAATTTGATTACAAACCCAAAAGGATTGCGTTTCAATAACTTGTATGTCTTTTCCAAATCATTACAACAACCCAAATACCAATTATTAGAAAAAATATTTAATAATGTGCCAGAAGTGAAGTATTACAAGTTTAATGCAAGTGAAAGCGTAATGCAACCGCATGAAGCTAAACCATTTTCAGTTTTTATATTTGATGATGTATCCTTTGAAAACCAAAACACTATCAGGAGCTATTTCGCTATGGGGCGACATAACAATATAGATAGTATTTACATAGGCCAGACTTATAGTAAAATACCAAAACAATTGATAAGAGATAATGCAAATGTGTTAATTGTATTCAAACAGGATGAAACCAACTTAAAACACATATATTACGATCATGTCAATGCGGATATGTCATATGAACGGTTTAAAGACATATGTGGTAAGGCTTGGGCTGAAAATTATGGATTTTTGACAATTATGAAGGAACAACCACTAAATAACGGCCGATACAGGATAGGTTTCGATAAATTTATATTAATTCACTAACCACTATATCATACAATCATTCTTGTACAGCACGTCTTGCTACAAACATGGTTAACCAAGAAAAGTTAGTAAAGGAAATTAAATCACTTAGTGATTCTATTCGGGCTAAAAATAGAGCGTTAAAGTTAGGTATCAGCGAAAGGGAGAAATTTCTCGAATCTACTTTTAAGCCTATTACAGAGCCTTTGAAACAATTGAACAAAAAATTGGCTAAACCTTCTTTTCAAGGAGATATTATTGCTCCGATAACAGAATATGAAAGGGAAAGTGTAATATCAGAAGATATTAGCGATGAGGACCCGGAAGCCTCCATATTTAGTGATACAACGGCAGAAAGAGAAGATGTATATGCTGGTAGTGAAGAAGAAGTGATATCTATAGCGAGTGAAGAAGAAAAAACAGAAGGAGAACCATCAAACATAAGCTTATTGGGTGAAAATATTCATACGAAAGGACCTTTAGGAAGGAAATACTTGTTAAAACTGTTAATTGGAACTAATTCTACTAAAAAATACCACAGTTATGGAGCAAGAATGTCCAAAGAAGGTGTAATGGTTGGTAATAGCAAATTAGATGTCGATGAACATGATAATATTCGCGTAGGTGATCAAATATATAAGGGGACAAGGGGACTATTTGAATTATTATTTCAAAATAAACCTTTAAAAGCATTGGTAAAAAATGATGATTTGGAAGTGTATAGCAAAATTTTGGAACAAACTAATGCATATAGAAGAAATTATTTACCTGAAGCACCCATATATAGAAATAAATCTGTAAAATATAAAGATTTTGTTTCCAAATTAATACCGATTATAAGAAGAAAACCTGTAAAAAGAAGATTAGTAGCATCCACTTTAGATTTAAGTTCCCCAGAACCGAGAAAAAGAAGCAAATCAGTCACCGGTAAAGGATTGATGAAGAAACTATACAATACAAACGTAATTTATTACAATAATATCAATAAATTGGTGGATAGAATGAAACTAATACATGAAGCCAAAGAAGCGGGTCATACTGGATTGGAAAACGAATGGGTGGCTTTAGTGGATGAACTTAGAAACCGCGGGGTAATCTTATAAAAACGCGTTACTCCCTAAAATGCTAATCAGTTGCACCATGAGTGTCGACAAGTTCGGACGATATTCCTCGGATGGATTATATTACGCGAATAACTTAAAAAGAGGTGCTGGTTTACCACAAACACCTGAAGGAGATTATGATATTAGTAATAAAAGGTTAAAAAACATAAAAGATCCCACGGACGAAAACGATGCAGTAAATTTAAAAATAGTAAAGGAAAAGATATCACCAACATTAAGACTACACAATAACACATATGATGCAGAAAATCATAGAATTATCAACGTTGGTAAACCAAATGAAAATGGTGATGCAATAAACAAAGGTTATTTGTCATCTGAATTAAAAAATACGTTAAACTTCAATGGAAAAACGTATAGTGCTAACAATAAACGTATATCCAACGTAGATGACCCTAAAGATGAACAAGACAGCGTGAATAGACGCTATTTACATTCTATAATACCTGAAAAGACAAAAGATGGATTTTCTTTTTATAAATTTGTTATTAATGATATAGGTTATCCAAAAACTGAAAACGATGCTGTAAATCTAAAATATATTAAAGATCATTGTATCATACGTGATGTAGGGGTTATAGATTGTTTTAATAATTGTTTAGCAAATGTTAAAGATGGTTCGGCGCCATCAGATGGTGCAACAGTGGGTCAAATGATGGAAACCTTAAAACAAGAAACATCTGGATTTGTAAAACAAGACCAAGTAGTATCGCGGAAAGGGGATGTATTTGTGCAGGGAAATGAAAAGTTTACATTACTTGAAGAAAAGAATAATGCTTGGGATGGTAAAGGAAAGAAATTATCATATATAGGTATGGGTACAGAATTCTTTGATGTTCCAGTTGTAGCACAAACTATATGTTCTAATCCATATAATGATGAACCGTACATATGTAGGTTTAAAAAAAAATACGTAACGTATCTCCTGGTATCAACGATTTCGATTGTGTTGTAGTTAGTCAATCTTTGATATTAGATAAACCAACTGGTGATATTTTTAATGCAGATGATAAGAAAATAGGTAATTTAAAACAAGGAAGTGATCCAAATGATGCTGCAACTGTAGGACAGGCTATAACAACTTCATTAAAGGACCATAAAGTATATACTTGTAATAATAAACGTATTACAGAACTTAAAGACCCTCAACATGTGGATAATGCTGTTACTGTTAATTTTCTTATTAAAGTTTTAGGAAATGCATTATTTGATATGTTCAATATTATTGCAACCCGTACACGTTGGGGTAATTGGGTGTCTGAATCCGAGAGAGGTAATTGGATTAAAAAGGAAATTTTTAATAAATACTTTATTAACCCTAATACGCAAAAGTTTAGATCATCAGATTGGGGTGATATTGATTTTTAATATAACAACACAATAAACTACTTCATTTATGTCCAACTCGTCATAGAGTTAACACATAAGTTGTACATTGCGGTTATAAAAGGACAATAATGACATTCCAGTACATCAGTCCATATCGAGACACTGTAAGGAAAGGAGGCGGTATTACGTCCACAGCGGTTTCTCTGTTAAGTAAAGCTTTAAATCGAATTCCAGTAGGATCTGTCGTAAATAGAGCAATAGACGCTTTACCATACGAATTTCACATACCGGGAGGTTATCAGTATTGCGGACCAGGAACTAAATTGAAAAAACGACTGGAAAGAGGCGATCCAGGCATAAATAAGTTAGATCAGGCTTGTAAAGAACACGATATAGCATATTCCACATTTAGCGATACAAAAAATAGATCAATAGCTGATAAAAAGCTCGCGGATATAGCTTGGCAACGGGTAAAGTCTAGTGACGCTAGTATTGCAGAAAAAGCAGCAGCTTTAGCGGTAACAGCAGGTATGAAGGCTAAAACAGCGGTAGGAGGTGGAAAAAGGAGGAGAAGAGTGAAAAGGAGATCGGCAAAGACAAAACATGGAGGGAATATTAGAAGAAAACGACGTTCCACCAGAAAGGGTAGCAAAAAACCAACAGTATGGTCAATGGTAAAAAACGGGGCAGGTCTATACCTAAGACCGTATCGTGCATATTAAATAAAAGAAATCAATTAGTAATACCACATAAAGCGTTAACAAATATCGAATTATTTAAATACATTTCATGTCTAAAAATACCTTTTCTTCGCGGTGTCTTTATGAAAGATGATTTACCAGTTAAAATGTGGAAAAACGAAACAGGCATTGTAAATTTAGATAATTCTGAAGGTCCTGGCACTCATTGGGTTTGTTATAAGAAATTAGGTGATAATATATATTACTTTGATAGTTTTGGCAATTTACCACCACCTAAAGAGCTTGAGCATTACTTTAAATCTGCTAAAAACATATATTACAACTATAAAAGAGAACAACCTGATAACACTTTAATATGCGGCCATTTATGTTTGGAATTCCTAGCTAAAAGTATCAGTCACAATTGAGATGTCTTCCTATACGGTATCATTAACAGGAAAATCGTCCACTTTACGAAGTATCCTTTTCCCAGCGTTACGCTTGCAAAAAGGAAGATTTTGGGAGGCGGCACTGTTAGATTTTACAACTTACAACTCTATTCCCAATGTTACGGAAGATAAAAATAACTTATTGCATTATTATAAAGGAAAAGATGCCAGTGAGAAGTTTACAGACTTAGAAGTTTGCAGTTTACCCACAGGTTCTTATGAAATTGATCATATTAATGAATTTTTGCAAAATAAAATGGGAAAAGACAATATAACATTAAAAGGTAATAACAATACTATGAAAGCTGAAATAAACTCCAAATATTATATAGATTTTACTCAAGAACACTCAATCGGTGAATTGTTAGGATTTCCCAAAGATAGCCCAATTTTAGAACCAAATCAAACACATTCCGGTAAACAAACTGTAACTATACTAAAAGTTAATAGTATAGATATAACTTGTAACATTATACAGGGAGCTTACAGAGATGGAGCAAATACTCATATAATACATACTTTTTACCCGAGTGTACCTCCAGGATTTAAAATTGTTGAAAAGCCGCAAAACCTAGTATATCTCCCGTTGAACACCACTTTCATTTCAGACATCGTGTTGAACGTATTGGATCAAGACGGTAACTTGATAGATTTCCGAGAAGAGCCAATTACGGTTAGATTACATTTAAAATCGACACTTTAATACAAAAATCATGGGTTTATCATTTAAAAGTGGACAGCCTACGGGAAACCGCATTAGTAGCTCTTCAGCTGTGGAGGAGTTAACACGCGAGAACATTCGTTTCTTAGAAAAGATTGGTTTAAAATTAACCGATTATGGATATACTGGATATAGCGCAGGGTCCGACATTCGACGAAACACTATGGGAAAAAGAATATCACACCCACAACCCTTACACTTCATCAAAATTGAACAATAACGATGAAATTCGTATTCTTATACAACATCAAGACATTTACACACTACCATGTGAAAGTTACTTGTATATCGAAGGAAAAGTAACAAAAAAGGACAATAGTGTAGGTACAACAGTTCCATTTATAAATAACCCTATGGCTTTCCTGTTTGATGAAATTAGATATGAAATATCAGGTGTAACAGTTGATTCAACTAAAAAAGTAGGTATTGCAACAACTTTAAAGGGGGTAACATCTATATCACCTAATGAAACCAATTTACTTCAACCGGCCGGATGGGTTTTACCTGAACATGACACAATCACTCCGAATACAAAGGGATATTTTGATTTTCATATTCCATTACGTTTGTTGCTTGGTTTTGCTGAAGATTATAGAAAAATTATATTAAATGTTAAACAAGAATTAGTTTTGTTGAGATCTTCTAACGATAAAGACATTATTAAAGCTCCAGACGGTACAACAGATGCAACTTTAGAATGGAAATTAACATTAGACAAGATTGTATGGAGAGTTCCACATGTTAAATTAGCTGACGAGCATAGAATGCTACTATTAAGGAAGTTAAAGGCTGATCGTGATATTGTAATTCCTTTTAGAAGTTGGGAATTCCATGAACATCCAAGCTTGCCAACTACGGATCGTCACACTTGGACTGTTAAAACATCTAATTACGTAGAACGAGCCAGGTATATTATATTTGGTTTACAAACAGATAGGAGAGACAGCATCACAAAACATGCAGGCAAATTTGATCATTGCAACTTAAAAAATATTAAAGTTTATTTGAATTCACAATTTTTCCCCTACGACAATTTAAATGTGTCATTTAATAATAAAAAGTACAGTATATTATACGATATGTATGCGAGATTCCAAAATTCGTATTACGGTAAAACAAATACACCTTTACTATCACCAGAAGAATACTTAGATGGTTACACAATAGTTGTAATTGATTGTTCTAAACAAAATGAATCAGTAAAATCATCAAGTGTTGACATAAAGATTGAAATGGAGTTTAATGCAGCTATACCTGCAAATACAACTGCATATTGTTTAATTTTACACGATAAAATTGTCACTTACACACCTTTAACAGGAATTGTTAAAAATGTTTTATAAAAACTCCTTTTTAGAAATTTTCAATCACGGGCGCGATTATAAAAGCGGAGCGCACAGACCGCTCCTGATCAGTTTGTTGCCTGACGTCGTATGGGTAGCATCATCTTCAATATGGCTTCTACAAGTGGTACAACCGAATGCGATATAGAAAAAGAAATTTCAGAATTTTTGGACATGAATGGACAGCAACACGGCGCAGATCAAGAAGAAGAAGAAAAAGGTAAAAAGAAAAAATATTTGCCCAAGAGGAAAAGAAATGTGGAAGAAAATATTTCACCAAATATTTTGATGGAAGTATTTTTACGAATTTTTTATCCAATTTCTTCAAGTTTGGATAAAAGTGTTTTAATTGGAGTTATGAAATCAACCGACTATTCACCTACAGTAGTTTTAACTCACGGAACAAAAATGATTTTGTTTACAGCCAATGCTTGGGAATCTTTTATGAAACACCTCCATTTGTTGGAATGTTACTTTAATAGCAACATGTTTGGCAGAAAAACAAAAGTAGGACTATTGGATTCAGACTTGGAAATTGATATTATTAAACACCGAGGTGAACATCAAATGAGATTCAGGGATACAACCAAACATGACATAAAAATTCAACTTAACAGAGAAGAATTTTTTATTTTGACATGTGCAACGGAACCCATAACAAGATATTTAAGACAACTAGTATTTTCCAGTTCAATTATTAAAGATTATTTAACAGACACTTTGGATAAACAACCGGACGCACCAATTTTGTATGGACCTGTGGACACTTCAATATTCAACAGAATTCCTCATGAAGTTCAAATGTGGAGACAATTGGAACAATATGTGCAAGAAAAAAATAATTTTGTAAAATCTGATGAAGAAACACATTTCAGTGATGAAAAGGATCAAAGTGATGAGAATGACTACAACAAGAATGACCAGATGGAAAGTTAAATAAAATTTTAAATTTTTTCACAACATTTTACACTAGAATTGGCAAATTTTTAATAAAAAATTCAAAATTTTGTGGGTGTAGGCCTACCGGGGATGGTGCCCACGTTAAATATACACCAACGCGCCTTCAACTGTACGGCCTGGCATAAATACGTGCCTACCGTGGTGTGGAAAACAGTTGACCTTCCGACACCGTGATGGATAGACGGGTGACCTTTCAAATGGACATGGAAGAAGAAATCAAGTCCAAACCGGGTATTATTGAATTTCAGGCGTTTCGTGGTAACGATGATCGGTTCATTATTAAAGAACTAGTATTTTATGATATAGATAAAAATATTCCTTATACATTTTTATTCAAACCACCATGCTCTTTTTCTTCACTAACCACCAAAGCCGCAACCACAAACCGATGGACTTGGAAATATTTTCATCACATCGATTGGTATGACGGTTTTACCAGTTATTCAGACTTGTATCATATTATGCATCAATTTTCAAATAAATTTACTAATATTTACACAAAGGGACTTGAAAAGAAAAGATGGATAGAACAATATACATCAAATCCAGTCAAAGATGTGCAAATTGATAAAAATTTTAAATTTATTTCTGAAAACGTTTGTATTTGCACACAAAGCGTAGAACATGAAAGGGACAGACACTGTGCATTAAAAAACGCTTTAAAATTAGCTACTTACCTGCAAGATGGAGAAATCGGTGGTGGTGGTGGGGGTAACGTCGATTATAAAAGCGAGGAGCAGACCGAGACTTGGCATGAGTATTACTCGAGACTCCGAGACGACAACATCTCAGAGCTAGAAGACAGCGAGGACGTCTAAAACAACCATGGCTTCCAACCAGTTTCTGCAGTCTTTGGTGGAACAATTCAACGCCCACTCCAAGTCTAGAATTTTGCCGGTAAAAAAATGTTCAGAGCTTAAGGATGAAAAACATTACATCATACATGCTATGAAGAAGATGGAAACTACAGTCGGCGAGGCAATCTGCTGCAGCTTGAGCGAAGCACCATATACACCGGGGGATGAAGCAAAATTTCAAATTTATTTGCCAAAAAGATTTGTCCATCTGCTACAAAATGAAGACCTGCGCTCCATTCAACCGGGATGCCTCTACTTGGTGTCCCACGGATCCAGCGGCAGCAACTCCACCGAGCTGACCATCCATATAGCCGAGAAGCAGCAGTGTTAAATAAAAATTAAAATTTTTCTTATATCTGTTTGTATTCGCTATATAATTGTTGTCATGTAATCTTGTTTGTACTGTATTAAATAAATATTACAAAAAACAAAAAAAATAAAAAACAAAAAAAATAAAACAAAAAAAAGGCAATATATCAATATGTGAAATAAATAAACAAATTTCACATATTGATATATTGCCTTTTTTTAAAAAGCTCTGGGGTGACCTTGACCTTTGACCTTTGCACAAATTAAACAAAATAAAAATATTTTTCAAACAGCAATGCGTGTGTGTGTGTGTGTGTGTGTGTGTGTGTGTGTGTGTGTGTGTGTGTGTGTGTGTGTGTGTGTGTGTGTGTGTGTGTGTGTGTGTGTTTTCCCCCCACCATTTTGGGTTACCAGCATACAGACTGCAAAGAAGTCCAGTTTAATTGCAACTGTCAAACGATGAGCACCCTATTTGAGCTTTGTGTAAGAAAAATTATTGAAGATCAACAGCTATTTAGTCACACTTTACCATCCAACGCCCCGCAGAAAATAAAAATTTTTATCAAACAGTACAAACTAGACAACAGAGGTTACAACACTTTTGGTTGGTACAAGTTTGGTGATGGTACAAAATTTTGTCGTAGTTGTGGAAGGGCTGCTGTCACTAACCCGGCACAATTCCTACAAGATGATGGATGTTTACAATATGGCCATGTAGCTCCAGTTTTAAGTTACGAAACACCTAAAGAACTTTGCGCCATTTGTTCAATCAATATGTTTAGTTGGAAAAAATTTAACCACCTCCCATCAGACAGCGTATAAAAAGTCCTTCCCCCACCACTATTTCATACTACCTTCAAACAACCATGCTAATATTCATTCTGCCTTTGGACATCACACGAAAACATCAATATGGCTCTCACTGTAAAATGCGCAAATTATGAAGAAGTATTTGTAAGAAATCTGCAAGAATTAAACGAAATTGTTCAAGAATTTAAATCACTAATCGAACAGGGATACCGACTAAACATGCAAATTTTTGCATGCAACACATGCACCCATGGCTTCAGGGATGACGAGCCGCCAAGGTCACCATCATCATCAACTTCCTCGGCCTACTCCTCCAGATCGTCCATGAAGACTCAAGCCAGTCCAAACTTGGAATATTTCTCCTGACTAATATTTATATTTTGTATCCTTACTTTACTTCAATATGCATATTATTGTATTGTATTGTAATAAAAGAATAAAAAAGAAATAAAAAAAACCTATCTTGCTACAGTTTTGTAGCAAAATAGGATTTTTTAAAACACAAATTGGATGACCTTGAACAGGTTCTAACATGTACAGGTGTAAACGTAACCACAAATTTAAAAAATATTTTTATTTCCTAATGGATAACCTTGAAACTTCCCCCCACCATTTTTCCTCTTGGAGACCTGAGAAACAACACCAATGTGTTTCATTACATCTTGATCTTTCAAGCTGCAAACATGGATATTCCACCACCAATATATGAGGCTGATGTAGCAGGAGGACAGAGGAGGAGATGCCAGCATGCCAATCTAGTGGAGTTGATGGAAAGAAGAATTGAAGAAAGGCAGATCAGGAAGGATACCATCATAACACAAAAACTTTTAAAATTTGATCTACTCATGCTCTTGGCCTTACTGATTGCAGTCTTCATCTACTTGGTATACGCATTTTTCTACTGCCTAAGGTGCACACAGTATGCTGATAAAGGAGACAAATTGCCAGTTTTCAACACTACTCTTTAAATAAAATTTTCTTTTTTAAAACTCCAAATGGTTGACCTTGAACATGTCTCAACCTGTCTGGTTGTATCATAAAACAGAATTAATTTTCCTCTAAGAAACCAAACCCCCACCACCACCACCACCACCACCACCACAATTCCAAAAGAGCAATCCTACATGCAAGTCTGACTTCATTTCCAGCTCAGCTACGCTAGCGGTTACACGATACAATGAAGTGGGAATTACTTGTTGACAACCTTGAACACCTCAAAGAAATTTATGAAAAACTGCACATGTTATTACTTCAACATCCAGGGATGGTAATTAAAATGGATTTGGAATACGACTGTCCAACCATCGACAGTATGGATATACCAGAAGGAGTGGTCCACAATACAGAAGAAGAAACTTGTTGCTGTCAAAGTGGCACTTCAACAACAAGCACAAGTTCATCCAGCGCATATGAGGATGAAGGGGGATTTTTGTAAATAAAAATTGGATAAATAAAATAATGAAAGGGACTGACACTGTGCATTAAAAAACGCTTTAAAATTAGCTACTTACCTGCAAGATGGAGAAATCGGTGGTGGTGGTGGGGGTAACGTCGATTATAAAAGCGAGGAGCAGACCGAGACTTGGCACGAGTATTACTCGAGACTCCGAGACGACAACATCTCAGAGCTAGAAGACAGCGAGGACGTCTAAAACAACCATGGCTTCCAACCAGTTTCTGCAGTCTTTGGTGGAACAATTCAACGCCCACTCCAAGTCTACAATTTTGCCGGTAAAAAATGTTCAGAGCTTAAGGATGAAAAACATTACATCATACATGCTATGAAGAAGATGGAAACTACAGTCGGCGAGGCAATCTGCTGCAGCTTGAGCGAAGCGCCATATACACCGGGGGATGAAGCAAAATTTCAAATTTATTTGCCAAAAAGATTCGTCCATCTGCTACAAAATGAAGACCTGCGCTCCATTCAACCGGGATGCCTCTACTTGGTGTCCCACGGATCCAGCGGCAGCAACTCCACCGAGCTGACCATCCACATGGCCGAGAAACAGCAGTGTTAAATAAAATTTAAATTTTTCTTGTATCTGTTTGTATTCACTATATAATTTTTCTCATGTAATCTTGTTTGTACTGTATTAAATAAACATTACCAAAAAAAAACAAAAAAAAAATAAAAAAATAAAAAAAATAAAAAAGGCAATATATCAATATGTGAAACAAATAACAAAAAGTTTCACATATTGATATGTTGCCTTTTTTTAAAAAGCTCTGGGGTGACCTTGACCTTTGACCTTTTCACAAATTAAACGAAAAAAAAAATATTTTTTCAAACAGCAATGTGTGTGTGTGTGTGTGTGTGTGTGTGTGTGTGTGTGTGTGTGTGTGTGTGTGTGTTTTCCCCCACCATTTTGGGTTACCAGCATACAGACTGCAAAGAAGTCCAGTTTAATTGCAACTGTCAAACCATGAGCACCCTATTTGAGCTTTGTGTAAGAAAAATTATTCAAGATCAACAGCTATTTAGCCATACTTTACGTTCCAACGCTCCTCAGCAAATTAAAATTTTTATCAAACAGTACAAGCTAGACAACAGAGGTTACAACACTTTTGGGTGGTACAAGTTTGGTGATGGTACAAAATTTTGTCAAAATTGTGGAAGGGCTGCTGTATCTAACCCAGCACAATTCCTACAAGATGATGGATGTTTACAATTAGGCCATGTAGCTCCAGTTATGAGTTACGAAACACCCAAAGAACTTTGCACAATTTGTTCAATCAATATGTTTAGTTGGAAAAAATTTAACCACCTCCCATCAGACAGCATATAAAATCCTTCCCCCACCACTATTTCATACTACCTTCAAACAACCATGCTAATATTCATTCCGCCTTTGGACATCACACGGAAAACATCAAGATGGCTCTCACTGTAAAATGCGCCAATTATGAAGAAGTATTTGTAAGAAATCTGCAAGAATTAAACGAAATTGTTGAAGAATTTAAATCACTAATCGAACAGGGATACCGACTAAACATGCAAATTTTTGCATGCAACACAAAATGCACCCATGGCTTCAGGGATGACGAGCCGCCAAGGTCACCATCATCATCAACTTCCTCGGCCTACTCCTCCAGATCGTCCATGAAGACTCAAGCCAGTCCAAACTTGGAATATTTCTCCTGACTAATATTTATATTTTGTATCCTTACTTTACTTCAATATGCATATTATTGTATTGTATTGTAATAAAAGAATAAAAAAGAAATAAAAAAACCTATCTTGCTACAGTTTTGTAGCAAAATAGGATTTTTTAAAACACAAATTGGATGACCTTGAACAGGTTCTAACATGTACAGGTGTAAACGTAACCACAAATTTAAAAAATATTTTTATTTCCTAATGGATAACCTTGAAACTTCCCCCCACCATTTTTCCTCTTGGAGACCTGAGAAACAACACCAATGTGTTTCATTACATCTTGATCTTTCAAGCTGCAAACATGGATATTCCACCACCAATATATGAGGCTGATGTAGCAGGAGGACAGAGGAGGAGATGCCAGCATGCCAATCTAGTGGAGTTGATGGAAAGAAGAATTGAAGAAAGGCAGATCAGGAAGGATACCATCATAACACAAAAACTTTTAAAATTTGATCTACTCATGCTCTTGGCCTTACTGATTGCAGTCTTCATCTACTTGGTATACGCATTTTTCTACTGCCTAAGGTGCACACAGTATGCTGATAAAGGAGACAAATTGCCAGTTTTCAACACTACTCTTTAAATAAAATTTTCTTTTTTAAAACTCCAAATGGTTGACCTTGAACATGTCTCAACCTGTCTGGTTGTATCATAAAACAGAATTAATTTTCCTCTAAGAAACCAAACCCCCACCACCACCACCACCACCACCACCACAATTCCAAAAGAGCAATCCTACATGCAAGTCTGACTTCATTTCCAGCTCAGCTACGCTAGCGGTTACACGATACAATGAAGTGGGAATTACTTGTTGACAACCTTGAACACCTCAAAGAAATTTATGAAAAACTGCACATGTTATTACTTCAACATCCAGGGATGGTAATTAAAATGGATTTGGAATACGACTGTCCAACCATCGACAGTATGGATATACCAGAAGGAGTGGTCCACAATACAGAAGAAGAAACTTGTTGCTGTCAAAGTGGCACTTCAACAACAAGCACAAGTTCATCCAGCGCATATGAGGATGAAGGGGGATTTTTGTAAATAAAAATTTAAATTTTTTTTTTAAAACTTCAAATGGTTGACCTTGAACAGGTTTCAACATGTTGAATAATGTGGATAAAAAATAAAAAAAAAAATTTCTTCAATCTGATCACTTAACCCCCACCACATAACTGGGTACCTAGGATGCACGGAGTGACTTGGTCAGTCGCTATTCAACTCTTGCAGTGTGCACATCACACTTTTTCCGCTCAATTTACATAACTGGAGTTCTAAATGAAATATTTAGCTAAAACTTACATATTTCACAAGTTTTAAGCGAAACTAAAAATCGCGAAAAAAATTATTTTTTTTTTATTTTCATATGGTTCAAAATTTTACAAGTCCCAAGCTCACCTAAGAAAAAAATTTAAAAAAATTATTTTTTTTCATTTAGCTCAAAATTTCACAAGTCCCAAGTTCACCTGAGAAAAAAAATAATTTTTTTTTTATAATGTTTCCAACAAGGATAAACTCGAATGAGTTGTTGGAAAAAAATAATTTTTTTATTTTTTCGCATCTGACCACTTTACCCCCACCACGCGGTCTAGTACCCGGACGGCACGGTGCTGTCCGGTCAGTCGGCGTCCGGCTCCCGCGCGGTGATGACACCACCACCACCATCGGCTGTTCGCAATTTCGTTTCCAGTTGGGCTTCGGGTTTCTCCAGTGGGTAAGTGGAAATAAAAATTATTTATTTTTTTAGTTTTAAGAGTGGGGTTGCTGGGGTTCAGGTCAATGGCCTCTGAGGAATGCCGTACGTCACATTTGGTAGGTTTTTCGGTCGAGTCGCTGGAAAAATAAATTTTTCTTTGCACTTTTGTGGTTCTTCGTGGATTTTCGCTCCGCAGCCGGATACGAGGAACCACAAGAGTGCAAAGAAAAATTTTTTTGTCTTTCCACGTGACCTTGACCTTAATTACGTCAATGACGTCATTATGGTGACGTCAGCGGTAATGACGTCGTCATGACGTCATTTCTATGACGTTATACCTATGACGTCATAGATATGACGTCATCGATGACGTCGCCGATGACGTCATTCGTGACGTCAGTGACCTTGGTGACGTCAGCATTCCTCAGGGGTCATTGACCTGTCCCAGCAGCCCCACTTTGCCACTACTAAAATAGCTCACAAATTGTGTTTAACACCGATTCTTGCCCTTAGGTAAATAGGGAAGGTTACCTCCAGCATATCATTTTAAAGCTCATAATGTGTGGAAGTTTTTCTGACATTTGACAGTTTGTAAATGGGCGCATAAATTATTGTTCATAAGTAAGTAATAGTACACTTTTTTATTTTACAAAATATTGATTTAAAGTAGATTTTACAAGGCTTAAGATTATTTAATTGGGACAAACTCTACTTATTCTAAAATTAAATTTGGTGTTCTTTCTTAAAATGTCATAAAATTGCAATAGATTGAGTAAAAGCCGAGGAAAATAAGAATCTTTTGACACTGACTATCAAACACCCTGTACATAGAGTGTGTACAACCTTTAAAATGATATTGACTATGTGGGATAGAAAAAAAGATTTTAAATAGTAGTTTAATTGAAATATTACTTTTGAACAGTTATACAATTTAAACTAAATGGTCCAGGAAATTAGTTCTTACAAGTCTCGATGAGGCCCTTACTGTTATTGTAAAAAGTCCCCATCATAATGAAGAGGAGCAACTCCTTGGTCACTGGGAGCAACACACGTTAAATGCATAACTAGTGTTTAGTACTGTTAAAGAACAAAGTGAGCAATATTTTACTCTTCCGATTAAATGTATCAAACCACAGAGTAACATATCTCTCTATATCATGCAGCAATCCATACATGCAAGTGACGTTCATCACTTGGTTTTACATTTTGACAGGCAATTATATAACAGTCCGATAGATCTATTTAACTGTCAAGTTCGAATTTACTACAATATGCCTATGTCTTACAGGAAAAATTTTAAACCATACATAAGAAAATTAAACTCAGCCTATACTTGAATAGAATAATTTTTCTCTTAAATTTAGGATTATGGCTACGACGTAAAAACCGTAAACAAAGTAGCGTATTCAAATGTGAGGTTTTTTAAAATTAACAAAATTGTTAGAAGAGAAGGTTTAATATCAAGTGCCCAAAGTAAAGAGCTGGCTGGAACCATTCCTTAGTCCGATCACGAGGTTAAAAGTCCAGAAATAACGAAGCAGGCCAAGATGTTGGAGCAACCACGTCCCTAAGGGCTTCGTGTCGGTCACTGCAACGTCTGCAGATTTCCCTTGTTGCCTGTTGCTGCCTGCATGATGGATCATACCATCGTTCAATAATCTGTTAATGGTGTGTCAAATGCTATGTCCAAGTAACAATGAGAACTTTTAAAATTGGAATTGAAGTTGTATGAAAATAAAACAAAGTTAATTATTGATATTTACAAAACTTGGGGTCAGCTCTGAATAATCTGATTTTAATATTTTGTCTGAAATATTTTTTTTGCATTTTGCTTTAGACAAATAATTAAGAACTCTACAAAATAACTGTACCTATTCAAATAGGATTTACTTAAAGCCATACTTAATAAATAAATCTCTCATCATTCTCACATACTGTTCGAAAATGCTTTGAAAAGCTTGGAGTAATGATAAATAATTATTTGTTTAAAAACAATAAAATTTTTTTACAATATGTTAGTTTGGGAGTAGTTTTAAAGCTGTGTGTTGAAAAACAGAACGTTTTGAAGAAAATAAATTTTGGTTAATCCAATGAATTAAATTTTTTGACAAAAATAGTACTAAACTCAATGAACGGCTATAAATTCACATTAACTATTTAAGTCTATCTTATATAACTATAAAAACAAATATATGTATCTTGAATCTTTGTGTCTTTGTTTGTCCTTTGTGAGTGTGTCTTCTTTGAATGGGATCAAAACTGTTGGAACAATTGACCTGACATTTTGCAAACTATTCTTTATTTACTTATAGTGTAGTAAAATTAGTGTTGGAAAATGAAAAAATTTTTGGACAGCTGATTTCTTCTGGAATTTGTTCTATGGCATCCCCTGACCTTCCTCACAAAAGTCCCCTGAAGTCCCCCTTGGGCAACATGCCCAAAAATTGAAAAATGTCCGCCATCTTGGAAAATTCCAAAAAACCGCTATAATTTCGGCATTTTTGATACTACAAACATGCGGTTTGTGTTAAATTGCTTGTAAACACTTAAGGAGTAATATAAAATCGAGTAAAAGTCACAAAATGTAATAAAAAATTTAAAAAATTGTTATTTTCAAATTTTTTGGTGAAAATTTTTTTATTTTAAATTATATTTTCGCGTTTTTACGTTCGATCTCTTAAAATACGAACTTAAAACCCTCACCATTTTAGAGAGCTTAAAAAGACGAATAATTTGGTATATCGAAACATTATTTTAACTACAGTGGTTCTGGAGAAAATCTTGTCCAAAAAAAGTCCTATGTTATTCTTATGGACAATTTTGGCGATTTGGATGCTTTAATGTTTTCATTCCTTAATGTGCTGAAATCATTTAATTTACTCCTAATAAACTACTAGTCTGGTTATTAATAATAGAAAACCCTTATTATACAACAATTATTTACGAAAAATTGTGATAAAAACTGTTGTATGCAACTTAGTCTATAAGTTTGATAATAGTATTGTATATCCTATTCTTGAATTAACATGCAGTGCCCTTTTTAAGGTTTCCTATTTGTTAAATTAGATGCACCGATTAATAAAATAACTAAAATATCATAGTTACTCCTTTCATCAGTAATATATTGCAGTTCTAATGTTATATGGTATTGTAAACGGTTTTTGAACGGTCCAAGTGACGGTGGATTTGTCGTCGATCAGCTGGGTTCAGCAATATCATTATTGTTCACTCGAGAGTATTATTCTATTCTAAGTTGGTAGCACTGATTACTCATAAAACAGCTGACTTCTTGCATTGTTTAATAATCTTCTTTTAGTTATTATTGTCATGTTCGTTTTAAGAATGCGTATTGAACATGTTACCGTGCTTAATTTTTTAAAGTATAAAGTTACCAGTCGTGTTTATTATTTGTGTTTAGATGTAATTATTCTAGTAGCATGGTATACTTACGTAAGTCAATAATATAGAAATAATAGTTGTTATTATTCACAATCCTCGAGGAAAAACAATATGAAATTTAATGTTTGATTGAACGGCAGATTTCATAATAGCTCAGATATAAAAACTGTAGGCCTATGTATATATTTTTGACTAGGCCTATAGCCAAAAGATCAAAATTAATATCAGTGTTTTTATTAATACTATTTTCAAAATGTCCGTAATGAGCTACATTAATGAAAAACATTATTTAAAAGTATTAAGAAAATAATTGTTAGGCCTATTGTTTTGGATTTTTGAAACTAAATTGAAAGCGTAAAATTGTTCTTTTTCATTGATAAGGGATGATTTGTCATTAAAATTTGTAAATAAAACAATATTACTGAATATGTAAATATGATGTGCTACTAGTTTAATTACTCTCTTAAATTGTTTCTGAAAAATTAGGTGTTCGTTGCCTTCTTTTTTAATGAAATAAGAGTTTATGAACAGTAAATTTACAATTGGACATGTTTTATTATTTTCGATAGTGAATATAAAAGATTTTTACAGTGATGGGAGGGTGTTCTTACTTTATTGACGATGATGGTCATTATGTATTATAATGTTCAACAATTAAACTAAAAACAATATGGAAGAGTGTGAGAGAAATCATAGTTCATGCATTTTTTGTTCCGAGGAATTGGAATTGTATCCCACTGTAACAGTGAAGAAAGGTCTGGCAAATATAAGACTTATAAGCATTCAGCGAAATGATGGCATTTCAAATCTCATTCAAGGTCTAAGTTCTGTAATTGTGCACATTCAGTGCAGAAAGAAATATGTGAGTCACCCTAAACAAAACAGTGTTAAAATCAGCCTAAACAGTAACAGTGTAAAGGAACATAGTGTTTGTCTCAGAAGATCAGAAGAGCCAATTGAATTAAAAAGTAGCTGTTTGTATTGTGGAATCCTGATTGACCGTCAAAAGATTAAAAAAAATCCACAAAGGTTTCATATTTGCCGGGTTGAAACGGTAACAAAAATTGACAGCATTCGCAAAATATGTCTACAAAGAGATGATGAGTGGGGTAGAGTAGTCCTTAATAGAATCAATGAAAAATTTGACTTGGTAGCTGCAGATGGTCAGTATCATAAAAAATGCGATTCTGCATTTTCTGTTATTGGTGCCAATGTACCTAACAAAACGGATTCCTCTAGTTTACGTGGACGGCCCTGTGATAAGAACAAAATTTCTTCTTTCAATCAGCTGTGCGATTTCCTGGATTCCAACAATGAATGCCAGTATCAACTTTCTGATCTCACAAAGAAACTTTCAGAATTTGATCCAGAATCCTCACCGTACTCTGAGAGGTATGTTATCGATAAATTGATTGAGCATTATGGACCTGCAATTTTGGTATC
This sequence comes from Neoaliturus tenellus, assembly GCA_030545055.2. Taxonomy (NCBI): domain Eukaryota; kingdom Metazoa; phylum Arthropoda; class Insecta; order Hemiptera; family Cicadellidae; genus Neoaliturus; species Neoaliturus tenellus. The sequence goes on from CM061532.1 coordinate 172,053,969, forward strand.
ACCAAATTGGAAAAACATTGGAACGGTTGTCAGTTTCCGCCCAGTAGTGTCAAGACTTTTAACAGACCAGTGGTACAAAGCCCGAGAGAAAAACAGTTTGGACGAGAAAAAAAGAATTTTGAATGCAGCCATATCAATTCTTCACGAAGAGATGTTTTCAAAAATTTATGAATTGGAAACCTATCCCTCTTTAGAAGAAATTCAGAATGGGGGTGTTGAGCAAATCGGGGAACTGCTTTTACATTTTCTCCATCGTTTAACCAAATCTGGGACTGGCGTATTAAATGATAAGAGAGTCCTTACAATTGCTCATTCAATTGTATCTACAGTTCGCCCACGATCTTTTGTGTCAGGTATACAAATAGGACTTGCAGTGCATCTGCATCGAAAATTTAGATCTAGATCGTTAATTGATCTTTTGAACAATTTAGGCATTTGTGCGTCATACAGTGAAGTTATAAAATATGAAACCTCAGTAACCATGAACAATCAAAACGAAACTGAAGAAGGCGCTTTTGTGCAGTTTGTTTTTGATAACGCCGACCATAACACGTGCACTGTAGATGGTAATGGAACTTTTCATGTTATGGGAGGTATAAAATGCGTGACTCCAAGCACTGCTGTTAATAACCAACTCCTTGTACCTCGGCCGAAATGTATTCCATCAGCAGAAATTTCCGGTAAATTTGGTTTTATACCAATAATACCTTATGATAAAGTAAAGAAATCAGGGCTAAGAAGCATAGTAATGGAAGACGTCCTTTCACTTAAACTTAAGCCAGATAGTGCAGATCTCTCACGCTGTCTAGATTTTGTATGGGTAGCTGCACCCTTTAATAAAATTGAGAACACTGTAGGGTGGAGTGGGTTTATGGAGACTGCAGCAGGAAAAAAAGACCCATTTGATACTTCGGCAATTTTGCCTCTTCCGTTTGTTAACTTGGATCCAAGTAACCTTACTACAATCTACACTTGTCTCTGTTTCGCTGCCGAGGAATGTCGGAAGAAAAGTAAAATGTGCATAGTTACGTTTGATCAACCACTTTTCTTAAAAGCAGTGGATATTGTTAAGGCAGCTAATAGTAGTGACATTGTCTCCTCAATAATTGTTCGTTTGGGGGGATTCCATCTATTGATGAGTTATATGGGAGCCATGGGAAATATCATGTCTGGAAGTGGATTAGAAGAACTTTGGCAACAAGTTTACGCAAAAAACTCCATAACTCCTATGCTCTCTGGTCATGCATACTCACGTGCTATTCGTGCGCATTCTCTAACTCAGATTGCAATAAGCACAGTTCTGTTCCAAAAACTTATAGAAGACAAAGTCATGGACTTGAAAGACTTTGATGTGTTGAAAACAACATACCAAGAAATCGTGAGTCAAACCCAAACTTCTAAAGTAGATGTGAAGGCCAGTGTTTTGCCAATCATTTTAAGACTTGAAGAACACTTGACAAAAATGACTAGCTTCAATCGCACAGCCAAGCTATGGTTACAGTACGTATATCAGGTAGACATCATCCATGATTTTGTTAGGGCTGAAAGAGAAGGGGATTGGCAACTGCATTTGTACACTGTTCAACGAATGTTACCCCACCTTCATGCAGCAGGTCATTTGCACTATGCTAAATCTGCACATTTGTACCTTCAAAATATGATGCAACTTGAATCACTCCTTTCAAGGGCTGAATTTGAACAATTCGTCGAACAGGGATATTTTACAATACGCCGAACGAACAAGTTTTGGTGCGGAACAGGTATTAATGAGATCAATGAAGAGTTCTGGCGGTCTAACCAGAGGCCATGGTTTGACCGATGCAGTTATTGCACGGTGGATTAATGCAATGCCAGGCACATTACTTGTATCTGAGGCCATAGAACGTTTTTCAGAGACTGCCAACAAATCCTCAGAGCAACATGTGCAGTTAACAAAAGCTTGGCAAAAGCGAGATAGCTCTGACATTTCTAAATTTACAAACTGGCTACAAAAACGTTCTCCTTTCAACAGGCAAGACAATCTACTTGTGTCTCTATCTTCAGGAGTTATCGCAAATGAGAAAGTGAATTGTGATGCTGCGGTCGAAGTAGGAGAAGCTGCTGTCAAGGATATGACTGGGAAGACATTTTTAAATGTAAATATAAGTCGCAAAGACAAAGTTTTTACATTAGCGGCAATGGGAAAAACTGTGCTAGTTGGGGAAGATCCGGTGGTAGTGAACCCTAACCAGCTCTTTCACAGAATTGCATGCGTAGTGAGGACAGACAAAGAACTTGAAGACTGCCTGCGGTTTGAACTTTCCCCACAACCACAAGCTCTCTTTGACAATACCTCAATGCGAAAGAGCACCAAGTCCAAACTTATCCAGATTATTGAAGAAAAGTCTGGTAGCACCACGGTTTTGCCAGAAACCCCAAAATTTATAATTGATGGTGGCGATCTTCTCCACCGATTACCATGGCCGAAAGGTTCTACATATGGGGAAGTATGTGATGGATATGGGCGATATATAAAGAAAAATTATGGTGAAAATGTGACAATCATTTTTGATGGATATGAACTCTCAAGTACAAAAGATGCAACTCACATTAGAAGAGCGATTGGAAAATCAGAAACCCATGAAGTGGAGGTGGATTCCTCGGCAAATGTTATAGCGGCACAACATAACTTCTTAGCAAACTCTGCTAATAAGTCTAACTTTATAAAACTTCTCGGTAACCATCTGCTAAAGATGAACTATACTGTTCTACATGCCTCGAGTGATGCTGACGCTCTCATTGTTAACACAGCTATTGAAGAAGCAAGTGCAGGATTTAATGCTGTAGTTGTGGGTGAAGACACTGACTTATTGGTCCTTATTGCAGCCCTAGCAAACCCACAAAAAGGGGTTTACATGTTGATACCAGGGAGCTCAACCAAAGAAAAAAAGTTTTCAACAGCAGAAAAATGCAAGAAGGCCTTGGGAATATGAAACACCACATTATGTTCATTCTTGCCATGATGGGATGCGATACAACTTCAGCTCCATACAAGAAGGGACACATTACTGGTTATAGAAAATTGCAAAATGATATTCAATTGCAATCACTAGTCACGAAATTCAACGACCCTTCTTCAACACAGGATGACATAGCAGTAGTAGGTAAGTAACATATTATAACGTTGACTGTTTTATATGATAAAAATCTCATTGTAAATCCATCGAGACCTTTTTTTTTGTCTTGGTCATAGATATATTTTACATCATTTTATATTATTTTTCAATTTAAATAAAGTGGAAATTTTGAATCTTAAAAAATCATCCAAAGGCACACATAAAATTTGAGTGAAATATTAATTTAAAAGTTCTTGACTTGGTTCCATGATGCACAACAAAATTAACATATTAGTCAATAAATTATCTCACTCAGTCATCAATATATTATTTCAAAGTATCATTAAGTTCCTGAATGTTTTCATTGTTATTTTTTTTAACTCGACCATATTTTGCTAATTACAGTAATTGCTGTTAAAAGTATAACTCAGGCTTGTATTTCCAGGTGAGGAATTTTTTGTCAAATTGTACGGTGGGAAAAGTGGCGATGGACTAGACAAGACCAGATTCAAGAAATACGTTCAAACAGTAGGCAGTAAACCACCGAATTATGTTCTTGATCTAGCAACCCTTCCACCAACCTCAGCTGCAGCACGTGAACATAGCCTTCGTGTGTACCACCAAATCCAGGAGTGGCAGGGTAACCATTTGGATCCCAAGGGCTGGGGTTGGAAGATAGAAAATGGCCTTCACGTCCCTACAACATCGAAGTTGCCACCAGCACCCGATCATCTCCTTCATCTTGTTCGCTGCGTCTGCAAGAGTGGTTGTGACAACAAATGCGAATGTCGCAAAGGTGGTCTTAAATGCTCCACAATGTGCAGGGTATGTGCAGGAGAATCTTGCAGGAACAGACCGGACCCTATAATAGACGATGACTTCACTAGTGAGAATGGCGCTTTCGGAGTCGAACCGGATTCTTCTGTCATCAGAAACCGAGATGGAAAACAAAAACGTACATCAAGCCCATTTTTCAACAGTGCCAAACGAAAGTGCAAGAATACTTAAACACGAAATAACATTTTAGAGTAACGTATATGTTATCTTACTCTACGTCTACAACGCTTATGTCTATGCTTATAACTACAATGTCAACGCTTTGCCTTAAGTTTTAGCTTAACATTAAAAGATCATTATGATTTTAAATAACTTGGATTGTAATTATTAAACAAATAGAGCCAATAAACACTATTTATTTATGTAACATAGAAATAAATAGACTTACATAGAATTTTTAAGTTTTCATTTATTTTAGATGTATAGATGTATAGAGTTAAGACTTATTAGAAAAAGAAGAAACCTCCTAGAGTGCTAAACTATAAAGGGAAACATTGCACTCTTTTGTTGGTCAATTGTTCTGCAGCGACGTCAATACTAACTTTATCACAATTTTTCGTAAATAATTGTTATATAATAAGGGTTTTCTATTATTAATAACCAGACTAGTAGTTTATTAGGAGTAAATTAAATGATTTCAGCACATTAAGGAATGAAAACATTGAAGCATCCAAATCGCAAAAATTCTCCATAAGAATAACATAGGACTTTTTTTGGACAAGATTTTCTCCAGAACCACTGTAGTTAAAATAATGTTTCGATATACCAAATTATTCGTCTTTTTAAGCTCTCTAAAATGGTGAGGGTTTTAAGTTCGTATTTTAAGAGATCGAACGTAAAAACACGAAAATATAATTTAAAATAAAAAAATTTTCACCAAAAAATTTGAAAATAACAATTTTTTAAATTTTTTATTACATTTTGTGACTTTTACTCGATTTTATATTACTCCTTAAGTGTTTACAAGCAATTTAACACAAACCGCATGTTTGTAGTATCAAAAATGCCGAAATTATAGCGGTTTTTTGGAATTTTCCAAGATGGCGGACATTTTTCAATTTTTGGGCATGTTGCCCAAGGGGGACTTCAGGGGACTTTTGTGAGGAAGGTCAGGGGATGCCATAGAACACATTCCAGAAGAAATCAGCTGTCCAAAAATTTTTTCATTTTCCAGCACTTTTTTGGCTTAATTTTACTACACTATTAGGAAATAGATAGGCATATTCACATTTTTCATATGTGAATATGCTCTGCCCAAGTGCCAAGTTACATTTTATTCTTATGGACATGATATTTTTTATATAACTATACATAAACGGATGCATAAGTAGAAATTTAAACATATAAAGTATACAACGAAATGTTTTTGGCTTCTAAACGGAAAAGTAACATCTTCGCAGACTTGTCGTAAATACAACATATGGGGAAATTCGCTAACAGTGTGAAACAAGGAATAGCCAACCTTCCCAGTCTTTTATTTAAAATAACAACTTTTACTTGGTTCATCGTACATTGTAAAATATGAGCCAAAGAATTTCTTAATATCAGCGTAAACCATAATTAAAAATAAATAATTAGTAAATAGATTAATTATGTGTTACCCGCTTGGGTGCGATACTTTAATTATGTGGTGAAGTAATTTTCACGTCGTCCAACGTTGCCCTCTGTTTGGGGAGAAGTCAGAGGGGTAACTTCGCGATGTTGCTGGGGAAACGAGTTTACGACCAATTCCTTCACCCGATTTTAGCCCAGTAACGGGGTTTCAGCTTGAAATACTCTTCTAAAGCAGATGTGAGGTGTTTGACGTCACCGCAATGTTGCCTTTGGTAAACCAACTTTTTTAACAGGATTGGGAAAACCAATTACTATAATTTTCTAATTTTCTTCAAGATGTCTCGTAAAACGAACACAAAATTAAACTTAAAAATATTGTTTTTTTTTACAAATACAGTCTTTGATTGGGTTTTAGAATTTAGTCTTTGATTTTATTTTTTAAATATTTTTTATAACTACTTTTCTCTGTCAAATTATAATTAGGTCCAATTTAATCTAAGATAAATAATTCATAGATAACTAAACAATGATCAATAGTAATAAAATGATTATTTACTTTGAAAAATGAATTTTTCTATGGCGCTTTTGTTACAACTACAATGGCATTGTACTTAAATTGTATGTACAAAATTTAACTTATTTAAAATAAAATAGGCCTACTTTTTTTATCAATAAGAATGTTATTTTGTAGGTTGGCATTGCGTAAAAAGTAAATATACTGCAGTCCATTCTTAATCAAATTACTATTTCATAAAAAAGTTATTCCTTTTATATTATGGGAAACCAAATTAATAATTTTAACATTGTAACAACAACTTTTTATGATTCTTAATAACATTAGGGAACCTAAAAGATGTTTATTTTATATATAAATCAAAACTTAAAATGCAAGGAAATGCTTAACTTTGGTCAAAAATGTTAATCGAAAGGTGAATTTACTTGTTTTGGTATTTTATAAGCAACATGAATTGTAAGGATTACTTATAAGAATATATAAATAACTTTTATTCTGATTTTAACCAAATATCTCACAACCCTATATCAACAAGTTTACTATTTGGATTTTTTTAAATGAGATAATAATACCCATCACTACACTGTAAATAACAATTCAATTTTGTTGGTAATGAAGACCTATGCATATGGTGATAAAAGGTAGAAATCTTAAGGTATAATGAATCATATAAATTAATTAGGCTTAACATGCGCCCTTTATGTTTAAGAATTTTAATATTTGAGTTATTTTGGTGTGTTAACTTTCTAGCCGAGTAAGTTTCATGTAAACGAATTGTCTTATTATTTAGCATGGAAAATAAGCAGCTTAAATAGGAAAAAATGGATCCCGGAGGAAATCAAGATAAGAAGAAGTAACAAAAATAGCAAGTGGACCCAAGGGATGGCGGTTGACACGCACTATTTTTGGAAACAGAACCTTATTTCTTAACAATGAGGAAATGCGCTGTGTTGAATTTCCGTACGTTATATCAACTTCATTAAGAGGTAATATTTTTAATTTTACTACGAATCTGAAATTATAGGTTCCAAGTTGTGAAATACTAGAATTTTAACGTAGAATTGTTTGGCATCCTTTAAATGCCTTGAAATTTTTAGAAATTTCCTGTATGACTGTGATTGTTTGTAAATTTGGAATTAAATATAAAACAATCAACCCGTCAATAATAAACATTTTTTATTGTTACCCTATACTTTCCAGGAGGGATGGGGTGTACATAAAGTAAAATATTATTTGTACTTCTGATTAATATGGGGGGTTTCATTGATTTTAGTCCTTAATATGCATGTTTTAGGTTTACTATGCATATAAAAGAAAAATCTTAGAAACTCTTTTTTTTATAACATAGTCCTCTCTGAAATAGTAGTTCAGGTAATTAATAACATTTTTCACATATCCGGATAGTAAATTTAAGATCACAAATGGCAAACATGCAAGTTGGTGTGAGTGAGTTAGAACTCTCAGAAGTTGCGGGTGTTATCAGTGACGCTGACGGTTAGAAGTTGGTCTGCCTCGCGGGGGGCCGAATGACGACGGAACCTTTGTCTCTCGTTTGACGCGAATCAGATATCACAAGCAGTGTTATGCGATGCTGCCGTCTCCAACACCACTCGCGGTGGAGGTGTGGGTTACAAAAGAGCACAGAGACGGATCGTATGTCCTCACAACATAGGAGAATATGGATAAGAGCGTTGAGTGAAGTGTAATCCGATGCATCCATGTTAAGATCATATATCTCCAAATATGTTCCTTGAAATTGTAGAATAAGTAAAAATACAGTAGTCGACTATATGAATAAACGACATTAAAATAAATCATACCCATATACTATCAACAAAAACCTCCGCCACTTCATTATAAAAATATATATATATACACATTGCTAAAAACTATACGTTAGCATATACAGTCTAACTGTATGACATCACTCAACTGTATGCCATCTACCACAAATATTAATTAATGGTTTATTTATGTGTCGACTGGTTACAAGACAATGGATATACTGTATAAATCTCTCAGTGTCAGGCAGTGGCCCTCGTCTGCCCGTGACATGCGTCACTTGGTTTACATTTTGACAGAGGATTACGTAACAAACAACTACCCCATGTGTCCACCAAAACATGGGAAACTTCAACTCCCCAATTGAACCGGGATGGATTTCAATTAGAAGGATTTTGGAATTTTTAAAATCAAGTATTGAAACAAGCGATTTTATGGGGAAACATATGTATTCTTTTAAATAGAATATAATAAACGAAATATTACAATAAACAATAATGTTACAATAAACGAAATATTATAAGGGAGATTCGAATATATAGTTACAAAATAGGGCATGATAACGATTTTAGTCTAGGCTTAAAATCAGTCATGAATAAGAAACCAAAATATGCAGTTTTACTTAGAGAAGAAATTTTATGAGATAAGTAGGATCCTGAAGGAAATGGAACATCGCGATCGTTCTGTTATCATGATTATAAGGGCGAGACACTGAGACATTGCCGGCACGCCACTGCGTTCATCGGGATGATGTGAAAAGGACCACATTAGGTTGGTGTTAGGTATCGTTAGGTTTCGTTAAATCTCCTTCTTGTGAGGTTCCAGTGAGCCGAAAAGCGTGTGGTTTATTTATTTTTTTTACTTTGATTTTGTTCTGTGTATGGAGTGCTGCATGGTTTGCATAGACTGTAAATTTTAACTTGCATTGATGGACTGCTCTTTGATAGTCAAGAAGATTTTGTATCTGATTGTATTTGCCTTTCCCTTTAGATTTAGTTAGTCTTAGTGGCATCGCCTTTTGTCTAACTGATTGAATGGCTGAATAAAGAAGCAGTTTGATATAGTAAACAATTGGAAAGTTAAATATTTTGTCTCTGTTCAAAAATTACCAAATTAATAATGCCACAAGGTCTTTAGTAAGCTTGAAAATATGAAAAATGACGCTCCTGTGTATCAACTTACGATATAAAAAACTGGCAATGAAAAAATAAAATAAAAAAGGTCGACTGTGGTGAAACATAGAAAATATATATCATATCATAGACATGAGATTGCCATATTAACCTACCGTATGTTAAAACCGAGGTATATGACGTAAATGTATATTTCTATATTTAACTCTAATAAATCAACAAATCCTTCCTGCTAGTCAAATTACATTTCGCAAATATTCTAAAGTCATCTCTCGATAAACGTCTTTGCAATAACAGGTGACGCTGATTGCCTCGGAGAGTTTAAATAGAGGCTTCCTTTGATCAGATCGTCTTAATTTGGATTTGTTTCTGTACAAGAGGGTTTTCATTATGATGGCTGAGGTGCTAGAAAATAATTTAAATCCCTGAAATAACTCAATATTATATTTATCTGTACTAATATTTATCCGAGTTAAATATTTTGTAAATAAACGGTATCAGATAACTGACACATACTTTCTCCCAACAATATAAAAACATGTGTTAAAAGCTTTAAACATTAATGTCTAGATGACTCTGTCGGATAGTTACCAGCTGAGCAGCGCGAGCTTGACCCTACGCGCGTCTGTGACTTTTAACAACGTACTGCGTTTACCGCTAAACGAAAAATTGAATTTTCTCCGCAACCACTTGACGTAAAGCAATAATTTAAAGTACTGGATTATTTAGTTTTTTGAGCTTGATTTAATGGTGATGAGTAAAATTTATTTTGAGACAACAGCTATTTTGAAAATCAAAAAAATTGATTTTTTAAACACTTTTTACTCCATAACTTTTGAACGCGCATTTTCTCGGAGATGCGGGTGGTGTCATTTTATCCACCATTTTAAGCTTAATAAACCACAAAATTTTAATCAAAATCGTTAGAGCCGTTTTTGAGAAATTTTGATTTTTGACGATTTTTGAGGGTTTTTGGGGGTAAAATACCCTTAAAAATCAAAAATTCAAAAAAATGAAAAAAACGCCTGGAATTATCGTGGATTTGGACCTATATACCAAATTTCATTAAAATCGGACCATTAGGGCATTCTCTAGCTCTGTTTACATCCTGACACACACACACACACACACACACACACACAGACATCACTCCGAAAACCACTTTTTTGGACTCAGGGGGAACCATAATGGATAAATCCACCAACAACTCAAATTCGAAAATTTTGACGAAAACAATACTTTCTCCATATACTATGGTATAGGGGGAGAAAGTAAAAAATTGTGGGAATCAATAAATAATAACGAAATTAATTAATTGTTTTGGTTGTTGAGACAGTAAAAAATATGTTACAATTAAAAATAATGGTTGATTTATAAAGAAGGACAAAATATATATAAGGTAGCAAGGTAGCATTGCAGAGGTAAAACAGCTTGTTGTATTGTTAGGGGAGTAGCAAGCTGTAAAAACAAACGGAAGGAACGAGAATAACCGGCTAGCTGTTGTAGCTGCGTAGTGAATAATTTCACTGGAATTTAATACTGAAACGATTTTGATGAATGTTTACATTTGAAATGCTTAATGCAGCAAACCCATTTATACTTACTTGTATACTTACTTGTATACTTGTTTTCTTCATCTTTGACCGACGACTGTCGGATAGATTGTGTCAAAAAATATATTTACATATAACATACTATATACAACATACATTTATTTACACTAACACTTGTGGCTATATTGGCGGACGGGTTTATTCAAAAAAGGGGTTCGTCCCTCAGCTCTTCAAGGGTGTATAGAGGTCTGTTAAGCAGCCTATCCCGCAAGACTGTCCTGAATGCCTCGGAGTTCAGCTCACGCACATTTGCCGGCAGGGTGTTGAAGAGCCTAATAGCATAACGAGGATAGCTTTTCAGTGAGCTAGACAGACGGCAGCGGGGCATGTCAAGGTTTTGCGCATGGCGAGTTCCGTATGTATGTCGTTCTTCTCTCCTAATAAAGCTGGACTCGTTATCCTTGAGGAGGACTAGGATATTAAGGACATACTGGCTATGGACAGTGAGTATACTCAGTTCCTTAAAAAGGGGCCTACAGTGCTCATTGTGCCTAGAGTAAGTTATTATTCTCACTGCCTTCTTCTGCAACAGCAATATATCGTGGACCGCCGACGAATGCCCCCAGAGAACCAGGCCATACATGAGGTGGCTGTGAAAAAGAGCATGGTAGACAGTTTTAAGATAATCTGTCGTGATCAAGTCGCGCAGTTTTCTCAGAAGGTACAAGACCCTCGATAGCCTTGTACAGACCTGCCCGATGTGGTGTCTCCAGCTCAGCCTACTGTCCACCCAGAAGCCTAGTAATTTTACTGGTTCTCCAACATCTTCACATTGTTTGAGGGTACATATGAGGGACTGCGTTTTATCTTCATTAATTTTAAATCTGTTTGCAATAAACCAAGTCCTAGCACAGTCCAGCAGATTGCAAGCATCAGTCCGCAGTTGAGCAATGTCTAGGCCTCTAGATAGTAAAGTTGTATCATCAGCAAAAAGCAGAGTACTATCGTTTAGTGACAGGTCATTCACCATGATTGTGAACAATAGAGGACCTAGAACAGAGCCCTGCGGGACTCCATGGGAGAGTTTTTTAACGTCAGAAGAGGCTCCATCAAGGTTGACAAGTTGTGACCTGTTAGCAAGATAGCTGGAGAGAGTTTTCAGTACAACACCACTTATACCGTACTTCTTAAGTTTGTCCAAAAGGATTTCACGAGAGACAACGTCAAATGCCTTACTGAGGTCACACAAACTTAGATGAACAGACTCGTTATTTTCAAATGCGTTGGTGATAAAATCTACAAGGCTCATGAGAGCTGTGGTCGTGGATCGTCCGCTTCTAAATCCGTGCTGAGACCCTAAGAAAAGATCGTTGGCTGCAAAATACCTGACTAGTTGTCTCTTCATGACGGCCTCTATCACCTTCGAGAAGGTAGGCAGGATGGAGATAGGCCGAAAATTCGATACAAGTGATGAGTCACACTTCTTATAAATAGGCACAGTCTTAGCTACTTTTAGGCTGTCAGGAAAAACCCCATTATCAAGGCAGAGGTTTACAAGAAGGCTTAGTGGCAATGCTAGTACATCTATAATAGATTTTAAAATACTTGAGGACATCCCAAAAACATCTTGACTTGTTGAGTCTCTAAAGTTCTTAACTATTGATAGAATATCGGTAGTACTCACCTCTTGCCAGCGGGAAAAGGAACAAAGGTTTGAGTGGTCCACCAGAGCGTCGACAGGATCATTCTGTAACATGGGCAGGTTTGAAACTATGTCATCTGCAACACTTACGAAGAAGTTATTGAAGTCGTCAGGAGACGCTAATATTGAGGGCCTAGGACCAGCACTACGATGTTTATTAACAATGTCCCATGCAGCCTTACATGCATTGGGAGAGTTCATGATGGACTTTACATTATAGGCTTTTTTGGCTTCCTTAACCTTTGAGCTGTACTCCCTCTTGGCTTTAGTATAGAGTGAAAAATATTTCATTTTCATGGATTCGTCACCAGGAAGCTTATAATGGTCATGAAGTAGAACTACGTACGAGCGTAATCTTGCAAGTTCAGGCGTATACCATGACTTGTCCCTACCCACAGTGTTCCTTTTACCTGTCAGTTTATGGTTAGATTTGTGGATCTTAACAGGGAAAATGTCATCAAATTTATCTTGAATGATATTAATAAATTGCAAAAAAGATGATTCAGGATCTACAGCATGCTTTAACCAGTCCCAATTTACTAACCTCAATTCAGTATGAAATAAAGGAAGGTTATTAATATTAATAAATCTTTTCTTTACTACGTAGTTTTCAGTCCAAAGTGGTTCGGGACTTACCTTGTTTAATGTAACCTTCATGACCATGGCTCCATCATGATCGGCCACCAGAGCGTTGGTAACCTCCACACTCCTATCCCAAGAATCTATGTTGGTCGCAATCACATCCAGGCAAGCGTCTCCCCGAGTTGGCAGTCTAGATGTAATATATAGCCCGTAACTGCGAAGAAGATTGACGAAGATGGCCTCCTCCTTAGAAGGATGTTCCAAATGCACATTGAAATCCCCACATAGTACAAGTTTTTTGGGCTCAAATTTAATTAAATAATCCAAGCAACGTTCAAGTTGGCTGATGAAGCAATCAAATTCTGAATCCGGTGACCGATAAACAGACACCAGAACCGTGGACAAATCCAACACCTCCACAGTAGCAAGTTCAAGTACAAATTCGATGCAATAATTTTCAAGGCTTATTACTTTGTACTGGAATCTGTTAGATGCATAAACAGCAGCTCCACCATTTTTGTGGTCACTACGACAATAAATATTTACAAGTTGCAGTCCTTCTAGTTTCCTATAAAAGTCGATTTCATTCGCATTTAGCCAATGCTCCGAGAGGCACAGGAAGTCACACTTAATTTCATCTACAAACATACAAACAAGGTTATATTTAGTCCTTAAGCATTGGGTATTAAGAGAGGCAAATTTCACAATTGTAGATTCTCCGACTGGCCTCAAGTGACTAGGCTTTTGAGTGCTTGCTAGGCCTTCCTTTACACACTTAAGTTTGTCTATTGCACTAGGCCTAATATCTTTTCTTTCCAGCCCTAGCCTATCACTTGAGACATCACTAAGTCCTTTGGGTTCTGTAGATTGTCCGACCTAAAAAAGAGTTAGGTCTTTTTATATCACTTTGACTTCGTCTAGATGGGATAAAGCTTCTCACTAAAACGCCCTGTGGCCAGAAATTTGGGTCTAGTATGTCTTCGGCAAATTTCTCAGGTACACCCACTTTGAAGGATTTATAAGTCTTAAATCTTGTTTTTAGCTCATTACAGTCGCTACCACAGATATTCTTGTCCTTTAAATAGCTTGTAAGCGATTCCGTCGTAGTTTCCGGAGATATTCTTGAGACAAAGAAAAGTGAGAGCTTGCACGCTGATTTGAGGTTATTTGAAGCACCACTTGTTCCAATAATAATACTATTCTGAATGTGCTTGCTTTTTAGGCAATTTTCAGATTTATCCACTTTGTCTTTCAAATTCGTTGATTTTTCAGCCACACTAGAAAAACACATACGATGAGATTGCAGTTGTAATACTGCAGCGTCATTAATTCTTGCTGACTGTCCGCCGTTCCCACTGCCAGTTTCAATTCCACCCATTTCAGCTGTCGCTGCCTCCCCAATTTCAGTGGTATGTTTCTCTTTTCCATGAACAGATATTACGTCACTCGCTTTTTTTTGTGTTTCAGTCTGCTGTTGCTTCTTCTCCCCGTCAGCTTTTTTCAATTCCACAGCTTTGTGAATTTTATTTCCCTTCAGTCCAACCAATGAGGTTGATTTATTTAATTCTTCAGTCTGATTGGCTTTTGACGATAAACTGTCATTTTCATTTTCATTCATACTAACATTCAACATGTCAGAACGGTTTACTAAATCAGATTCTAACTTATGCAACTGCATTATTTGTTTAACTCCGACTTTGGTCTTAATATTAAGATTGATGAGTGAATTTACTTTCTTTTCCAAGTTTTCTCCTAACTTTTGAAAGGATGATAAACTGTCTTTAATGAATTTTAGCTCACCCGTAAGCATGTTTTCCACCTTTGTCTGGATGATATGGTCCTTTATCCTCTCGTCACAATCCGAGCAAAACCATCTAACAGTCTTTTCAATCTTTTTGATATCGTTATATTTTTTAACTGAAATATCTACGCACTTTGCATGATACCAGGAATGGCAAAAACCATCACAAAAAAGCGATCTATCATCGTCTTCACAAATAATTTCACAGACCGGACACTTCAACACACCATTCACGTCCGCCATAGCCACAGCCACCAAGACGTTCAACCACCATTCATGTGTTTTACGTGTAAGATACCTTGATGCAATTTCTAATAAAATAGCAAGTTAAATTATCATAATTTGAAATTATTTTTATTTGCTGTTTATGTATACAAAGGACTCTTGAGTAATTTAACATATTGTCTGGATTATTGAACGTGCCATTGGGGGTCTAACAGAATAATTTGTTCTATTTGGAAATATGTTGCATAAGTAGATAGATTACATTGGTTTTATTGTCAATTAAGGACAAAGTAAATATATAGAGCAATAAAAATATCAAGACATTATGCATAAAGTGTCAAGTTGTTAATAATTATCCATCCTATTAATAAAAGGAGCAGAAGTAAACATTTGAGGAAAAGCATGTGAATTTTAGTTATAGACACCAATAAAGTAAAATAAATAATAATAAAATGATCATCAGGAATGAACCGTTCCTCACTACAGCTAATTATCACTAGAAACTTGGTATGGACTAATGAATAAGTGTCCTAATGAAGAAGTGACTAATGAAGAAGTGATTCTTACGAAGAAGAGGATCGACACCGTCGTCCCGTTTCGAGTGGGAAGGGAGGTGGTCACATCAACTCGTGCCGCCAAATACCTCGGGGTTATGGTGGACACCAAGTTAAGCTGGAGGGATCAGATCTTCCGTACGGCGGACAAGGCCGCTAAGGTAGTGACTTACCTTAGTAGGCTGATGGCCAATGTCGGGGGTCCCCGATCCAGCAGAAGACGTCTGTTGATGTCCGCGGTCCAGTCCGTGCTTCTTTACGGGGCAGAGGTGTGGGCAGGCGCTCTAGATAAGGAGTGCTACAGGTTGCGACTCGCCCGGGTTCAGCGTCAAGCTGCGCTCCGGGTGTGTTCCGCCTACCGGACAGTGTCCGAGCCTGCCGTCCTGGTGGTCGCCGGAGTCATCCCTGTCAAGCTCTTGGCAGGGGAGAGGAAAGCGATTTATCAGAGACAAGGCGAGATCGGCAAGGACACGGCAAGAACAGAAGAGCGCTCCCGAACCTTCCAGCAGTGGCAACACAGCTGGGAGCACGACACCCGAGGACGATGGACTGCGCGACTTATCAAGCAGGTCCAACCATGGGTGGAACGGCGGCATGGGGAGGTGGACTACTACCTGACCCAATTTTTGACAGGTCACGGCTATTTTCGGTCGTACCTGAACCGTATGGGAAAGACCGGTTCACCGGACTGCATTTATTGCCCGGGTGTTCCCGACGATGCGGAACACACATTCTTCCGCTGTCCCCGTTGGGAAGGGCCCCGCCTGGAGGCCACACAAATCTTTGGTGCATTTTCGGTGGACTCGGTCTGCCAAAAGATTTTGGAGGATGAGGGCAACTGGGATTGTTTGTCACAGTTCGTCCGGGGCATCCTCCTGGAAAAGAAAACCGATCTGGACCGCGAAGTGGCCCAGATCCCTTGATCGAGCGGCTGAATAAGGAGCGAGCCCCACGGGCGTAAGCCAAATTTAGGCCTAGCCTGACGTAATGTGACAAACAATTCCAGGTTAGATTCCTAAAGAGTAGAGGAGGTTTTTTAGTGGGTAAACTCGTTTTTAGGGGAGCCCCACACTACAGGCTGGCCACCTGTGTGCGTAATGCATTTTTCCGCCTCTCCCTAAAAAAAAAAAAAAATGAATAAGTGTCCTTATTTTACTAGTATTCGGTACTCAGAATCATGAATATCAAAAGTGGAATCTGCGCATTAAGCCATAGAAGAAATTGCATGGGTAATGAAATAAACCGTTTTCTTAAAAAGATAATAGTTGCAAAATTCAGGGTGGATTTTAAATGTCCTCTCCCTGTTTTTCATATCTCTTAAGATGTCGACTACCAACTACCGCCAAACATCATTGAGTAGTTTATAATGTATTTGATGTGGTTCACTTTTTGGCTGCCATCTTAGATCCGCTATATTGAAATGAACTTTTATTTTTAAAATGTAAAAATAAGGTTGTGGCCCATTATTTCAAAGTATTTCTATGCGTAACACGCTGCCGCAATCAGATTTCCAATTTAAAATCCTTTAATTGATAAACAAATAATTGTACAGAAAATTCAATGAGATCAGGTTTATTTTTTACTTGAGTTGTTGCAAAAGGTATATCATTAGTCTACAATTAAAATATTATATTCACACAATGATATAATATCCAAGATAAACAAAACTGTGCTACTGAACTGTGTACTG
Source organism: Neoaliturus tenellus (assembly GCA_030545055.2). Lineage (NCBI taxonomy): Eukaryota > Metazoa > Arthropoda > Insecta > Hemiptera > Cicadellidae > Neoaliturus > Neoaliturus tenellus. The sequence continues at coordinate 172,070,991 of CM061532.1, forward strand.
AAACTAGAATTTGCCGCAAAAGTAGAAGAAGTAGAACTTCAGCTATTTTAAATATTAGATACTTGTGTTTTACAACAATGCAATCTTTGCTAGCATGATCGGTTGTTTCTGGCATAAACAACGGATCATTAACGTTCAAAAACGACTGTTTACTTTTAACATAACGCCGTTAAAAAAAAACTTTATTGCCCTCTCCCACAACAGGAGGATTCCGGACGAGAATTTGTAAAGTAGGCCTAATGACTGTGTCAAGCATAAAAAAAAACTGTTTTTTAACTTTAAAACCAATAAACTGTACCTATAACTACAATTCATAATACAGCAGTGTTGCAACTTGGATTTACTCAACTGTTAATGTATTATATTTGAAGTGTTTAAAAGTTTTTTTTTTTTAGTTTAACATTCATATAAATAAATTCACAATTACTGCTTATTTTGATTTTTAGCATAATGGTTTTTAAGAACAATTTAATCAGTAAAAATCTGATTGCGGTAGCGTGTTAATCGTAAAAATTAGTTAAAAATGAGGTGTCACATAACCACATTTACCTAAAAACAATCATCATAATCCAATATGGCTTACCCAAAATTGCAGTTAAAATGTAAAATTAAGTAAAAACTATTAGCAACTAGGCTACCAAAATATGATAACTACCGATATAAAGTCGATATTTTTATTTAATAAAACCCGGGATTTTTTGATTAAACAAAAAAACTGTTAATATCTCGAGAACAAAAACAGATGTTTAAAAATGGACTGCGGCGTCGTGTTCAACTAAAGAAAAACTACTTTGAAATTATGGGTCACAACCTTACATTTAAACTTAAAAATAAAAGTTCATTCCAATATGGCGGATCCAAGATTGTGGCAAAAAAATAAAACCATACAAAAAAGTATTCTCTAATCAATGATGCTCGTCGGTGGTTGTGAATCGATAACTTAAGAAATGGGTAACAAATTATGGGGGGAGGGAGCATTTAAAACTCACTCTGTATATAAATTTTGAGACAAATTACAACTCCTTCATTAGTTTATAGATAATAATAAATTTCATCGATACAAATAAGTCAATTCAATTGTATAAGAAAATCAAGCCCTCTCCTAACGAGCTGCCATTCGTGATGAGTCTTTCATTAATAAAACATGAACATTACAACGCCTTTCTCTATCTTATATAACCCGTAATCAATGAAGACAAAAAAGGTTGCCGCCTTTAGGTTGTCGCTTGGAAAAGACAACCTAAAAGAAAACAATCAATATTGGATAAGAAATAACTTACATGACACTATACATGTTGATCTTTAAATTTTACTTTTGCAGTCTAAAAATAATTGTGTTTACAAGTTTTCTAACCAACAAATCAGTTTATTATTTAAACTTGCCAACTTAAGTATGCCTGGCATTTTCTACCCTATTCGAATTATTTTTTTTTAATGGAAATAATTAAAATCTTTAGTTTATGTACATAATAACAACAGATGTATCTGTGTTCACATGCAAAATGTTTTAATTCCTAATATACTGCCCCCTTTAAGCTTTAAATAAAATGTAGTAAAATTAACACCTACAAGTTCAGCCTTGTGATGTCGAAATTCATGGATCATGACGAAGCGGTTTCGTGTCAATTACGACACATCCTCAGCTGTATTAACTACGTAAAACATAGATCGTTTGGTTGTCAACATATTAAAAGAAATTCTCCACTAAAACATTGCTGATGACAAATTAACCAATAAATTTAAACAAAGAAAAAAAAGATTCAACGATACTATTTTACTAAGATTCATATGTACATTAGTTTTTATAGATATCGATTGTCATTTGTAGCTGGCATGTTAGTAGAGAAAGGAAAGAGACCCATAAATCCCTATTCATGCCACAACTTTAAATTAGTCCATTTATTCCATTATTACAATTTCTCGCTAGCATGTGGCTACAGAAAAGATAGTGATCTCGCTCAGTAATCACTATTTGTTGTGTCACAACTTAAGGTCCATCGGTTTGCCCCACAATTGACATTTTACACTGGGATGTTTTTACAGAGAAGGGAGGGACCACACTTTTAATCATTACTTGTTGAGTAAAACAGTGAGATCCATTCGTTTACCCCACAGTCGCTATTTGTCACTTGCATGTTTGTGCAGAGAGAGCAGAGACCACACTCATTGAGATGGATCAGTTTGCCGCGTAATTGCTATTTTTCACTGAAAAGTTGGTACAGAGAAGGCAGGGACCACGCTCATTAATCAGTACTTGTGTCACAACGTGAGATCCATCCGTTTGCCCCACAATTGCTATTTGTCACTGACGTGGTGGTGCAGAGAATACAGGGACCACGATCATTATTCAGTACTTGTGTCACAACGTGAGATCCATCCGTTTGCCCCACAATTGCTATTTGCCACTAGTGTGGTGGTGCAGAGAATACAGGGACCACGATCATTAATCAGTACTTGTGTCACAACGTGAGATCCATCCGTTTGCCCCACAATTGCTATTTGCCACTAGTGTGGTGGTGCAGAGAATACAGGGACCACGATCATTAATCAGTGCTTGTGTCACAACGTGAGATCCATCCGTTTGCCCCACAATTGCTATTTGTCACTGACGTGGTGGTACAGAGAAGACAGGGACCACACTCATTAATTACTACTTGTGTCACAACGTGAGATCCATATGTTAGCCCCACAATTGCTATTTGTCACAGGCGTGGTGGTGCAGAGAAGACAGGGACCACACTCATTAAACACTACTTGTGTCACAACGTGAGATCCATCCGTTTGCCCCACAATTGCTATTTGTTGCTGGTATGGTGGTGTATGGCAAAGACCACACTCATTAATCACTACTTGTTGTGCCGCAGCCTTAAATCCGCCCGTTTGTTCCGCAATGATTGTTTGTTACGGACAAACGTTTGTAAAGTGTGTAACGCCGACCTCAGTAATAGGTCATTATCTGATCTCCGGTCCGTTGCAAATGTGAATGATGTAATGTTTTTCCTTAAATAAAATAGTGATTTCTTTTCAAATAGAAGCAAAAAATTATTATCTTAATTAGAATTACCTCAATACATTGTTTTAATAACACATCTTGGGTTATTTTATATTTTAGCATATGCGTTAGATTTTTTTATCATTCAATAGATGCAACTCTCAATTAATTTATTTAACGATTGTGTTATGGAGGTTATTAATCCATCAGAGTGATGTAAGTTAGAACAAAAGCGAAGTGATTGTTCTAACTATTTCATGAGTGGCTTTAAGTTGAAATACATTCCTTGAACCAATTACTTTTTCTACAATTAACTTAAATTTTGTAAAAAAATAAAAAAAATAAATCAATAAAGATGTCGACCACTTATAGGTTAGCTCGGTTACCCAAACCCGATATCTGTTAATTTAATTGTTGCTATTTAGATCATGGTCTTATGAGGTTTGTCACCTAAACCAAAAGATGGAACACTCAGATTATGTTCATAATTGTGTTATTTTTATTTTAACACTACTTTTGTTATAACCCGAGGTATCATTGGTCTACATAATGTACCGTACCATAAAGTGACTCCAGTACCATAATGAACACATTGTGGTACGGTTTTGTATTTGGTTTAATGTGTCTCTTTATTATGCAAATTGTTGTATCATTATTGGTGCTTATTGCAACTCTCGTAGATAAAAAATATAAATGACGATTTTTATTTGCGACCAGTAAGCAACAGCAACTGATATAATGAGATTTAAAATGTAGTATTACTTCTTAATAAAATAACTTTAACATTGCGGATTTATTAACCATTTATCCGAGTTCTCGATAACTCTCAGAGTTGAATTATTAAAGGCTATATAAACATTGTAATATTTTGTTTCGTGTTGCCATCATACAATAACATATTTAGTTAGAGAACTCAGGTTGATAGGTAAACAACAGTAGACTAACAAGTCATTCTACGTTGGAACCGTTAAAATTAAACATGATTGTGGTTGGCCGAGCCTCATATTAAACCTCAGAGGTGAGTTTGGTTGGTTTTAATCCTTTTATAGCAGTTTTATGAATTTATTGTTTAATTCGTATACACACTGAGTTGTGTATTTACTCTATTACTAATCAACGGCTCTGTGAATTGGAAATATTGGAATAAAAGAAACATGAGATAGGGAAATTTGGGTGATCTGTGAAATGGTACTTGACGAAAAAATAACCGCCTCATAATAGAAGAAATGTTTCCCAAGGGAAATTTAGATAGGATAATCATGAGTCCACGGGGGGTCCGCTCACGGAGCTATTTTGGGTGCACTTATGTAACAACACGGAATGGACTTAAGGAAAGTTAGCTCTTACTATTGGCCTAAAGAATTAAATGTTTATTTAAATATTGCATTTATGCATTAACTATAAACATGCAGTTACTTGTTTGGCTTAAAATATTTTAAAATACATACATTTACCAATTATACATACATAATTACACATCATAACTTTACTTAATCGTGCGGTAATTTTATCTGAAATAGTTGTTGTTTATTATCTATCAGCACACTATGTTAACAGGCAAGCATGGTTCTTTTTTCCTTTATTATAAACTTATGTGCATCATAGGAGAAATCCGTGCATACCGCTAGAAAGGTATCGTCCTAGTAGATGAGCAGAACCCCTAACCCCATTATAATTCACATCGGCCCAGGGCAAAGTTTGTTGCATTTTTAACTGCATTTACATCGCCCCCTCCAGGCTTTATAAGTTTCAATATTAATCTTAAGGAAGAAAGGTAATTGATTGAATCTTTAGACGGTAGTTGTAATAGAAAATGCTAGCAAATAAAAAAGAACAGATGATTCTGTTATAATTTTTTAACTAATTGGGTCCAAATCAACTGACATTTTGGTCAAATTTCGACCATTAGGCGATCTCTAGTTTTTATTATTTGTACACTGTATTGTTTTGTTTAGCATTAACTTATTTGCTTGACAAACCCAACGTTTAAGATCAAAATTATACTAATTAAGATTTAAAACTTTTATTTGGATAACAAATACATTAAAAGGATCTGCCGTAAAGTATATTATTCCTATTTATTAGTACATGTCAACATATTTTGGATTCTTTTATTTGACTGCACATCTGCATGTGTTTTCACTCGTTAAGCTGGTGTACTATCAATCTGTTGGCAAAGGATAGGCCTACTTTCAATGTTGATTCACAATGAAGCAAAATAACTATTCCACTTAGACATTTCATTGGTCAAACTCATATAACCTGAAACTAGTTATAGCTCATGTGATTAAATTTTTTTCACTTGAGCTTCACTTTTGATTGTATTGGTTTTGGTTTAAAGAAGGACAATATTTATGTACACTGGAAATTTGAATTATTCCACACTCATTAATATCTACAGCCCAAAAATAATTTGTATTTTAACTCAAACTATGTATAACCACAATCGCTGTTTGTAGTGGTTGGTATAACGATCACGGATAAAGAATAATATCTCACTAGCCTAAGTAAATATAAATTATAGTAAAATTACTACAGAGTAATAATAAGAAAGTATTAACAGCATTAACACATGTGGTTTAGAATTAATACTTTGTACAAAAATGTTTTTAAAAGGCAATTAATTACTTCTGTAAAGTTATGCTATGAATAAGGTAGTTCCCAGAGTGGGCAGAGTTTGGAGCAAAATTTATGTTAAAGTACTCGCTGAACTCAAACTTGGTGGATACACAACACAGAAACATGTTGCACCAGGGCGTAACATAGATCAGTGAAGTCGAAAGGACAGTCTAGACTAGACGTCCCTAGACAATCATCTTGAAGGTTAGTTGAGTTATATTTTTCTACCAAGCAAACCGATATAGTCGACTGATATTAAAAATCATATAACAAATTTTGTGAATAAAGTAAGTTTTATGAATTCTGTGGTAATTACATTATACTCAATCTTAATGGAAACATTGATGTGATACTTGGAATAAAAAAAAACTTTGTTTATGTAATTATTTTCCTAACGGTTTTGTATTAGTTTAAATATACTAATGAGAAATAAATATAGAAATAAAAATATTTGTATATAAAAAAGATATAGCCTAACTGAAAGGAAAATTATATTTTCCTCCACCTACCATCTAGCTGTATTTTACTCCTTGGAATAGAGCAGTAAAGTACTAATTTCTATCCCATGTGACTTGAATACTTAATCTTTCTACCTAGGGAAAACTCGAGTTTTTTCGTACCACGGGGCTAAAGTTAGTTACATAAGAATAACATTAAAAGAGAGATTAAAAAGAACATGAGCCACAGTCAGCTGTTACTTGTATTTGTTTTGTTACTCATTGTTGACTAATAGCAGCTGTAGCTGCTGCTCACCCCACTATGCTGACCATTCAGTCAGCAGTGGGTGAGCAGCATCTCTAGTATTAGAGATGGCCGTGGCAGTGTAGGTGTTTGTTTACATTTTGCTTGGGTAGGCTATTAACCTGAGAAGTCCAAAACATAAGTGTAAAACTTTTGACTAGGCTTAAATTATATTTTGTTTTTTTCGTGTTCTTCAAAATTGATATGACCTACCTTGTGTGTTTTTGATGTTGATGTGACAGATCCAGCTTGACGGAGCAAGGGATCATATGAAGGTAAAGTTAAATTATCTACGGTAGGCCTATTAGGCCTAAATTTTATTCATGTAGGTGGAGGAAAAATGTTGTGTGCATCAAGGGACTAAAGTACTTTTCTCCCTCAGGGAGATTGTCGCCCTCGGCTTCGCCTTTTTGCGACAACACTTTCCCTTCAGGGAGAAAACATTGTACTTTAGTCCCTAGAAGCACAAATAACTATTTCAGGATACAGTTTAACATATAGGAAAATAAATGGATATTAGCTACACTGAGGCATTAGTAGGCTCTGGGTAAAATTAACCCAGAGAATACAGGATGGAAAAACCTAATTGTATGTTTATGTTTTTGAGAAAAACCCCCAAAATCAGAGAATAAAACATATCTTGTACTTTAATAATTGTTGGCTCTAGTTTTAAATCAATAAATATAAATAAATAAGACACTTAAATAGAAAGGTGCAAAACACAACTACTGCAAACTAGCAAACTTGGTTTGCTAGTTTTTAAATGTATGTTATTTAATAACTTGACGTCAATCGATTTCACCATAGAAAATTTTGATGTAAAATTAAGAGTTTGAGTAAACTGTGTGGGAATTGATATTTAATAATTTATCTCAAATCGAAATTGAAAATGAGTAAAAAGTGTTTCAAATGTTAAGTTTAAGAGTGATTTCGACAACGTTAAAGTTAAGAATTTAACTCCAAGGAAATTATCGGGGTCCAAAGCCTTTTAAAAAGCCTTTAGTGATTTAATTAATTACATTATTGTGGCGTAACTGAATGAAATTGTATTAAAAATTTAGCAGTTCTAGTTTATGAAAATTTTCATTAAAACCTCTGCTATGAAAGGTAAATAAATATTTTCTTCCCCAAGTCACGGAAAGGGCTTGAGTAATAGGTATCCCTTCTGGGAACTAACAGGGCAGATGGCTTCTTAATAAGTCACCCATTATCTGTTATAATGACGAGATCGTCTTATTGGTACCATTTATAAAGTAGCAGTCTGTCACACTTCTTAACAAGCTGTTGGCGTTACTATTTATGTATACTGACATTCAATTGTAAGGAAAATGTGAGGTATTACTAGCTGTGGTTGGATTTAACTTTTATATGTTTTTGATGCAGAATAAAATTAGTTTATTCTAGTTTTCTTATCAGGTATTATATTTTGTTTTATTCTGGTCAATGTCATAGGTTTATATGACGAATTTCAAAATGCGATTGAAATTCGAGGTTTTCCTATTTCAAAATCATGAAAGATTGATGCTAAAGAAATAAATTAACTACATTAATTTTATTCTCTATTCAAATAATACGAAAAAAATTTTAAACAGTTACCTGTAATGTAATAAACTATTTAGTCTAGTTATTTTTAATTTACAAAAAACTAATAGTAAGCTTTAGCATAATGACATTATAACCCTTGTAAGCAAAACAGTTACTTCAATTGTTTGTACTGGAAAGATAATGTTTGGCAATGGGAAGGAAATGGTCTAGGCTGAAAATGACAGTTAAAAACCATTTAATTTCGATATTAGTACACTAAAAACATGTTTGGTAGAAAAAAATTAATATAAAGAATCAGTTCATATTCAACAGACAATATTTAGATGATGCTAATAAATTTTCTTGAAAGTGTTTAGTTAGTTTGACCAAATAATTTAGCTGTTACAACCAACACATTTTGGAGGTCTCAACTAACTTTAATTTAAGCCCTCTGTACTTTGCGATTCACATATTAGAAACTGTAAAAAATCAAACACATTAAATAACGTTAAAACTCATTAAAACAACGGAGAAAAACGCCATGTCAACTGCAGGTCGTTGTATACAATATTTTTACGAATCCCTCAATGAACATTATAGGCCTACCCATTATGTTTTCGCTGTATGTTAGACGCTGTAGTTTGGTCGTCGTTAGGAACTCTAGATAAAAGAACACTAATATTGCAGGAAATAAAATATAAATTAGAACATTTATTCCTGATAGTTAAGTTTACAAGATTCCTTTCATGAAACTTTTTTCATGGAATCAATGTTTTGAAAAAGTTTAATATTGCTTTGCTGCGAAGTATCATTAGCCTACTTGAAGATTTTGTAAAGTCATTGAGAAGAGGGTTTAAACTCCGTCTTAACGATGCTACAATGTTTCCTTTTATTTCATTGGGATTTCTATGAGTAGTAAGATTTCATATTGCATATCTCACTTTTGTTTTGTTTAATCTCAATTTTGAATATTCTCAACCTTTATTGAAAACGGAGAACCCATGTTGCCATGAAACTCTATATGCAGGGTTTTTATTAAAATATGTCACAAATGTCGGGGGCTGATATTATTTGTCAATTTGATCAAAAACTGTTTTCTTGACATAGGAATCTTGCAGAAGTTCACATTTTTCATGAACCTTTATCACATAAAATGTTCATTCTCAGGAAAAATTTTTTTCCTGTGTGTATTTTTAAAATGTGGCCATTAAAACTTTTTAATCTCATCTAAAAAACGATAAATTTGACATAAGTTTTACAATAGACAAAGTAAATGGTCTAATAAAAGATACAAGGTTTGTAACATTCTCACAATACATACAGGAGTTATTGTGATCTTTTAATCCTAAAATAAACTAAATTTGCATTAATTTTAATGCAAAATAAATTATTTTCTTCAGAAAATGACAATAATACCGTTATTTGCTGTCAGATCGTTACAAATTTTGTATAATTGATTTGATAATTCACTCTTTTTCCTAAGAAATAAACTTCGGTATGATAAAGGTTCATGTCAAATATGAACTTAATATATCATACAACTTCATATGCTCTTACAAAAATAAAAATTATTTAGTCCAGAAAAAATGGCGGCCTGCGAATCAGCCCTTTAAGTTTGAGACATCTTTTAATGAACACTCTGTGTATATAAAAAAAATTCATTGAATAGTTTTTAAGACATTATTTTTTTTGTAGCCTCAACACCTTTATAAACATACCCTTGTCATTGTTTATGGGTGGTTTTTCATCTGATTTGTTTATGAACACAACAGACGGCAAAACAATGTTTTCTGAAATATAGTTCCGAAATGAAACAACATAGTGAATAATAATTACTATTTTTTAACTATATTTTTAAATAATTTTTTACAAACTAATAAAAAAAATTTAATTTGTCTTTTGTTAAATCTGAAAAAAACTCTTTCATCACACTACAGCAAAACCGTATCACCTTTTTCCAACACTCATATTCAACAAAAATAATTCTTTTAAGGTCTACGGTCGACAATTTTGGAGGCCAATGGAAACATGTAGCTCCTGCATGAAGTTGCTTAGCAACCGGAAACATAAGCAATGCATCCCGATGGATTAGTTAAGGTTATGTTTTGATTGTTATGGGCAAATAAAAATATTTTTTATTTGTCTAGAATTCATTGCATAGTGTAGTGTGTTGAAAAATATCGTTCAAGTCGGCCGAATACGTTTTGCCTACTCTCTACTTCGTCTCGAACACGATCTCGAAGCCGGTAAAACGCAATTTTCGACCATTGCAACGAATTACAGTACAGTATATTATTTTTCATTTAATCAATACTCTTCCCCGCCCATACAATCTCGAAGAGAATCAAGATTACAAAAACGACCTATACAAGATAACCCTAACCGATATTAAAATAATCCTTTAATAGACAATTTATAGTTTATGTAACTTCGTCTCGAACTTGAAACACGATCTTGAGACTTTCAAAACGCCATTTTCTGCCCTTGTAACGAAATTTACTATTATAAGTATACCACACAGTGATTTCGGGTAGATACGGGTATACAGCTGTTTTTTGGAAATTCGTCTTATTTGGAAATATTTCGTAATCTCACCACACACTGGCCTAAGGGATCAAAAATACAAAAAGCTAATAAGAAGTAACATAGCAACTCGTGTTGGAGAAGGTTGCCATAGTCGGGACTTTTAACATATCAACCAGCAAAAATGAGAAATGGGAAACGGTAATTTTTAAAGCGGGCTTATGATTTAACATGTTTTAAATTATAACAATATTTTATAGATTTAATATACATATTTAAATAGCTCATATGAAATTCAAATGAAGTTATTTATTCCAAAATGTAGCAAAACTTATTAACCTTTTTTTTTATCATCATGCACGTAACCGGCCGCTGTCGAGGGGTTGGTTTGCCTTTAGTTTAATTTAGTCGAACAAAATCTCTAACATTTTGTTCGACTCACACGTTGAGAACGGGAATCCCCGTTTATGTTATAGCAGTAGACGAGTACTAAAATAAATGAAAACAAATATATGCAAATAAAATCATGCAATAAAAATGATGATAAAAATAATCGTAATGGATGCAAACAAAAATGATAACACGGATTATTGTCGATGAATAATATTTTAATTTAAATAAAAAATTAAAAGTTTCAATTTTCATAGGATTTTATCTACAAATTAATTTATGTAACACAATCAATTATGATCATCTGGGACATAATGGATAATTCTAGTGCTGAATTATTGTTGACTATTTTCGAATTCTTATTCCTAGATTAATCTGATCAACATGTAGTACTATAATTAATAATTTAAAATCGAGATAAATCTTAGATTAAGCGACTAGTATCGTTCTTAATTGGTAAGACGGCGGACATAAAAGCCTTTTCCGGAGTTCAACCTGAACACACCAACTCAATTACGGCAACAGGAGCTTGATAGTGCAGAACTGTGCTCGTTGCCGATTTGTTTTACTTACCTACTTAAACTCTGAAGGGAAAGAAACTACCCGAGGGCACATTACTCTTAAAAAACTACCATGATAAATTCTAAGAGATAAGAATAATGAAACGATAAAGCTTTTCCTTATTGCATTTTAATATTTGACACTAAAAACCTGACGTCGGATCCAGGATTGGATTAAGCCTGCTTGATTAAAGCAAGAAAAGTTACTTTGGCAGTCATTTATCTTTGCAGAACGGATTTTAGATGTTTTTAAAACATCTTCGACGAAAATCATAGAAAAATAATACAGTGTTAGTTATGAATGAAAATGTATTCTCGAACAAAAAATTTATAAACCAAATAAATAGTAGATAAAATACAATATTCTGATTTAAATTTGCTTTTAAATTTAAATTGTTTTGGGAATACCATTATGTTAAAATACTCCAACGCCCATTAACCTTTAAAAAATCCCAAAACATTAAAACTTTTTTTAATTTTATATATTTTTTAATTATAGGTCGTTCGCTTTAAATGTCACCAAAGTTCGTTTTATTTAATAAAATCGAAATTAAACTGTAATTGCCTGTGGAAATCTAATTTATTTCCAACACCAATGCATTCTTAAAACGTTTGATAAAAATTAAATTAGAAAAGCGAAAATGTTTCTTACCAGTTTCTGCATTTCATTCTCTGATCCTGACGTTGACAGATACTTAATTTACGAGAAAACCGACAACATTTCAAAGGATATTCATTCAAATGGGAAAAAGAATCATTGTTCAATATTATACAGACAATTGTCTACTAACATAAAAAATATCACTAGTCCAATGTATTTTGTAATATGGTATAACCTTAACTTAAACATATAATTTATATTTTAAGACGATATTTTGTAACTATACATTGGCGGGAACATATATTGTATGCGTTTTTTACATGCCATTAAAAATCAAATCTTATTTGACCTGTATACCGTTCTATTATTTTCTTAAATCTTAAAACCTATATTGTAGTCAATCAATTTGGCATGTTTAATCACCAGTACCAGGTTAACCGAGCCTTGCTCGTTGGTTTTAATTCGCAGATTTTGTTATAGTGTCATGGTAATAAAGATTCCACCAACAACCAACTATACCTCTTCATAGTTAACAGCTGTTTCAAAAAGACTGCTTAACATTAATGTTCCTTTATTTTTGTATACCTTTCGTTGTTATTTCGTTGCCAAAATAGCAACCCATAAACCAATATTAAAAGTTACGATTTTCAAACTTAAATTCAGACCAAATTTGATTTTCCCTGGGATTGCGGCTTTCCACCAACAACCAACTATACCTCTTCACAGTTAACAGCTGTTTCAAAAAGGCTGCTCAACATTAATGTTCCTTTATCTTTGTATACCTTTAGTTGTTATTTCGTTACCAAAATAGCAACCCATAAACCAATGTTAAAAATTACGATTTTCAAACTTAAATTCAGACCAAATTTGATTTTTCCTGGGATTTAGGCTGTTTCTAAACTTATTATTGGGCCAAAACAATCTTAAATGCAAAGTTTAAGCAAAATCTATCCGCTAGATTTCGAGATCGTGGAACACACATCCCTTCAGACATTGCTCGTATTATAGTATAGGATTATACCGTGCGTCCATAAAGTCTTGCCCTGATAAAGAAACCGTATAGTATGAAAACAATTTGTGGTAAGATAAAGTTTTATTTTCAATCTTAACAAGTAAGTTCTTAAGCTTTTTACAGCTATGCACAAACTCAATACACTTCAATGTGTGTGCCTTGGGTAGCCTGTAAATCGCCTAGGTGACTTTTTAGTAAGTTTTTGTACTAACATTCATTGTTCGGTTTCAGATAACATTTCCTGACTTCCGGGCGTCACTTTATTTTGTCTTTTAGAGTTTCTAAATTAGGAACTGGGGAAAAATAAACAAAATTTTCCACAAATAAGAGGACATAAATAAATCCAGAGAGGTCAAGCGTGGTGAACAAGGTTACAATTTAGTCGGACCACCGCGATTTGTTTATGTAGTGCATTTTAATTAAACTGCATTGTAGTCTATCACCTGAATTTAGGTGTTTGCAAATTATTTAGAAAAAAAAACAAGATTGAATTTCCTTTAAAACAAGAAATTTAATGTAAGATGGGTATATCTATAATGGTGTCCGTACAGCAAAGCTATGAAATCAGGGCAAGACTTTATGGACACCCGGTATTTTAAAATAAAAACAACACGTAAATCGAGTGTGTCGTAGGCTATGCCTACCCTGATCAACATTTCCACTGAGTTTGAATGTGATTAAAATAAACTTCACGCCAAGTGATATATTGTTATCTCGTCGTGAGCGGAGGAGAAAGGGTGTTCATACGCAGAGAGCAAGATTGATGTTTTAAATCTATAGCACTTAATATCCAACTAAACTTGTTTCCAAAACACAATATGTTAAAAGAACAAAATCATGAGATACAAAATAATTGCCACGAGTAAGTTGTAAGGAGTACATTACGGTTGTATTAAAGTACAATACCAGTAGCTCAGTGTTGGGGACAAGTTGGGAAAGTGATCGTAGCGACCGAGCTTTACCTGAGTGGCAAAAACTTCCTCTGCTTGGTATTGCAAAGCATGCCGGGTAAGCTAGTTATTTATAAAATGCACTTGTTTAATGAAGAAATGAATTGTAATAGGCAGGTAGTTTTGAGTAGTGACTCTCAGACACTAATTTAGAAATAGTTATTTTGCTGGGTGAGTGTTTTTCTCGGAAATACATAGTTGATATGAAAGGCGGGAGAGTTTGCCGCGGAGTGTATGTATGCAGACTGCCGGTCCGTGTACACTGACTGTTGTGTTGTGTTGTGTTTGCTCCGCCACTGAGGAGAGTTGATGGCAAAGCTCGTCGACAATGTCGGTCCACCGCACGACTCCCTGGCGACGCGGCGCCAAAGTTAGTTTACTATGTTGAGTATTTAACTAGAGATAATTAAACCGCTATCAGGGAACTCCAACAGTTTCATCTTTAATGAATTGTTTATTTTCATATAAATTATATTTTGTAAAAAAATCTGACAAAACATATTTACAGCAAATACATGTTTCAATTGGTTTAGTTTTATTTACAGTAATTCAACGCATGTTTAATATCAGAGAGCTTTCTCGATATGCTTGTGCAGACAATTTATTCAACATATGGAAATGAACATAGGTTGGACAGTTACAGAATTGGTGCAACGATTTTTTAAATACTCGTCTTGTTTTAAGTGCTCGTCTATTTATTTTCCTTTTCTCATCTCTTTGTAACAATCTACTTTTATTTTCGCTTCAAAATTACCATAAGTTTACATTATTAGATGTGAACAAACGGTAGAATAGTGGAGTAATACACTGTGTTAATGCCTCTTGAAGTTTTCCAAAATCTTCTAATCTGACATATGAATCAGTAAATTGTCATTATTAAATAAGAAATTTAAAATTTTTTAAAAAAATTCTTAAATTATACTCTAGCCAAAAATGTAATATTTAAGAGGCAAAATGAAATTAAAATATCAATACAGTATTCAAAATTTATTGTTAAACTTTTTAAGTTTGTCATGGGGCATTAAATTATCTATGCTCTCGCTTCTATGTCTTGTTTACAAATTAGCGAAAAGTAGAATATAATCTTTCAATTCTTGTATACCTGAAAACAACTTGCTTTATGTCAAGACAGTCTAAGACAATGTTCTACCCAAAAAATTAATATTACTTTTACCGTGTCTAAGAGATATATATATATATATACCTTAACGAGTCCTTTACTCCTTATTGAAACTGAAATATGTGGAAACTATGTTTACAGGTAAAGTTTTTTACATCCAGTTTATAAGTGAAAATTACATTTTAAAGATTTATTTACAAAAATAAACATTTAAGTGCAATTGTAAAATTTGTAAACAGTGTTATGCAATCCCTTGTTAAAAGAAGAAAAGTTGGCACAAATTTTCATTTCGGATATGGCTTGTTGTGTGATGCAAGTCATGCAGTTGCATTGTTTTCGATGTTTTGATATCTGTTTGTGTGTATGACGCCTTCTTTTAACGTTTTTGAGAGTTCACGCAAACAATATTGCTAAAGCATTAAAAATAAAATAAAAAATTGTATTTCTTAGGTTTTTTTTAGTTGGTTTTCAAGTGTTTATCTCTAGCTAAAATAATTTTCGGGTTTCATCCCTGTCTAATGACATATTAGATATTTCACACGGCTTCAGGAGAAAGGGAATGTTTTATTTTTTTGATCATCAAACCTTCCATGATAGTAAAAAAATAACTCGTTCTGAAATAATAAAATATGACGTGTTTCACGAAATACATAAAGTGAGAAACACAATGAAGCTGAGTGGCTGCAGCTGATGGATCATTGTTGTTTTACGGACATACACTCATTCCTCATCAGCCACAACAAACATCTGTTACTGTTTGACCAGTGAATGCAGTGGGTGGTGGACAGTTAAAATAATATAATTTCTTTGAGTTATCAATATTGTCAAGTTACACTGACATTATCATTATGCAACTTATGCATTTAAATAAAACTTAGGCACTATGGAACTCAAAAATTAATAAGGAACATGATTAAGTCTGTTTGACTACATTACTGTTTGACTTGCTGGAAGCTGTTTCAAGATCACATATCATCGCCTCAGATATTCAAAAACATTTTAAACTATTTGCCCAATATTGGCTAGTAATATAAAAACGACACATAAATAATTAAGTTTTGTCACGTTTGTATTATTATCAACAGTAATAATACAGTTGTTATATAAATAAGACGAAATATCTACTATGAAAGGAATGTTCACTTGTATGTTGCTATTTCATTTCAGTTGAACAACATCTTTTACGAGCCAATCTCCATTCATACTGCTCAGTAACTGCGTCCGCATTTGTATAAGTGTGAATATAAAGTTTCAAGTAAATATTTGCCTAATGTTTTTGTAGAGGTTATAACCTACCTTTTACACATAGAGGTGAAAAAACTGACTTACATTCGCCAATTGAGGCACTAATCTATGATAGTTATATATTATAGTTATAGTGAAGTAAGTAAAAATCATGAGTATTTTGTTACTTACTCAGCCGTTGATAAACAGGGCCTTCCTACCTGAAACAAGAAAAACTGTATTTTACTGATACCCTCAAATTAGTTATGTACTTTTACTAATACATTATTTTATCACCAACTGGCTGGGTAACTGAGTGGTTATAGTGCTCGCCTTTGAATCCAAAGGTGTCGGCTCGATCATGAGAAAAGTTAGTAGCTTTTTAAAGGTTCGATTCCGGACCCAGTTGCCATTTGTAATTGGGCTATTAAATAATTATGCTTTCTAACAACTGGTCGATGTTAGATAGTAACAAGACTGGGGTTTAGACCGTTCCCCGTCAAAACGTTAAAAAAGGCCACCGGCGTATATACACTCAAAATAAACACACTCAAAATAAACAATACAAACTACTTATGGTGATACAGTATAAATTTTTTACGTATAATTTTCTAATATTAGTTTTAAACAGTGTTAAACTGTAGTGCTTTTAATGTTGTGAGCTAATTGTAATTGGCATATGTTGATTTAAGAAAACTCACATTAAATAATTAACCTTTTTTTTTATTTGGAACATAAAAACAAATTAAAACGGTAGTGTACATAGTCAATGTTAAAACATAAATCAAATCAGCTGATTTAAGTATTGCGTAATTAATTTTTATTACGTCAATGCCGATCTCTCGTGGTCTAGCCCTTGTCTGTATCATAAAGGGTCTCCTGCATTATGATACTATTACATGAGTATTAGTGTAGTTCTACATGACATAGTAGTACTATTAGTAGAACTACATTAGTAGTTTCTCTGTATGCAGTTAAATAATTTTCTTGATGATGTACCTATTCAAGATGTTACATGTAACATCATTGATTCTTATAGCAACGATCGTAGATACGTTTATACGTTTATACGTTTATACGTTTTATACGTTTTATACGTTTTATACGAGTTATACGTTTTGTTACAATAAACATTTCTCTGTTGCTTTATGCCTCATATTATTTATAAAATAAATTTATCTAGTGAATACAACACTCAGTTTTGTATATTGTGAATAATGTGTACAGTTCCAGATTTGTAGTTCCGGATATGGTTCGTTGCTAATTATTGACCAAGGGCAAATGAAAATAATTCCTCAAAAAATAATAATAGAAATAATAATACTGTATTGATAAAGTAATCAAATACAGTAGTAATAATAATAATGATTCCTTGGAAACAAATTTTCCTGTAAATAATTAATAAGTGCAACTATCTTAAATACAATATTCTTTCATTACGCTTACTCTTGTTACCCTGGAAGTACATAAATACTTATCTTCCAAAAAAACCAATAATTTATTTTTTAAACTAAACATTAATTAATGACTAATTGATTTTGATTGACTTAAATAGAAAGAACACTGATGCACAATTGATAACTAATTATTCTCTGAATTTAATAAATAGTTTAATCGAGAGTTTACGAAAAATTAATACAACAATGACAAAGAATGCCAACCAATGCATACAAAATTCCTCTCTTTAAGTTATATCGAGCAACCAATTAAAAGTTCTTCAAGTCAACATGCCGTGGAAAAATAAACTTCTTCCAGAACTTGACTCCTAAGTAATATAATTTAATCGGCCAACCATAAACAAAGTTTTGTTTGTCTTTTATACTAATGGAGTTTGACGTTGAGAAAGAATTAGATTAAGATTATCCATTCCGGTCGGATATAGGGTCGATAATGAGTTTTAGTTAACTTCCGGTTCATTTTAGTTGATTGAGGTACAGCCTGGGAATGATTGGTTGAGTTTTATGTAGTTAGTTAATCGAAGATATTGTTGTTTACAGTCTGCGACGTTCAAGATGTAATGCAATCAGCTACAGGAGGGAAGGTGACAGAACCTTTCAGGAACAATGACTTTACAGGAGGACCAGGCCTTACTTGCAACTTTGTACTCAACACAGCTGACAACTCCGCCGCTTGGTGAACAGAATAAAATACAGGAGGGAGTTTAGACACTGCCTGTTTGAATTACGTGTGTCCTTCATAATCTCCTTACTGCAGATTAAAAATAATTAATTATTTTTCATACAAATTAAATTTTTAAAACAATTAATTAAAACATACAAAAATCAAAATCGTCATAGTATAATACTTTTGTATGTTTTTGTATGCCTATATGGTAAACGTTGCTCGAAATCAAGCGATTTGGTTTGTATACTAAAATAATATTAAAATTATAATTTTACGATAGCAACTGTTGCATAGCATTATTTCTTGTGTACACTTTGTCACCTTTAATACGATGGCATTTAAGGGCCCCAGTCCCTAATTAGCTGTAATTACAAATTGTTGATATTGAGCTAGACCATATCTGATGACATCATCAATCTACGATTTGTAAAACGCTCAGTATTTTGCACCAGCATTTATTTTGCTTACATATTTCATGCAGTTTGTTAACCAGTGTTTGCTCCATAGTTTAACCTAATCTCTTTGTTATGAATAGATATATTCTGTTGTATGTTACGAGCCTGTTACTGGATATTTGGATCAATGACGGACAAGGTAATATAAACCATTTTATTTAATCACGTGATCCAGGGCCAATTACCTTAAAAAATGAGATATATTCTTTCGCTGGTGTTCTGTGTTTACTATTTAGAGCTGTTACACTTGAAGTCTAAATCAATTTTCTTACAAATAATTCCAATAGTAAGGATTAAGACCGTAGCTTATGACCTCATCAATCTACGATTTGTGAAATGCTCATAATTTTACCCCACCTTGTGTTCGACTAGATAGTTAATGGAGTTCATTGACCATCAGTGAGTTACCGTAACGACTTACTGCATCATGGTTTAAGAGTTTAATGGGAAAACAACTAACTTTAAGGTATTGTAGGGCCCTTCCGCTTGGATGGATATTCAATTTTTTTTTAGAAACAACATTGCGTCAAACATCTCATCACATATATTTCAATGGTGAGTGTTGCCAACAATATTAAATAGAATTGTATTATATATTCCTCATAAGAAAATACAATTAAATTTAGAAATACTGTAGAATAATATTTGGACGCCGGTACACATAACGTGGAATAATAATGTCGGGGATTGTATGAGGAAATTTGTCTGAACTTCTAGCTTAACTCGTGAATATTGGGAATGTGAAGGAACGCTGAAGGTTTAAGCTCCAATTCTCCTATCAAAGAGAGGAGAGAAGAATGGAATCAATTCACTGTCACGTGATTTCCTCAACCATTTTATGTCATTCGTAAACCTGCAGGAATAGGTAACACATATTGGCGATGTATTACATTAGATGGACCCAACATTTGAAGAATTATTGTCTCTAATTGGGGGTCATATTTATTTTCTCTAATTAGAAAACACGTTATGTTAAAATCCTTGTGTTTGTAAAAAAGAAAGTTAATGGTTGGTTGAATCCCCAAACTTGCATCAGCTTTATTTGGTTTAAACTACAGTATACAATTCAAAATTAATCACAATTAAAAAATTTGCCTATAAACAAAACGTAATGTTTGAATTATCTAATAGTTTCAGTAATTATTTTTATTTTTAAATAAAATATTAGTTAGTTTTATTAGTGCTATAAGTAAATTTAATTCAGTGTGTGGTGATCTTATAATTATCTTTTTTATTTATTTGTAATTGTTGTTATACATCAGTTGAATTTAAGTAGAACGATCTACAAAGCACGTATTAACAGATTACGATAAGTACCGGGGAAACGAGCTTCGCTCCATTAATAGTATATTGTTTTTTGTTTTATTTAAAGCGAAATATTCCATTTAATTAATTTCAAATCGAAGACTATGTGTATCAACAGTAACGATTAATGATACTTATGAATTCAGTATACTATACCAAGAAATAAATATGAGCTTAGTGTAATATAATATCATAGTAAATAACGTCCACACGACAACGAATTGTCTTTAGATTTTCTTTAATATCTCAGGAATGTTTAATTAAGAAAGGGCTCATATTTGTGTCTCATCACTTCCAATGGTAAAGAGAAGACAAGAATTCCACTATAAGGGCTTCCTTTGATCCAAACTAAGCCCAAAAACTCAATTATCCATAGAGATTCTTTAATCAAAGTTTAAAGGTCTATTTCTGTAATTCTACAAGATTAAAATTGTCTACAGAATTAATTCAACTTTGTACAATGCTCACGTTGAAAATTTTAAATTTAATATGTATCTCATTATAGTATAGGTCATAATAAGTAGTTGTTCAAACCAAATTTGCAACGGATATTAATGTAAGTTATTTTTACCACCTAACGATTTTAAAATCGGATAAAACTCAAGCAAAATGGAGTGTTTTAACTGGAGTTTATCATTGTCTCATCGCTATTTCATCGCTATATTGTCTCATATTGTCTCATCGCTATCCTGTGTATAGGAAGTTTCCCGCCTTGTACCTACTGACAAGCCCAAACTCCTCCAATGTGGAATACGACTCTCCTCCACAATCCCACTTGATTTACATCTGACTTGCAAAATAAATGCACTCCAGTAATCAATTCTGGTTTCCGGATTGAGTTGTGAGAAAAATAAACTTAAAATTTAATTTTTTAAACACTTGATGGTATAGAAATTTTTTTCTGCCTGCAACATATATCCTCCAGGCCACATATATTCAACAATGTATTTTCTTCATATATTTCTAAATGTTCTGAGCAGGTTAAAAATACTCCATAAACGGAAGTTTGAACATCAACCTTACTACATAACTATATAACATATATACATAGTTAAAACCTAAGACTTGAAGATAGTTGTTTTTGACAAAAACCATTGTCAAACTGACAGTTGTCTTTTTCAGAAACAAAAATACTTGTTTTTGAAGACAGTTTCCAAAACATGTAACTATTAGGAAACTGTCTTCTTTCACACAACAATGCTTTTACAACATTTTTGTGTAAAATCAGTACTGCTTAATGTACATAAGTACATCCATAAGTACTGTTTATGGAGAAAAATTAAAACTATTAACGATTTTACGAAATATTCCAAGTGTTTTGTACGTTTTAATCAATTAAACTTCGAGTATTTTGCACCCAAAAATTGTTATTTATTCTCCGAAACGGTTTTCCGCTTTTGCTTTGAGTAATAACTAACCACAATCGCCACTACAAACCTTTCTCGTTTAATATAAAAAGGATAAGTATGGTTTAAAGGGGAAATAAGTGCATAATTAATTCACTTAATTAATTCTAGCTTTTGTTAAGTGCATACTGAACTTAATATAGGCCAACATCCGTTAATTTCATATATGAATACCTAGTTGACAGTTCAAGTTCCACGTATGAAAAGCAAATATGTTTATTAACACAATTTTTCGTCATCTGAGTTATTATAAAATGAAAATCTTCATCAAATTAACTTGATTTAAATTCTTGTCAACCATTACAACGTTAAATAACAATCAAAAAATTTGAATACAAAATTTTGTTATTTTTTAATTATTTTTTTGCTGCTATGTTTATTGTTGCTAAACATGTTGGGCTTTCCTATAGTCTAGTGAATATATGAACAAATACTGAATCATTAAATGTAGTAATTTAATTTATAAAAAAAATATATCATACAGTTAATGCGTGTATTGAAATTTATGAGTAGAAATCGGTAGGTACGATGTAAATTAAAAACTAAAAATGAATGTTTTGTAATTTGAGAGGCAAATACAATGTAATTTACATAGAAAATTTCTTACATTGTTAATGATTTGGATTAAGCTTGTCTTATCATGATTTTGTATTGTACTATATCCCCTGCTACAAAAATCTTTGTTGCGTTATATATCATAATCAAATCAAACATTCAATAACAGTTTATCAATTTTATATAAATAACGACTTAAGTTTAAAAATACAAATACAATGGCAAATGTTTCTTTCCGAATGAGAATAAAGGATAATACTATTACAGGATTTAGTCTGTTATCTCACAATAATAACTTTGCGTCCCACATAAACCAGATGGAAGTGAAAACGTATGGATGTAATAAGAGTGTGACTAACAGCATCTGGCTGTCTTCACATTCTTACATTTACGTAACACCTGGAGTACAGTTTAACGTTGGTAGTCATGTTTTATTACAATGTTTTCCTTGCAACAAGACTCGTATAATTTAAATTTTAATTTTGCTATCACCGGATCAACCAACAACTTTGTATGGGACTTAATTAATACTTTTTTTGATTTACATTTTGGTATAAACAATAAAATAAGCAACAGGTTCATTAAGAAAAAAACAACAACAAAAATTGAAGTGTTTTGAGAGTTATTGAGAAGAGTTTTAACCACTAAATAAATGCAAGCTGAAACGAGGTTTTGCCATGGTTAACCATGGATAGCGTATCACACACGATGGTGTATGGTTTATGTCATATAAACAATAAAAGATATGGAAAATGATATACGTTATTGCTTAAATAAAATAGAGGATGAAGCAGACCACTCGTGCACATTGCTCAGAGGCTAAAAATGAGTTAGTTGTAAAAAACATTTAACAAAATAATCAATGTTGAATAGATTATTTAACAAAATATTTTAAACCTTCTTTAATCGAACCCAAAGAACCCAATGAGACTTTTTTCAAATGTAAAGACAGGTCAAGTGATACATCACTTGAAATGCTAATTTAAAGTCGGTTACTTTATTTTCCCTTCAAACTAAAACTCTTGGTCAGGAACCATCAGTCGTTTTCAATTGTCATCGAGCATTGTAAATTAAAACATTTTTCATAACCAGTAATAGTAAGCAAGTATTATAAAGTTACCATAGCCCTGTAAAAAGAGATTCTAGAGATTACTTTATTTTCATTTCAGATTAAAACCTTAGGTTAGGAATCATCAATCGTTTAGAACTGTCATCGTGCATCGTAAATTAAAAACAATATTCATAACTAGTAATAGTAAGTATTATAAAGTTACGATAGCCCTGTAAAGAGAGATTATATTATCCGTGCAAAGCTATGGATAGGAAATGTAATAATTAAAATAAAATAATGATTTAGTTACATTATAAGCATTAAATTCTATTATATATTCACCAGGGTAAATAGCAGACAAAACTATACTTATTACTGGCAATTTAATTAAGATATCAAGCTTCTTAAGGATTTAGTCTTTTGAGGCTGAAGTAACTACAGAAATTATCTAAGATAATTTTTTTACATATCTTTTTTAAGACTTGAAGTCTTGAGAGACTAATAAGTAATAATAAACAAACGTGATACAGCTGTAATTTAAGTTACATTGATTCATCTTGGTTTCAGCTCTTTGCTACATTAATTATCAATTTTAAATGACCTCACTTATTGATATTTTATTGTAGGTCCGTGTCTTAACTACTTTGATGACTTAGTTTAATATGTAATTATTTCCTAGGAAATAAAAAATATTTTATTGATATACCATGCAAGTAATGAAAGTTCTGCCTGATAAAACTCCATCTTTCTATTTTGAAATTGTGGCAAAATGAAATCAATAGCTCAGTGGCGTCAGAAGATGAGATCAACTGGCCAGTGATAGATCTGACCACTTTCGACGGCTCTTGACTTAAAACTCCAAATGTGCCCATGTCGATATTAAACTTATCACAGAAAATGTACATAACGTGGGATTTTTATTAGGCTCGGTTGGTTTTATCATTAATAAAAAATTACGCTAATTAGTAAATAATTGTTTAAATCAACATATTACATAAATTAAGGTTTATATTAGATTCTTAAATAGAAATGAATTATATTTGTTCATTAGGGCAGCTTTTTAATGATGTATTGATAAATAGAAGTATAAAACTATAAAATTTACAACCCGATTCACCGTTCTGTGAGATTTCAGGCCTGCAGACTTAATAGCTGACCTGATAGCTAATATCTGAAAATTATAAATAATGTGAGGTTTTCATCCCTACTACAGTATAAACAGTATATGGAATGTGTCCATATACGGTTCACATGATTAAAATTCATAATTGGTTACTTATTTTAGAAGACGACCCAATCTGTAGGTAAACTTAGTTTGGAATTGATCTATTTCCTTGCAAATTTAAAGTCAAATCATTATGTTATTCGGTTAAGTACTGAAAGTTTTGACTAAAAAACTTTAATTATAAATAGAGTAAATTCAAAAATATATTTTTAAGTAATGCACGTAATATATATTAAAGGTTCTTAACTTTTAACAAACGTACTCCTTTAAGATAAGGCTTTTTGAATGAGTAGAAAATGAGCAGACTTTGTGCACACAATATGTGTTATTAGAGCATTTTAATTTACAATTTCTTTGTACAATGTCCTTTAAGATTTTATTAGTTATAAATCCAATATTGGAAAATATATGTCAATGTATCATAACTGATATCTCTAATCAGTAGCATATTTATATTAGCTAGAAATCGCTGCCTGATCAAAATTCGAACAAAAATTCAGTTGATCTAGACCCAATTACTTTTGAAATATTTTATAACTGAAACATCCGTTTTTCCCGATTTTCTAGCATTTGTTATTACAACACTTACAGCTGTTTAATTATTCAATCAAATACTCTTCTTCCATAAAGTAAATATTGAAATTTTGAAAACCTATAGGGTGTAGATATACAAATTGAGAAAAACAGGGGACAGATGTGAATTATAATGTGATTCTGCTAATCTAGATCACGCTTCTAATCTAGAAAAACGCCTTCGTTAGCAGGTGTTGCTTCAACTCATCACGGTGGTGCAACATTCTGTTTGCACTTGAGCGGAAGTTCAGGTTACCTGGATACCTCCTTGCCATGGTGAGGGACTACCTAAGGGACCGGCGCCTGTTGTATGAGACAGACCGGGGGTCGTGACCAAAACCGTAACTTCTGGGGCAGCTCAGGGTTCGGTCCTGGGACCGGATCTCTGGAATGTTTCGTACGACAGCCTGCTCCGCACGGAGATGCCACACGGAACGTACCTTGTGGGATTCCGACGACGTGGCGGCAGTCATCACCGAACGGGACACCCAACTGGCTCAGCTCAGACTAAACCAAGTCATGCGCCTGGTGGATAGCTGGATGCGTGATCACGGCCTGCAGCTGGCGGTCTCCAAAATGGAGATCGTAATGCTGACTAGGAGGCGGATACCCAAGATCATTACGATGCGGGTGGGTACCGAGGTGATTGAAACGCAGAGAACCGCTGAGTGTCTGGGGGTGGTGCTGGACAACAAGCTCACCTACTGGGACCACATTAGGATTGCATGTGACAGGGCAGCTGAAGTGACCTCTAGACTCAGAAGACTGATGGCAAACGTTGGTGGACCGAGGCAGGAGAAACGGAAGCTGCTGCTGTCAACAGCACAGGTGATCATGCTCTACGGGGCGGAGATCTGGGCAGACGCGACGAAGGTGAAGAAATACCGGACTCGCATGCTCGCGGTGCAGCGGCGTGGTGCTCTGAGGGTTGCATCCGCGTACCGAACGCTCTCTGAAGCGGCCGTACTAGTCGTAGCAGGGGTTATCCCTATCGACCTGCTCCCCCAAGAAAGGAAGTTTATCTCCGGCACAAGTGCCGGAGATGGAAAGGGCGGAGGCCTCTGAGCTGGCCTGCGGCCGTACAATGGCCACTTGGCAGCGACGATGGACGAAGAGATAACCGGAAGGTGGTCATGGCATCTCTTAAGGAACCTGGAATCGTGGGTCTGCCGCGACCACGGAGAGGTGAACTTTTACCTCACCCAGTTCCTGACAGGTCATGGATACTTCCGTCTGTACCTCCACCGAATGGGTAAGGTCGACTCGCCCAGGTGCAAGTACTATGGACACAATGAAGACGACGTGCATCACACATTCTTCGCGTGCCGTCATTTCGAAGAAGAACGGTTCGCCCTTGCGGAAACCCTCGGTGGTGACCTGTCCCCGGACAACATCATAGGGTGGATGCTGCAGGGCGACGACAACTGGAGAGCAGTGGCTGACTTCGTCCTGTCTGTACTGCCCCAGAAGCGGAGGGACGGATGTTTGGAGTGACCCACTAGAGGAATGACAGCAAGAGGTTTGCTGGAAAGCAGGCGATTCTTCCCAAAAAGGGACAGAGGCCACCATTGAGATGTTGCAATGAGCAGACAGCTCGGGTCTATTGCAGTAGTAGCGAGAGAGGGAGTTTAGTGGGTATTCCATGTCTTGGCAGGGTGAGTCCCACACTGTCCAGTTGGTCCAGTTGGCCAACTTGGTTCGTGTGTAAAAGCATCCCCCCTCTAAAAAAATAACTAGATCAAACTATCTCTCTATTGGTATGTGCGGATATCTCCTACGCCACAAGCTGAGGAAAAGGAGGAAACGAAACATGCTTGCCTAGGAATATACTGTATATGGATTTTAAGTTAAAACATAAGTTCATCAAATGTAATAAAATATATCATAGTAATAAAATATACAGAAATATCACATTTTAACATATATTACTTTTAAACTAAATAGTGTGTATAAAAAATGTGTAAAAGTGTACAAATTCATACGAGAATTTAATAATTTATTATTTCATTAAAAAATGATTAGACCACTAACACTATAAAAATCATAACTTTAAATTACAATTTTCCTATTTCTCCCGTCAAGGTGTTTTTAATGTATGAGATACATGTAGTGATTGAGCCATAAAATGTAACATAACGGAATAGTAGGTAACTTCACAAGGACTGAAAGGTTTTTTTATGGAAGTGCGATTAGGCACACAAAACACCCTCTTGGTCCCAATTATGTACAAATATTGTCATAATGCTGAAATTATTGTCATTTTAAAAGCAATCATTGCAAAATTAATGGAAGTTTTATTATGTGTGTACCCGTAATAGGTTCCCCTTAGTTTAGATTGATTTTAAACAATCAGTTGGTACATAATTAGACTCGTGTCCAAATCTTGGCTTTCAATAGTTGTCTGCAAGCAGCTTTTTGTTTACTTTGTCCTTCGTTATATGGGTTATTGCAAATTAGTGTTAAATATAAGCACAATTTTCCAGCTTAGCGCACGGTTTAAATTAAGGTGTCGCTAAACGACTACATTGCACTTTGTAGACCAATAAAACCATAGAAAACCGCTGTTTGCGTGCAGGATGATAGAAAAACTTAGTTATACATACATTTAAAAATGAGAGATTATTGTTATTTCGTAAGTTATATTTTGAAATAGTTTGATATTCTTTCATCCCTTAGGGATCACAGTTTGACAAGGTAATCCATGGACTATCCTGGCGGCACTGATTGATGTTCCAAAATGTCATCGCTGCCATCGAGGATAATTTGTCTTTCGACTAAAAATGCATTGCTGGATTCGATTTTATGAATATCATTACTACTTCTACAATTAAAGAGTTATGCGTCTATAAGAAACCAATTGTTTAGAGGTGTAACGATGCACAAAATTAGAATTAAATTTAATGTCATATAAATGATTTTATTTAACCTTTTCCGTTTTTTCATAAATATATCCTATGTTAGCTTACCATTAAAGAAGTACACATTAATTAAAAACTGTTATATTTTTTGTAGGTTTTTTATACATATTTATTATGTATGTTTGTTTGGTTAGTTAATAAGCATTTGTTTGTCATTTTAACCCTTTGCTAACTGAACTAAAAAATATTAAACATCTCTATTACAATATGTTATAGAATAAGATAATGATTTAAACAGATTATAAACAGTATGCAATATAAGGTCCTTCCTTTCTTTGTTGAAGAAATTGAAAAAGACGTTGTTTTTTCTACTGAAAACGTTTGTAAGGGTAATATAGGCTAACGAAAACTAAGATAACATATTGCATTACAAAATATATTTGTTTTAGCTACATTTTAATGGTAAAAAAACCATATAATGAAACAGCTATTTTAATGTAATAAGGTAAATTGCATTGATAAGAGTCTCTGATGGAAAAGTAAATTACCACCCTGATCTTGAAATTTACTTACAAGAACAGAAAACGAACTATTCTGAAAAAATTATCAAATTACTGAAACAAAAGGCATTCAGTCTCTTCAATTTGGTGCATTTTAATTAATAAAATTTTAAGAGTTCTGTTTGTTTGTTAACTTTTAAACTCTTGAGAGGTGAGCGTAGAAGAAAGTTAAATAATATCGGCCATAAGTTGTTGACTTAGACTTTTATCCTTTGAACAAACGTCGTAGTTGAAGTTGAAACTGCACGTTCTGCAGATAGGACAACACACGATTCTCCAACATTCCATATTAAGTTTGGTTTCAATAGTAAACTTTTCTTTTTGTACTTGCTTGCCTTGATTCTTCTTTATTTCTAAAATGCAACTAAACATTTACACATTATCTTTCGTTATCTATAAATTAAAACACCCACACATTCGATTAAAGAAGTTTTTATATATTCATAATATGTATGCTTAAGTAAAATTGAGAATGAACGGCTTTAAGAAGGCTAAAAATATCATGGTACGTCCTCAAAACTGGAACTGCACTTTAGAATCTGGATTTGAGTTTGATTCTATTTTTAAAACGAAGTTGATTAGGTATTGAAATTTCTTTACTCTGTGTGAATCAGGGGTACGTGAGTACAGGACAGGTTAACAGTGTGTACGGGAAACCTTTATAAAAATTTATGTTGCTTCACAGGAACATAAAATGGTTTACGAATAAGAGTAGCAAATATTTTACAAATATTTTCTTTGTAACGCACGCCTTTATACAGGAATAGTTTAATTGTCCCAACCTATGTAGAATTTTACGGAAATTGTTTGTTACAAGCAATTAATCAATAATACATCTACTTTACTGGCTCAAAAATATTCTATTTAATTCCCTTACCTTAACATGTTGAATGTTTATTTTTACCAAATATTTCCCTAATATAGAGATAAAGTAATACTAGGAGGCCTTTATTACTCAGCAGAGTTTTTGCAATGCAATAGGCAACTTTATTTTCATAAACATACAAACCAAATTTGATATCATTAAAAAAATTGTAAACAAATACTATAAAAACATGTCTTATTATGTAATAAAACAAACCAAATATGTAATTATGAAAATCATTTCCTATTATATTTCTTCCTTCCAAACAATGTTGGTTGCCCATAAATATATAATGATGTACATGTATTGCATAGATACACAGTTTAGTGTAAGTTTGAGGATCAGGAGTGTTTGCAACATTATGGTAAATCTAACGGTAAACACTAGGCCCTATTTAAAATAGGTAAATATATCAGTAATACAAAATGCAGCATGGTTAAATTGTTTAAATAATAAGTAATACTTGCCATTGATCACTCTTAACAAGTTTTTGTAACTCCATACAGTAAAAGCAGGTATACCCACCATTATTTAAATAACGTTTAGCATTTACCGTACTCATTTTCCGTTTGACCAAAACTACCTAATTTATGATACTGAGCGCACAAAGCCAAATGAAAAATTTCAGAGATATTGTATTAGCCTCATAAGGTTATTTAGTGTAATGTGGCTAAATAACAATAACAAATATAATGGTTACATCGTAAAAGATGGCTCATAAAAATGACATAATAACAATGATGCAGTAAACCGGATAATGTAACTCTGTAATGCCACCATGATCCAGTTTACTTCAGAGAGGGTTTTGATTCAATTCACAACATTTTGTCGTGAAATATACTTTCAAATTAAACCAAAATAAAGTACTCGAAAATGGACCGCTATAGACTTATTTAGAGATATTTAATTATTTAATTGCAAAAAGACTAATTGTATTATTTATCCTAGATGTGCTCCACATTTCACATGTCAAAACTTTTATTAAAACCTACAGATCAAACTACACTTTAGTGTAAAAGGGTATACATTTTTAAAAGCTGTAATCAATTAGGAGAATCAATGTGGTGCATGCATGTTTCCTTTACATATCTTCGTGGTTATCATATTGTAGAACAGCTATCGTTTGATTCGCATGCGTAAAATATTCTTAAGTTGGACTAAGGGGATGCATAACACTGAGTTCACACAACTTGACGATCTACCAAACTTGAATAGAATTTTCTAAAACTTCTTAACTTTTTATACTTAAAATAGTCCATATGTAGTACTACACTGTGAATTAAAGTTATTAATGTCCCTTTTTTAAGATTGCACAAGTCCTACGGAACGAAAACAATGTTGTAAAATGAAATTCTCTATACAGTAAAAATACAGTAAAAAGTTCAAAGGGTTATAAAACTGTTAATACCTACGTCGCAGCAGACCTGCGTACTCAGCTTATTACCAAACGTATTTTTTTATTATCAAAGACTTTTGTGGTTGTATAACTATCAATATTTAAAAGGAAATATAATATACTTAAAGGCATTATATTTTTCAGTTAGTTATTTTAATTTTATAATTTATATATTAATATTTATATTGTATGGTTATACAAAAACTATAAGAAAAGCAATTATACTTTTAAAAAATAATTTTTTGACACTTAAAGCTCGAATAAAAATAACTGACGATTTGCTTATTCCAAGCAATCATATACTATAGGCCTAGTTCTCTTTGACCTTGATTAATCAAATATATGTCTTCTTTTAATTGAAAATACTAATCTGGCAATCAAGGAACTATTAGTGTTAATTATAAAAAGTTACTATAAAAAAATATTTAAGTGAAATTTTTATAGGGACAGTATTCACCGGAGATTACTCCATACAATACCGGTTAGTCGATACAAATGAACTGAAGGGAAGTTGTCCCATCTCATTGCAGGATGGCTGTTTTTTATTTTTTATTTCAATGTGTTATTCTTAGTCATCATAAATATGACTGGATTAAAATTAAATTTAACTTGGTATGTCCAGGGGGTTTAAAACAGCCTGGAAATATTTTGTATATTTGTTCCTTAGGTTGAGACAGTAAAAAATACATCATACAAAGAGGGGTCTAAAATGCTTCGTTAACCTCTAACCACCATTTTGTTTTTTACACTTAATAATGGTTATTTCTGTAACGGATTGTTATATTAAGTTCATATTTAATAAGAGCCTTTATAATACCTAGGATCCATATTAAGGAAAAAAAAATTTCCGATGTAAGTTATATTTTTTAAATATCGGCTATAAAAAAAAAATTAACTCAAATATCTCAAAACCAGTAAATTTTACTAATATTTTACAAAAGATAAAAAAGTTGGAAAACAAAATTGACTAACTTATACTACCAAGTTCGTAAGGATCTGACAACAAGTAACGGAATTATTGTGAATTTACTTCTAAAATATCCTAAATTTGCATTCATTTTAATGGAAACTCAATATTTTTACGCACAAAAATCTCAATAACTCAGTAGGCCTATCTTAAGTTAGATAATTTTATTTATTAACTTTTGTGCCCCTCGTAAAATTTTTATAAAATTTACCGATTGGGAGGTATTTAAGTTGAAAACTTTATAATGGCCTCCATTTTGAAAATACACTTTGGAACAGTGGTTTTCATAACTAGGACGGAAAGTGGCTATTTTCTGTTCTGTGCGTTTTAACGAGCAAGGCGAAGCCGAGCTCGGAAATAGCGATTAAGCACAGAAAAAACACTTTCCGTCAGAGTGATGAATAACGTTTTTCATCATACTGCAAAAATATTAAATGGATAACTAATTTAAAAGTGAATTCGTTTAAATTTCATTGTCTGTTTAGGTTTAGTATAGTTGACTTCCATCTTAATTTAAACATTCCTTATAAACAGCTGATACACAAGTAGGATTAAAGAAATATCAAAATCTTGCATTAAAATTGTAGTCTGCAAGCCGTTTTTTATTTACATTTTGGCCTTATTTATTTTGGATTCGTATGATTTTTGCTTAAGAATGTATCAAATTTTGAGGTTAGCGCACGGAAAAAATTAACAGATGTATTTTTCGGTGCACTTTTTAAAAACTAGGCCTACAGAAAAGGCCAACTTTGTGGACTAAATACAGACCAGAAAACAGCTGTTCTACGTGCAGTATGTTGAAAAAAAAAAACTGTTTTGCCTTGGAAGTGGACTTTGGCATGATACAGACTCATATTAAATATGAAAATAACTATTAGTTATGGAAATAAAAATTATAAAGTTTAAAAACAAAAAGTTGGCTGGAGGCTTAAAAACCCATTTTAGACCCCTGTTTGTATGTTTTTTTATCGTCTCGACTTAAGGAAGTATTTTTCAAGTGAAAAGGGTCAATAAAGGGACATATTTAATTTGTCCTAAAAAACCATTGTTATGTTGAAATTTTCCTTTATTTCGATGTTTCAGTACTACACACACTAATCAATATATTAATAAATTATTAGAAGTAATCCTAAAGAATAGTAGAATGGATTTAACTACTGTAGTTTCCTGTATAGTAATCTGCAAATACATTTCTGGTTACAGTATTTGGTCTTGATCAAATCTCTTGATAAGGCAACGCGATAAAAAAATTTGCAAAGGGAAAATAACTCTAAATTGGGTCAAGACCTGTATTGACAATAATCGTCTATAAAACACATTTGAAGTTTGAGGTAAAATATCAATACATATCAATCTATTTACACAACATGTTGTATGACAACTTTCACTCAAGTTTTTGTAATTTTACTTTGCAAAACTCTCTCGGTGGTTTCGGTAAGAAACAATATTTTTTTGGAAAATCAAACAATTAATTGCATTCTATTTAGTATAAAACAAGTAAGGAGTAAAATAACTAGTTATTTTTAACACAAACACAATCGGGTAAAATAGATATTTTACATTGTGACCATCTTAATTTAGACCTCTGTAGTTAACTAATAAACAGAAATACGAATAGAAATAGAAATACGTATCGTGCACTAATCTGAATTCAACGAAAAAATTCGGTTAATTTGGACCCA
The DNA here is from genome assembly GCA_030545055.2 of Neoaliturus tenellus. NCBI lineage: Eukaryota > Metazoa > Arthropoda > Insecta > Hemiptera > Cicadellidae > Neoaliturus > Neoaliturus tenellus. The sequence goes on from CM061532.1 coordinate 172,104,269, forward strand.
ATTGGTCTTAACTGAAACTATTTCTGTTTTTTTTTTTCTAGAATATTTTATAAGAAAAACTGTCAAAATATAAGTCAATCAATTATCATGCATCCATTAACATTGAAACTTTGAAAGCCTGTAAGGCGTAGGTAGCCCTGGGGGCAATGTAACTTATAATGTGTGTCTACAGGTCATTTCTAACGGCATGCACGGATTTCTCTTACAATAAAGACAAGCTGAGAAGAAAAGGAAAAAAAAAAATGAGAACAAGTTTTCCCCTTGCCTATTGGTATATGGTGCTTTAGTATAGTTAACTTAATATTTATTTACTTAACTAGACAGTATGCCTTAACCTTAGCTTTAAGGTTTGCATGTACGGGGTTTTTACAAAATAGCAGACCCGTTATGAATCTAAATATTTTAGTAGTGGTTTAGATCGTTTACCCTATGTTAAAGTGAAGTACAAAACCTAGGCATTCTATACGATGCAGGAGTATTTTAAACAAATTATGAAATGAGGGAAATTTATTCACACATTTCAGGCATTGTGTGTAATTAATGTCAATGCGATTGGCACATGACTACAATTATCCTGAAAAAGTATTGAACAGATTTTATGCTCAGAAATGATAATTTCATATACAATATAGTACAACGTTCCAGAAATCTTCAAACATTTACCGATGTAGAGTAAGTCAAACATGGTATACAGTACTGTATACCGATTTCTCCTACAATGCAGACAAGCTAGGAATTATTGGATTCATAGTTATAAACCACTTTAAATGAAGGGCTCATAAGGATTAATAGTTTTTAGAGTGTTCTACGATATTTTAAACCTTTTCCTTAACTGAGATTTGGGGATAATGTATGTTTTATTTCTTTTATATACAGTACAAGAAGCGCATATTGAAAACTGCGCTTATCTTACTTTCATTTACCTCTGAACCTGTTGCGTCACATAAACAAATATAAAAAACCGTCTTAAAATATTTCATTACATTTAAATTCATCATGGAGTACTTACGTCTCTATCGAGTGTTCTTTCAAATAAAATTTTCATAATGTTGGTTTTGAAAAAGATTCACAAATTTATGGAAGAGACAGAAAACGATCTATATTTAACTAAAGGGTTTGTTTGACTACAAGATACCAGTGGTAACACTGATAAAACATACAGACTGTACACAAGATCACATCACATCATTGCGACCTTGTGAGTAGTGGGGAATGGGGGCTTTTGGGCCAGTTCAAGGTCACCCCAGCGATGACGTCATCGATGACGTCATCGAGGTCAATGACCTCATCGATGACGTCATCGATTGCATCATCGATGACGTCATCACCAATGACGTCACATCCATGACGTCACACCCATGACATCACAGAAATGACGTGCCGATGACGTCATCACCCCTTACGTCACCAAGATGACGTCACCGATGTCACAAAAGGTCAAGGTCATGCTGAAACCTAAAATTTTTCGGCACTTTTGCTGTTTCTCGCACTACGCTCCGAGTTTCAGTCACAGTTACCATGACCTTGACGACTTGGAGCGAATTTGCGATGAGAAACAGCAAAAGTGCCGAGGAAATTTGAAGTTTGCAACGTTACTCTGTCTAAACCGTCATGTGACACCGCTCGGGTGACCTTGAACTGGCCCAGAAGCCCCCATTCGACCATTACTACAACTGCGATGTGCACCCTACGACAGACACCGAGCGACTGACTGTCCGGCTCTGTGCACTCTAGGTATATGGGAAGTGGTGGGGGAAATTGTGATGACCTTGGGAAACTTGAAAATGTCAAGCCGGGTAGCACCGTTTCGGTGCTACCTTAAAGTTACATGCTAAAGTGTGATGACCTTGAGTAAAAACATAGAAATACTACAAGTTGATACCGTCCCAGAGTTAAAGTGTGGTGACATTGAGTCAAAACACTGAAATACTATAAGTTGAAATCATCCCAGAGTTAAAGTGTGGTGACCTTGAGTCAAAACACAGAAATACTACAAGTCGATCCCGCCCCAGAGTTAAAGTGTGACGATCTTGAGTTAAAACACTGAAATGCTATAAGTCGAAATCATCCCAGAATTAAAGTGTGATGACCTTGAGTAAAAACATAGAAATACTACAAGTTGATACCGTCCCAGAGTTAAAGTGTGGTGACATTGAGTCAAAACACTGAAATACTATAAGTTGAAATCATCCCAGAGTTAAAGTGTGGTGACCTTGAGTCAAAACACAGAAATACTACAAGTCGATCCCGCCCCAGAGTTAAAGTGTGACGATCTTGAGTTAAAACACTGAAATGCTATAAGTCGAAATCATCCCAGAATTAAAGTGTGGTGACCTTGAGTCAAAACACAGAAATACTACAAGTCGATCCCGCCCCAGAGTTAAAGTGTGACGACACGCTCCTAAATAATGTTTGCAAAAACCTGCAAAATGATTGTTGCACAATTTGCAGCCAGTTAGCTGTTTTAGTTTGAATTCAATGCAACGTTCAGGGCAACAAGTGTACTTATGCCCTCTCATTTGGTACACATGGAATGTCTTCAACTTCGGTTTCGGCTTCTTCCAAGACTTGCACTTACACATGCACTGACTAAAAGCTTCACATGTTCTACAAGCCAGGCCATCCACCACATCAATGCCATTCGGCCATGAAAAACATTTCTGTTCGCAACAGTAGTTGAGTTGACTCTCCATGTTGCTGCGGTGAAGGTGCGCGATGAAATGATGCTGTAGTCAGTGAGAGTGCACCTTAAATAAACTCAGTGGAGGGGGAAAGGTCAAGGTCATTCAAACGGAGTTTTAAAAAAGATGACTAGTCGTCCTCCTCGTCCGTCGTACTTGGAGAGCTGTCAGACGAAGAGCCCCGTGCAGGTGCTCTCCAGATGAAATGTATATCTATTTGAAAGCGCAGGCCTGGATCTTGTACCATCAACTCCTTTAATCTATTACATACCAATTCCACTTTGTACACATTGTTAATAATCAACACCCAAGGCTTCGGCTGAACATAACGTGTAGTTGAGTCAGCCTCGCAGACAGTTACACCTTCCGGTGATATTGGAGTGTATAAATGTGTAAAATCTCGTTGCTGAGGCTGGCTTGAAGTTGAAGGTTCTGTGCCGACCCTGGTTGCATCAAAATTCAAACCCATTCTACATTCAAGAGGTCCAGGGTTCCCGTTGAATACATTGAGTAATTTTTGATACAAGACTTCCACTTCTGTCGCATCCTGTAAATGAACAGTCCACCGCAAGGGAAATGCTTCGTCCGTAGTGGAGTCAACTTGAGAAAGAGTTCCTTCCGCCATGGCAGCCAAGCAAGGAATGAGGTGAGCTGCAGTCAGTTGTAACATTATTGAAAAGTAGAGGGGGAAATTTCAAGATCATTTAAATTGGGTTTTAAAAAAGGAAGGAGTGGAGGGGGAAAGTTCAAGGTCATCCAAATGGAGTTTTAAAAAAGGAAAACCTAGAAAGTAACATTGAAATCTTCCAACTGATGGTGGCGAGCGTTTTCTTCTGCAACCTTGCCGACGCATGTAACTATGCCGTACAGTATGAACAGTACAACCATGATAAGGCCGAACAACAAAAGATAGCCGTTTACTATCATGATATTTTCTGAGTGGATCTGCTTTCTTCTTATCGCCCTCTCTTGCATCCTCTTCTCTAACTCGTGTACGAAGTCACAGCATGCGTGAGGACATCTTTCATCTGTTGGTAGGTTAGCCATTGTTGATGTTGTAGGTTTGGCCGTTGAAGAAGGAATGAGGTATCTAATTATGTTGTCTCATGTATATCAACAGTGAAGTGGTGGGGGTAGCGAATCAGTGGAGGGGGAAGTTTCAAGGTCATTCAAATTGTGTTTTAAAAAAACCCTATCTTGTTACTGAGCATATATGTCAGTAACAAGATAGGTGGCTTTGCTCTTTTTACTTCTTTAATATAATAAAGAAATAAACATATTCTACAATTGTAAGGACAAGGAAGACAACCGCTAGTCAGCTGAAGTAATCCAAGTTGTCTGGTTCGGTCTTCATCGACGCCGGTGAGGAAGCTGTCGTTGAAGAGGAATGTCCAGGCTCTTCCTTCGGCTGCCGAAGATTCCGTATATTGCAAGCGTAGACTTGCACGTTTATACGGTAGCCTCTTGCCACCATCAGCTGCAACTCCTTGTACAAGTCGTTCAGCTCCTGTTGCGTTTTGATCGTCACCTTCTCATAGCTGGCACAGCTTACGTTCAGAGACATACTGATGTTGTTCGGTTGGCTGCTGGAGTTGAAATGAAGACGAGGCACAGCACTTGGAGGTATATGAAAAAGTGGTGGGGGTGTTTTGCATTCAAGCAGGTTTGACTTGTAGCGTGGTGGTGGGGGTAACTGTGAAATGCAAAGGTCAAAGGTCAAGGTCACCCGCGAAGTTTAAAAAAAATGCAACATATCAATATGTGACAAACTTCACATATTGATATGTTGCATTTTTCGTCTTTTTGTATTCTTTTTGTCTTTTATGGTTTATTTATTTATAAAACATTACAATAACATATGTACAACAGTAAAACTTAAATCTAACACTGCTGCTTGTCGGCGATGTGGATGGTCAACTCGGTGGAATTGCTACCCGTGCAACCGTGGGAAACCAGGTAGAGACAGCCGGGTTGGATGGAGCGCAGATCCTCGTTCTGGAGGAGATGGACGAACCGTTTCGGCAGGTAGACTTGGAACTTGGGCTCATCCCCCGGAGTGAATGGTGCCTCGCTAAGACTGCAGCAGATGGCCTCTCCAACTGTAGTCTCCATCTTCTTCATGGCGTGGATAATGTAGTGCTTCTCGTCTTTAAGTTCGGAACACTTCTTGACGGGTAGTATGGTAGATTTGGAGTGAGCATTGAACTGCTCAACCAAAGTTTGCAGGAACTGGTGAGATGCCATGGTCAAGTTATAGATCGTCTTCTTCGTCTTCTTGCTGGGAGATGTTGTCGTCTCGGAATCTCGAGTAATACTCATGCCAGGTCCCGGTCTGCTCCTCACTTATATAACCCCCGTTACCCCCACCACTCCCCATTTCCCCACTTTGAAGGTAAGATGCGAGTTTATAGGTGTTTTTTAAAGCGCAATGTCTATCTTTTTCATGTTCTGGACTTTTAGTACAAATACAAACATTTTCCATCGTATACTTGTAGTTTTTATCCAAATCCACATCATTAACCGGAACATGAGTAAATCCTTCGATCCATCTTTTCTTTTCCAGCCCCTTTGTGTAAATATTGGTAAACTTGTCTGAAAAGTGATGCATAATGTGATACAAGTCCGTGTAACTTGTAAAACCATCATACCAATCGATATGATGGAAGTGTTTTGAAATCCATCTGTTGGTAGTAGCGGCTTTACTGGTTAAAGATGAATAAGAACATGGTGGTTTAAATAAAAACGAATAAGGAACACTTGTATTGATGTCGAAAAACACAAGTTCTTTTATGATAAATCTATCATCATTACCCCGAAACGCTTGGAACTCAATTATACCAGGTTTGGACTTTACTTGTTCTTCTTCCTTGTCCATTGCGAAGATCACTCGTCTGCTCATGACGAAGTCCAAAGGTCAACTGATTTCCACACCACGGTAGGTACGACTTTTATACCCGGCCGTACAGTTGTTGGCGCGTTGGTGTATATTTAACGTGGGCACCGTCCCCGGTAGGCCTAACCCCACAAAGTGTTTGATATTGTTTTAAAAATTAACCATTGCTGTGTAGTTAATTGTCATTTAGGTTTCCATCTTTACATTTTCCTTGTTTTCATTTTCATCACTAACACTTGATTCTTCTCCTCCTTCTTCTTCCTCTTTTTCATGTTTTACTGATTTCTTATGTAGTTGAGCGTACTTTTCCAATTGTCTCCACATTTGTACTTCATGAGGAACCCTATTGAATATAGAAGTATCTACAGGTCCGTACAATATAGGTGCGTCCGGTTGTTTGTCCAAAGTGTCTTCCAGATAATCTTTAATAATCGAACTTGAAAACACCAGTTGTCTCAAGTACCTCGTTATTGGTTCAGTTGCACAAGTTAGAATAAAAAACTCTTCTCGATTAAGTTGAATCTTGTTATCATGTCTTGTTGTGTCTCTAAACCGCAACTGATGATCACCACGATGTTTAACAATATCGATTTCCACATTTGAATCCAAAAGGCCTACTCTTGTCTTTCTTCCAAACATGTTACTACTTAAATAGCATTCTAGCAGATGCAAGTGTTTCATAAACGATTCCCAAGCAGTGTCCGTAAACAAAATCATTTTGGGTCCATGAGTTAAAATTACAGTAGGGGAATAATCTGTAGATTTCATAACACCGATTAAAACACTTTTGTCCAAACTGGAAGAGATTGGGTAAAATATTCGCAAGAATACCTCACTTAATATGTTAGGAGAAATATTATCTTCAATATCCCTTTTCCTCTTGTGTGCGTTCTTTCTTCTTTTACCTTTTTCCTCAATATTATTACTGGCGTGGAATTGTCCGCAAGCGTTGTGTTCATCTCCCTCCGGTTGACCTTGAAGATCTAAAAAGTCGGATATCTCCTTCTCAATATCTACTACATTTTCTTGTGTACCACTAGGAGAAGCCATATTGAATAAGATGCTACCCATACAACAACAGGCAACAAACTGATGAGGAGCGAGCTGAACGCTCTGCTTTTATACTCGCGGAATGCATTGGAATGTAGGAAAACCGGTCTTTTACAATACATTTTTAACAATTCCAGTTAAAGGTGTGTATGTTACGATTTTATCATGTAGAATTAAACAGTATGCAGTTGTATTAGCTGATATAGGCGCGTTGAATTCCATTTCTATTTTTATATCCACACTTGATGATTTTACCGATTCATTTTGTTTAGAACAATCGATTACAACTATAGGGTAACCATCTAAGTATTTTTCTGGTGATAGTAAAGGTGCATTCGTTTTACCATAATATGAACTTTGGAATCTTGCATACATATCGTACAATATGCTGTACTTTTTATTAGCGAATGACACATTTAAATTATCGTATGGAAAAAATTGTGAATTTAAATAAACTTTAATATTTTTCAAGTTGCAATGATCAAATTGGCCTGCATGTTTGGTGATGGTGTCTCTTCTGCCTGTTTGTAAACCAAATATAATATACCTGGCTCGTTCCACATAATTAGATGTTTTAACTGTCCAAGTGTGTCGATCCGTAGTTGGCAAGCTGGGATGTTCATGAAATTCCCAACTTCTAAAAGGAATTACAATATCACGATCAGCCTTTAACTTTCTTAATAGTAGCATTCTATGCTCGTCAGCTAATTTTACATGTGGAACTCTCCATACAATTTTGTCTAATGTTAATTTCCATTCTAAAGTTGCATCTGTTGTACCGTCTGGAGCTTTAATAATATCTTTATCGTTTGAAGATCTCAACAAAACTAATTCTTGTTTAACGTTTAATATTATTTTCCTATAATCTTCAGCAAAACCAAGCAACAAACGTAACGGAATATGAAAATCAAAATTTCCATTTGTATCTGGAGTGATTGTGTCTTTTGCAGGTAAAACCCATCCTGCAGGTTGTATTAAATTGGTTTCATTAGGTGATATAGATGTTAATCCCTTTAAAGTTGTTGCAATACCTACTTTTTTAGTAGAATCAACTGTTACACCTGATATTTCATATCTAATTTCATCAAACAGGAAAGCCATGGGATTATTTATAAATGGAACTGTTGTACCAGTAGTAGTACCGTCCTTTTTAGTAACTTTTCCTTCAATATACAAGTAACTTTCACATGGTAGTGTGTAAATGTCTTGATTTTGTATGGGAATACGAATTTCATCGTTATTGTTTAATTTTGATGAAGTGTAAGGGTTGTGGGTGTGATATTCTTTTTCCCATAGGGTTTCGTCGAATGTTGGACCCTGCGCTATATCCAGTATATCCATAATCGGTTAATTGTAATCCAATTCTCTTTAAGAAACGAATGTTCTCGCGTGTTAACTCCTCCACAGCTGAAGAGCTACTAATGCGGTTTCCCGTAGGTTGTTCGCTTTTAAATATTAAACCCATGATTTTGTATTAAAGTGTCGATTTTAAATGTAATCTAACCGTAATAGGCTCTTCTCGGAAATCTATCAAGTTACCGTCTTGATCCAATACGTTCAACACGATGTCTGAAATGAAAGTGGTGTTCAACGGTAGATATACCAGGTTTTGTGGTTTTTCAACAATTTTAAATCCAGGTGGCACACTGGGGTAAAAAGTATGTATTATATGAGTATTTGCTCCATCTCTGTAAGCTCCTTGTATAATGTTACAAGTTATGTCTATACTATTGACTTTTAATATTGTTACAGTTTGTTTACCAGAATGTGTTTTATTTGGTTCTAAAATTGCTCCATCTTTGGGAAATCCTAATAAATCACCAATTGAGTCTGACTTACTGAAATCTATATAATATTTTGAAGTAAGCTCAGCTTTCATTGTATTGTTATTACCTTTTAGCGTTATATTGTCTTTTCCCATTTTATTTTGCAAAAATTCATTAATATGATCAATTTCATAAGAACCTGTGGGTAGAGTGCAAACTTCCAAGTCTGTAAACTTCCCACTGGCATCTTTTCCTTTATAATAATGCAATAAGTTATTTTTACCTTCCGTAACATTGGGAATAGAGTTGTAAGTTGTAAAATCCAACAGTGCTGCCTCCCAAAATCTTCCTTTTTGCAAGCGTAACGCTGGAAAAAGGATACTTCGTAAAGTGGACGATTTTCCTGTTAATGATACCGTATAGGAAGACATCTCAATAGTGACTGATACTTTTAGCTAGGAATTCCAAACATAAATGGCCGCATATTGAAGTATTATCAGGTTGTTCTCTTTTATAGTTGTAATATATGTTTTTAGCAGATTTAAAGTAATGTTCAAGTTCTTTAGGTGGTGGCAAATTTCCAAAACTATCAAAATAATATACATTACTATTTAGTTTCTTATAACACACCCAATGGGTGCCGGACCCTTCAGTATTATCCAAATTTACGATTCCAGTCTCATTTTTCCATATTTTCTTTGGTAAATTGTCTTTCATAAATACTCCGCGGAAAAATGGTATTTTTAAACAGGAAATATATTTAAATAATTCAACATTAGTCAACGCTTTATGTGGTATAACCAATTGATTTCTTTTATTTAATATGCACGATACGGTCTTAGGTATAGACCAGCCCCATTTTTTACCATTGACCATATTATCGGTTTTTTGTTATTTTTCCTCGGAGAACGTCTTTTTAGTCTAATATTACCACCATGTTTCTTCATGGTTGATCCTTTTTTATTCCTACCCCTCCTTTTTCCACCTCCTACCGCTGTTTTAGCCTTCATACCTGCTGTTACCGCTAAAGCTGCTGCTTTTTCTGCAATACTAGCGTCACTAGACTTTACTCGTTGCCAAGCTATATTCGCTAGCTTTTTATCAGCTATTGACCTATTCTTTGAATCGGTAAACGTGGAATATGCGATATCGTGTTCTTTACAAGCCTGATCTAACTTATTTATGCCTGGATCGCCTCTTTCCAGTCGTTTTTTCAATTTAGTTCCTGGTCCGCAATACTGATAACCTCCCGGTATGTGAAATTCGTATGGTAAAGCGTCTATTGCTCTATTTACGACAGATCCTACTGGAATACGATTTAAAGCTTTACTTAACAGAGAAACCGCTGTGGACGTGATACCGCCTCCTTTCCGTATAGTGTCTCGATATGGACTGGTGTAATGAAACGCCATGATTGTCTTTTATATTCGAAAAGCGTAACCTATGTGTTACCTCTATGACAGGTTGCACATAAATGATGTAATTTATGGTGTTATTTAATTAAATATCAAAAGTACCCCAATCTGTTGATCTAAACTTTTGTGTATTATGATTAAAAAAGTATTTATAAAGAATTTCTTGTTTAATCCATGCACTTCTCATTTTTTCATCAATAGGTTTATGTTGTCCGGCTGCAATATAATTATGCATATCAAATAATAAATTACCTATTACTTTAACAAGAAAATTAACAGTTACAGCGTTATCAGCATAATCAGGGTCTGCAACATTTGTTAATCGTTTGTTATCACAATTCCACCATTGTTTTCCAGTTGGCTCTAATTGTATTATCTGTTCATAAGTAACAGCATCACCAGGCTTTTCACCAATACCTAAATTTGTCAATGACTTTCCTTTACCATCCCAAACACTATTGTTTTCTTCAAGTAAAGTAAACTTTTTATTTCCCTGTACAAATACATCTCCTTGTCGTGTTACTACTTGGTCTTGTTTCACAAAACCAGATGTTTCTTGTTTTATAGTTTCCTTTATTTGCCCCACCGTTGCACCATCTGATGGTGCAGAACCATCTTTTACATTCGCTAAACAATTACCAAAGCAATCAATAATTCCTACATCACGTGTAATACAATGATCTTTGATGTATTTTAAATTTACAGCATCATTTTCATTCTTTGGATAACCTATATCGTTAATAACAAATTTATAAAAAGAAAACCCATCTTTTGTCTTTTCAGGTATTATAGAATGTAAATAGCGTCTATTTATGCTGTCTTTTTCATCTACAGGGTCTGCTACGTTAGATATACGTCGATTTTCAGCATTATACGTTTTTCCATCGAATTTTAACGTATTTTTCAATTCCGATGATAAATAACCTCTGTTTATTGCATCAGCGTTTTGATTTGGCTTACCAACGTTGGAAATTCTATGATTACCCGCGTTATATGTGTTTTTGTCTAGTTTCAGTGTTGGTAATATCTCTTTTTTTAATACTTTTAAATTTATTGCATCATTTTCATCTGTGGGATCATTAATGTTTTTTAACCGTTTATTACTAATATCATAATCTCCATCAGGTGTTTGTGGTAAGCCAGCACCTCTTTTTAAAGTATTAAAGTAATATAATCCATCCGAGGAATATCGTCCGAACTTGTCAACACTCATGGTGCAACTGAATAACATTCTAGAGTGTAACCCATTTTTATAATATTAGTCTCGATTTCTAACCCGTATCAGTTTTTTATACAAATTCTTAGTCTTTATCAGTTACATTTTCATCGCTCCCGGGACATTTAAAATATTTAAAATTTCCACTAACTAATGCTCCGTCTGATTCATTTCGAAACACATGATTTTTATGAATAAATTGTTCACCAGACAATTTTCTAAATCCGCTAAATGAATTTGGATCTGCAATTAATATATTTTGATAATCATTTACATCCATTAATTTAAATCTTTGCTTATTATAAATAAACTCTTTATTTGCGCTGTCATATTGTAATGTTTGTCCTACAGTTGCAGCATCATTTGGATCTCTTCCATTATGCAAGTCTTTTATTACTTTATTTTTACATGTAAAAAATCTAAAAGAATGATCTGGATCTAGATGTACGGTTTGTGATAAAGCAGCTGCATCTTGAGCAGTATAGCCCAATCTCATATTTGATAACCCTTTACCCATGCAATCCCAAGCATTATTTTTGTATGTTAATAAATTAAATTTTTCATTACCTTGAACAAATTCATCCCCTTGCTTTGATACTACTTGATCTTGTTTTACAAAAGAGGTTGTTTCTTGTTTTAAGGTTTCCATCATTTGACCCACTGTTGCACCATCTGATGGTGCCGAACCATCTTTAACATTCGCTAAACAATTACCTAGACAATCAATAACTCCTACATCACGTGTAATACAATGATCTTTTATATATTTTAAATTTACAGCATCATTTTCATTTTTCGGATAACCTATATCGTTAATAACAAATTTATAAAAAGAAAAACCATCTTTTGTCTTTTCAGGTATTAATGAATGTAAATAGCGTCTATTTACGCTGTCTTTTGCATCTTTAGGATCATCTACGTTGGATATACGTTTATTTTCAGCAGTATACGTTTTTCCATTGAATTTTAACGTATTTTTTAATTCTGATGATAAATAACCTTTGTTTATTGCATCAGCGTTTTGATTTGGCTTACCAACATTGACAATTCTATGATTACCTGCGTCATATGTGTTTTTCTGTAGTCTTAATGTTGGTGATATATTTTCTTTTAATACTTTTAAATTTATTGCATCGTTTTCATCTGTGGGATCTTTTATGTTTTTTAACCTTTTATTAGTTATATCATAATCTCCATCAGGTGTTTGTGGTAAACCAGCACTTCTTTTTAAACTATTGGCATAATATAACCCATCCGAGGAGTAACGTCCGAACTTGTCAACACTCATAGTGCAACTGAATAGTATTCTAGGGAGTAACGCATTTTTATGAGATTACCCCACGGTTTCGGAGTTCATCCACTAAAGCCACCCATTCGTTTTCCAATCCAGTATGACCCGCTTCTTTAGCTTCATGTATTAGTTTCATTCTATCCACCAATTTATTGATATTATTGTAATAAATCACATTTGTGTTATATAGTTTCTTCATTAAACCTGTACCCGTAACGGACTTACTTCTTTTTCTTCGTTCCTGAGCACTTACATCCAAAGTGGATGCCATAAATCTTCGTTTTACAGGTTTTCTTTGTGTTAACGGCATTGTTTGTCTTCTAGTTGGTATTAACTTGGATACAAATTCTTTATATTTTAAAGACTTAGATCTAAAAGGAGGCTGGTCAGGTAAATACTTTCTCCTATATGCATTTGTCTGTTCCAAAATATTTTTATATGCTTCCATGTCTTTTTCTTTCACTAACGATACTGAAGGCTTATTTTCAAATAATAATTCAAATAATCCTTTTGTGCCCTTATACCTTTGATCACCAATGACAATATTATCATGTTCGTCAACGTTTAACGGGCTATTACCTATCATTAAACCATCTTCTGTTAATCTCGCTCCATAACTATGGTAATTCTTATTAGGAATTGTTCCGAGTAACATTTTTACCATGTATTTCCTTCCTAAAGGTCCTTTGTTATGAATGTTTTCACCCAACAAGCTTATGTTTGACGGACCTTCCCTTGCTTCTTCTTCTTTTTCCTCTTCACTAGCAGTTGATACATCTTCATGTCCTCTTTTAGCTTTTACTTCATATAATTCTCTTATACCACTATAGTCTGGTGATTCTAGCTCTCTTTCAGGTTCTCCACCGGTAAAACCACTATATGTAGAGGATTCCAGGTCTTCATCACTAAAATCTTCTGATTTTACATTTTCTCTTTCAAACTTTGTAATAGGTGCAATTGCATCTCCTTCCAAAACGGGTTTAGCAAATTTTTTGTTTAATTGTTTCAAGGGTTCAGTAATAGGTTTAAAAGTAGATTCAAGAAATTTCTCCCTTTCGCTAATACCTAATTTTAATGCTCTGTTTTTATCTCGAATAGAATCACTAAGTGATTTTATTTCCTTTATTAACTTTTCTTGGTTAACCATGTTTGTAGCAAGACGTGTTGTACAACAATGAATGTTTTACATCATGATCAGTGTATTAGTATAAATTTATCAAATCCTATCCTGTATCGACCATTGTTTAGCGGTTGTTCCTTCATAATTGTTAAAAACCCATACTTTTCAGCCCAAGCCTTTCCACACAACTCTTTAAATCGTTCAAATGGCATATCCGCACTTACATGGTCATAATATATGTGTTTTAGGTTGGTTTCATCCTGTTTAAATACAATTAACATGTTTGCATTGTCTCTAATGAGCTGTTTCGGTATTTTGCTGTAAGTTTGACCAATATAAATGCTATCTATGTTGTTATGTCGACCCATGGCGAAGTAATTTCTTATTGTATTTTGATTTTCACAAGATACATCGTCAAATATGAATACTGAGAATGGTTTAGCCTCTTGCGGTTGCATGACACTCTCGCTCGCGTTGAATTTAAAATATTTAACTTCAGGCACATTATTGAGTATTTGTTCCAATAACTGATATTTTGGTTGTTGTAGTGACTTTGAAAATACATATAAATTATTAAAACGTAATCCTTTAGGATTTGTAATCAA